>OY987313.1:16042599-16317238 GCA_963920655.1 Geranium rotundifolium
CGAGGCGGAGGCGAGGCGCGACGTCGCCGAGGCGAGGCGGGCGCAGTCGGAGTCGTTGGGCGCAGTCGGAGTCGTCGGGCGAGAGAGAGAGTGATGGGTTAGGTTTTGAGAGTATTATGTGCGCAGAATAAGAGATAAATGCACTGAAATCGGGGTTTAAATACTTATGACTGCGCACATTGCATGGCATGTGCGCAGGCCTTACATCTTATGACTGCGCACAAATGCAATGTGCGCAGTTATAAGTATTTTGATTGGTTGACTTCTATGGTTGACTTTAACTTCGGTCGCCTCATCGACTATGATCCCGTGGTTCAATTTGTGTAAAAATTGTTGTGTATAGGTAATCCATGATTCTCTACATATCCTACGGTTTCGATTTTCATAATTCACTTTTCATACGTTCGTTGATTGTAGATTGTTAAATCGTACAATGTGAACCCTTATTTTCAATATACATAAACTTGTACATCGAAGACGATTCAATGTTGGAAAAAAAAAATTGAATCCAACCGTACGGATGAGATCGAATATATGATTCTCTTGTACTCGTAAAATATTGAATAATTTTATTGAGAAATCAACATCGATAAAGTACCCGAGAGTCGCGGACACGTGTGTATATACCAAGATCATCAATTTTTCCTACGTTTTACTCGATATTTAACAATTTTATTGTGCGCAGTGAATATCGACAAATTTTATAGCCAAATCAAGACTTGAGGTAAAAAAAATAATTAATCGAGAGTATCGGGAATTGAGGTCAAACATAGATTTGACCTAGATAGTCAAAGGTCAACAACCTAAGGACGGCGCACAGTTATATGCGAGCAGTCCTTAACACTTAGAAAATTTTCTAAGTGTTAAAGACTGCGCACAGTTATATGTGCGCAGTCCTTAACACTTGCAGTCCTTAACACTTGGATCATTTTCACACTTTTTTCATACACTTTTTTCTACATTTTTTCTTACACTTTTTTGTACACTTTTTTCTAACACTTTTTTTTTAACTGAACACATTTTCCAAACATTGAAATTTATTATCAATTCAAAACAAAATTACAACACTTTCAATCAGATACATAATCTTCATGTCCTTCCATACCGCTGTTGTCGGATGCACTACTACTATATTCTTCTATGTCTGGTGGTATGTCGGCAATTTGAACGGGCGGTATATTGTTTTGTAACTGAAAACTGCTAAGATCTATTGTTATTCCTCCCGGCCTGTCAATCTCAATTCTGTTTGTGTTTGGCTCTTAGTAAGGCTCGTTCACCTCGTACGTGGGGGCTTCGGCTGTATGGGCTAGTGTCTTCGGGTTGTAACAACCCCTATGGTTGACAAAGTTCACAACTTTCCACCCGCGACCAGTTCTCGGATTTTCGACATATAAAACCTGTTTCTCCTTTAAGGCAAGACAGAAAGGGTTCTCCCTGTGACAATTGGTTGTCGTGTTAACCGACATCAACCCCCGATCATGCCTTAACCTGCTCTCATCGTACCATCTACACTTGAACACAACCACATGCAAACTATGGGGTATTTAAGTACGCAGACGTCCAGAAGAACACCAAAATATGTCTTGTCGATCGCTTCTATCATTATTCCTGAATTATGATTCACTCTCCTTTCGTCTAATCGTTGACAGACGAACTTCACGCCATTTACTGTACATTGCGAATATATGCTCGAACTCTGGGGTCCATGAGAAAGCAACGTCAGTTCATTCTTATACCCAGGATTTCGCATCTGTAATAACAATCAAAGTTGGGTTTAGTCCAAAACGAAGACAATAATTAGTACACGCGATTTTAGATTTGAGCACTTACACATTTGGAGAATTTTTTGTTGAAGGAAATGACCCGATCTTCAATGCTGCCATCGGGTTGATTTCTTTTGAACCAGTTTTCATGCTTTTCTACGAATGTATCCATCTCTGCACAATTCTCCGTTACTGTCCAATGGGCCCAAAACAACTCATCTCTTGGCAATTTTGAATTGCGAACGACGCTACGCAATTCAATCAACTGAGGCATTCACCGCGGGAATGGACGAGGTACCCCGATTTAGGTACATGCGAGTAAAAATAACTGACTCGTGCATCAAATATTGTTGCGCTATGCACCCTTCAGGATATCGCATGTTACGCACACTTCTCTTGTACTCACCGAGTTGCCTGCACGTTAAAGTATAAATTCAACTTCATTTAAGATGAAATGAACTGTACTAGCCGATAACTTAAATATCACATACCTTTCAATCGAAAACATCCACGTGAAGTGAACTGGTCCAGTTCACGAAACCTGATCTGCAAGATGTATAGGTAGGTGGGCCTGTATTGTGAAGAATGCCGGGGGAAAAATCATCTCCAACTTGCATTGAATCATCGCGATGTCTTCTCTCATCTGGATGAGGGTGGATTTTTTTAACTCCCTGGCACACAACTTCTGAAAAAATGTTCCCAACTCGACCAATACCTCTGCTACTTCTGAATCGACGTATTTTCGAATCATAATCGGAAATATCCTCTGAATCAACACGTGACACTCGTGCGTCTTGAGCCCGTAAAATCTTTTGTCTTCCTTTATTTTATTCTTCAGACTTCCCGCATACCCACTTGGGTACTTGACCATCCTAAGATGGTCAAGTACTTCTCCACGATATTTTGGCTTCACAACATACCTTGCCTGAGGGAGAACCCATTTTCCGTCATTACCATGTACATGCCAAAGATGCGGTTGCACGTTCAAATCTTGTAACGTGAATCAGGCCTTCTCATCATCCTTAGTCTTCCCACCAACTCCCATAACGGTGCTCATAACATTGTCGCACACATTCTTCTCTATATGCATCACATCAAGGGCATGTCTCACTTGATGAGTCTTCCAATAATCCAGCTCCCAGAATATGCTTTTGTGCGTCCAACAATACTTCTCCCGAGTTGCCCTGGGTTTCAACAGCGGGTCCAAACTATGTACTGGATATTCATTTTGCAATATGAATGAAAATACTTCCTCCCCAGAGCAGATACGAGGCGCGTCTCTTTCTTCAACTGTTCCATTAAAAGCTTGTCTCGCCCGACGCAATCGATGCCTTCGATTTAAGTACCTGCGTGCACCCAAGTACGACGTTCTCCCCCGTTTATGAGTGGAATCAATGTCGTCCATGCATATAGGACAAACCTTGTAACCTTTTGTTTGAATTCCACCCAACATGCCCAGCCCTGGATAGTCGTTAGTCGTCCACATCACTGCAGCACGCATTTGGAAAGCTTCATCCTTAAACCCATCCCATGTCGGAACACCTTGATGCCATAGTTCCTGCAACTCATCGATCAATGGCCTCATAAAATTATTCAAACATTTACCTGGTGACTTTGGACAAGATATCAACATCGTCAGCAGATTGTATTCTTTCTTCATTGCCATTGATGGGGGGAAATTTAGCGGGATAGCGACGACGGGCCAAAGGCTATAAGGTGGCGTGTTTGGTCTGAACGGACATAAACCGTCAGTTGCAATGGCGAGGCGCACGTTACGAATTTCTGCTGAAAAACTCAGGTATGTCCTGTCAAACGTAATCCAATCTTCTCCGTCTGCTGGATGTTCGAGTGTATCATCGTCCACCATCTCCCGCTCCCCGTGCCAACGCATCCACTCAGACGTCTCGGGTACCGCAAATAGTCGCTGCAAACGCGGTGCCAATGGAAAATACCATAATGTCTTCTTTGCCACAGTCAAACTTCCAGCATATTCGTACCGACAATCTCCACATACTGGACACTCTGTGGAATATATGTACTCTTTGTAGTACAATATGCAACCGTGGTAACATGCAACATATTTCACCAACGGCAATTCTATTGACTTCAATTTCTGCTTCGCTGATGCGTAGTTTGCCACATGCGCATTGGGTTGCGGCAACTTGCTGGAAACGTACGCAGCTACATCGTCAAATGTTGTGTCTGTCATCCCCGTCTTATGTTTGATGGACAGAATTTGCAGCAGTGCGGCCAACGTTGTATCATCGCTACCATCATACAATGGTTTCTCCATCTCTGCCACCAACTGCTTGTACTTTCTCGTCGTTGCTCTAGCAGCATCAGCATCTACTTGAATCGCCATATCAATTGCTTCTCCAAGTGGTTCAACTCTAACATCTCGACCTGGGTCTACATCATGCACGAACTGATGAACATTATCAACCACGGGACTGTGAACAGGGGAATAACGAAGACCCTGATTACTGCTCTCCCCAACTTCTCCCACTTCGCCATGTTCGGTCCATATTGTATAATATCTCATGAACCCTTTCCTAAGTAAATGTGTACAAATGATCGGCATCTCGTAGAAACGAAAATTACAACATGTCGAACACGGGCACTTGAATCGATCTGGGCCGTATTGTATACCATTTTCTCTCGCAAAAATTACGAAACTGCTAACACCTCTCTTGAAAGCATTTGTTGACCTATCCATTCCCATCCACGATCGATCCATTTTTTATCTACATTTTCAACAATCACTAATTACTAAAACGATATATATACTTACAATGATATATATACTAACAAACGATAATCACTAAATTCTATTTCAAAATAAAACGATATATATACTTACAAACGATAATCACTAAATTCTATTTCGAAATAAAACGATATATATACTTACAATGGACACACGTACATACCTTACAATGGACGAGAAAGTGTGAGTGACGATGTCTTCGAATTCTTGATGACTTTATTTGCCTCTACAAGTCGTATATGTGAACCCTCAATTTGTACCTCCCAACACAACAACAACTATCCAAAATCACTCCCACAACACACAACATCAACTTTCTGCCATTTATAGGCAGAAAGTTGATGACTGCGCACCCACAAATGTGCGCAGGCACAAGCTAAGGACTGTGCACATTCAATGTGTGCGCGGTCCTTGGCAACGATCTCATTTCCAACGGCTATACATCCGACCGTTGCCAACGGTCGGTCAATTTTAGTAAAACTGTCCAGACTGCGCATACAAATCTATGTGCGCAGTCCTTGTGACTGCGCACTTTTGTGTGCGCAGTTCTTGCGTTACATTATGCCTGCGCACATGGACGGTGCGCAGTCCTTGCCTTGGCTTAGGACTGCGCACGTTCTCTATGTGCGCAGTCGTCATAACAAAATGGTGTAGTGTCTAGTGCATGTGTCGGCTACTGCTTTCATCTCCCCACTGTTTCTATCACCATTTACGTATACACCATAATAACTAATACCCAAAAAATAATTACCAATTAATAGAGTGTAATTTTATACAAACAAACACCCACCCACCTCTTTTCCCAAGAGTGTTCTTGGGATGATTATGCATAAGTAATAAAATCAATGAAGGAATCGAACCAAATTGAAGAAAAAGCTAAGTTAAAATAGAATATGCACCCTAAAACATTGTTATTTCTTGATTATGTATTGGTTTAATTTAGACTAAAACAAAACAAATGCATATATATATATATAATTTAGCAAAATAGTGGCTGTTTTGCAATTTTCCAAATAGCACATTTACAAAAGAAACAACAATGAATAGCATGTATTGGAAGGGAAGAATGTAACTACAAATTTAATAGTACTAGGGCTTTATGAAGAATTGTTGTCTGTAGTTTCTTGGGTAATTAGCAAGGGTTAATGTCTACACTCTAAAGACGCATACCTGATAACATTTTCCTTAAAGAAAGAAGCTGGACAGATGCTTGCTTATGCAACAAGGGAAGAGTTGGAAAAGCTAAACAGTACAGTATTATTTAGTTTGAAAAGGAAAAACCAACAGACTTCATATACAAGGTAGTATATGAAATGTATAAAGTTGCCAGGAAGAAATAGATTTGAATGACATTGTTTCTGATACCACATCCTAATATTATTGTAGATTAATTAACTTACAGTTATTTAACATAGTTTTGCCATTATTTCAATATGGATTAAACTTAAACTCAAATAAATAACACCAGGAGTTCTTGTCAACAGATAGCAAGGGAGTGGCATTTGGGAGTGGCATTTGTCAACAGATAGCTTCAATACTAATATTCATCTACATATCCACTACTAACTTAAACAACCCCTCTATTGCACATGAATCAGAACATTCCAACAAATGAAACTGTGAACATACAATTTGATGTTTTAAATTGAAAAGAACAAACAGAACCCTTATCAATATAAATGGAGCAATGAATAGGAACAAAAATACCAAGCACTCGGATAAGCAAAAATGGGCAAAGGGAAGAGACAAAACAGTTGATGAATCAGTAAACCCAGAACGAGAATTCGGCTATGAATGAAAAAATAGAACAACTCCATAGCCGCCAATTCATCAACAATACGATCAGGAGTGTACTAATCACAAAATTACAGTGATTCAAGAAACAATAAAAGAAATAAATCAAAGTAAAAGGTAAGGAAGAGGGCATGTAACACGTACCCGCTGAGATTCGAATAATCAGGTATGTGCAGAGAGAGAAGCTGCAAATCAAAAACACAAAAATCAGAACCACCAAACAAAATTCACAAAAAAATCCACCAAACAAACAAATCGCATCACACCTTCAACTTCAAGACAGTATACACCTTCAATTTTCGAAACCCTAACTTTAAGAAAACAAAATCGAGAACCCTAATCGCGCTCGGTCGAAGGCCTCTCGGCCGTTGTCGATCACCTCTCGCCTCTCGCCTCCTCTCCGTCTGAATTCGTTGTCGTCGCCTCCGTCGCCTCTCGCCCTCTCTCTCTCGTGTCGATTGTTCGAAACCCTACGCTGAGAGCTGAGTGACTGTGAGACAGAGACGAAAGGCTCAGCTGCTGAGTGAGTGTGTGTGAGAGGCCACGAACGACGTCGTTTTTGGGACGAGCTCAACCCTAAAACGACGTCATTTTGTTCAATATATTCGGTTCTCGGTTCGGTTCGGTTACGGGCGGTTTTCCGAATCCCGTAACCGATAGCCGAACCGAGTTACTGTCGGTTATTGAATATAACCGAACCGAACCGATCGGTTCGGTTATCGATTCCCTCGGTTTCGGTTCGGTTCGGTTCAGTTTTCTCGGTTACCGGTTTTCTGAACACCCCTAACTAGACCAGTACTATTGATGTACATAAGACAGGTAAGGGAAGAAAGTTGTCAAAATGGGATGCATCTGTAACTCAAAGCATAAGAGTGTTTGGAATCTCCATAAGTGAGTCTTCTTATGTAAGATGCTAACATCCTCTATACCAATATGCTAAGGTGTATACAGAAATTACATAAGTATCATAATCTGTTGGGGACTCGATATTTTGATCTAACATCATACGAAAGGAAATCATTCAACTCATCCCAAAAT
This sequence comes from Geranium rotundifolium, assembly GCA_963920655.1. Lineage (NCBI taxonomy): Eukaryota > Viridiplantae > Streptophyta > Magnoliopsida > Geraniales > Geraniaceae > Geranium > Geranium rotundifolium. The sequence continues at coordinate 16,049,962 of OY987313.1, forward strand.
TACTTCACCTCCTGAATCCTGATCCATGGAGTAGAAGACAAGATTGCTGAACTTGTTTCGAGTTCGCCCATTTCCATCCTTACGGATATATTTAATTTTTTTTTCTATTTTTTAATCTTTATAATGTGCATCTTTGACCTTCTTACAATCTAAATATATTTATAGTCATCCAAAAGTTTTTTTTTTCATAATTGAATTAATATTAACTTTTAAAGGATCGAAATATAATAATATAAATTTTCACAATATGATTTACATTGACACCAAGGCTGAAGAAAATTAGGATAGTATCGCCAGTCATGAACATGTACCTCTTATAATTTGAGTTGATTGATGCATCAGATTTCAACAGCTTCTTCACAATAAGAGGCAGTGTTGGATCCATGATGAAATGTAGAATAAATGCATGAGGAAAAACAGAAAGCTCTGATGTGCAATGTATCATCCGGATATCAGATGTTTCAGAAGGACCCAACCTTCATAATTTGCATAATATCTTCATAGCTAACCAGTTGCACCAGCCGGGAATCGAACCCGGGTCTGTACCGTGGCAGGGTACTATTCTACCACTAGACCACTGGTGCTTGTTGTTGTCATTTATCCTGTATACTATTAAATATAGTGAAGTTCAGTGTTACATTATCATATTATCTACATATAGGAGTATTTAAAATGTAATATCTGAGTTTTTTTATATATAAAGCTACAATTCTCTCACGCTTTCATGTTAAATTGAAAGGTTCAAACCTGATTGTGAGGATTAGATGATAATAAACTTGAACACCAAATTTTATGTTAGCATTCTCTATTTTTCTTGCCTTGCTTTTATCGGAAGTTATTTTATCCTCGATCAGAAATATAAGATCCCTTCTAAATTTAAATGTTTTGACATTTGGTATGAAATGCACATGTTTTTCTGAAGAAAAAAAAGTATGTGTAGAAATAAAATAAGTAAATAAGAGACAGATAGGGGATCTCCTTAGAATGATTCAAATGCTACCATCTCACAAAAAGAAACAAACATAAATATATAACCTATTATAAAGTACACTCAAACCTATAAACTCAAGCTTAAAGACTGAGACTCGAAAACAAATTATATAACCGTAGGCGTAGGAGCCAAATAATTGATAACAAGTAAGGTTAATTAAGACTGTTCCAATATTGAAACAATTCAAAACTCAGTGCCCTTGACTGGAACTGTGACTTGCAGATAACTTCACTGCAACACACCATCAGCATTCCTACTACCTCTTTCCCTAACCATTGTCTGAACAAAGAGCTCGCCGGCTCTATACGAGGATCGGACCTGGAAGATAAGGAAGTTCTAGTAAGGAACTTATGGTTATAAATCAAACTGCAGTTGCTTGCTTCCAATATGTTCATTCATGAGGCAATATGCACACTTAAAAGTATTATCATTTTCTGAAGCAAGAGGTATTTGAGAACTTACCAAGGGCCCGCTGGCGACGTATCGAAACCCAATAGACTCCCCGTACTCCTTCCAGAAATCAAACTTTTCTGGTGTCACATACTCTTTCACAGTCAAGTGTAGTGGAGTTGGCTGCAGGACCATAATGACATATTAATTATATTATCATCAATGATATTGTTCAAATGGGCGTCAAGTAAAGCACGTGTTTGTACATTCGGACAGTGCTACACTTTTAGCCATTGTCAGCAACATCAAAAACCAAGAATTTAATAGAGCCAGTCAATTCAGTTTTAGACTTGTGTCAATATGAAATTATGAATCTCTCTAGTGATACTGAGGTAATTTTAGTGATTCTCTAACCGATTCCTCTACATGTTTACTCAAGCAGTAGTGCAAATCTATGTACCTGTAGGTACTGTCCAAAAGTTATGATGTCAACATCAATGGCTCTTAAATCAGCCATGGCTTCCTTCACCTCATCATCGGTTTCCCCGAGGCCCAGCATTATGGAAGTTTTAGTTATCATACCCTCCTTGCTGAGCTTCGCATGCCTCAGGACTGACAAACTCTGCTCATACCTGCATTACCAAACTATAGATGTGAATTACAACAAGAACCTACAGACATAAAAGAAATAAAGAAAAGGGGTGCGACAATTCTACAGCGGTGCAGCACATTGATTGAAGTCCACCAAAGGCACCATTTCTAAAACAAAATTAAGTCTTTATCTATGACTTTGGGAACCACCAAAGCTGGTCACCTCAATCTACAACACTCATTTTCCTTAGCTTTGCTTTTTTATCCACTCACCAGAAGAAGAGAACTTATCAGCAGCTCTGAAACTCATTTAGTGCGTTCATGCAACCCTCCTATATTTAGATATAGTCATATAGATACAAGAACTGAAGCACTATTGTATCTTTCAAAAGCCTACACTGACTGAAAATGCATACTCACAGCAACATTGCACTAGTTTGATCGGGGGTTCAGACTTCAAACTGAGGAAAAAGGCCTTCACTGGCTTGAAAAGCAATTTCAAGCCAACACTAGGAATAAATGATACTGTAATAACTCAGCAGCAATCTCCAAGGCTAGAAAACTACTCTACCATGAAAGTCAGAACAAGAAGTTAGATATTTACCCATGATAAACTAAACTACAAGGCAGAAACCCCAAAAATGCCCATAAAAACAGAAACTACAACGACCAAGATATTTCCCAAACAAAAACATGGGTCGATTACATTAATCTTTTAGCATGACTCTTGGAATCTTCTCCAAGGAAATGAAGAACTTATCCTTGAGTTCCAACATTTGAATGAAGAAAACTCTTGGGATCTTGCTCGGGCTATTGTGGCTGGTACTCAGTAGCTCTCCGTTGTTTGTTCTGTTCCTGTTTGGGTTTTCTTTTTGCCACGTGCTCTTGTGCTCTATGTTTAAAAAGGCTAAATCGCAACAGAGGCGTTTTTCCTTAGCACTGTGAGGCGTAAGCCTCTGAGGCGTAGTGAGACGCAAACCTCAATAATAAGACCAATAAATTCATATAATATGATAAGAATAAGAAAAAATATAAAGAAAATAAGCAAAATAGAAATCATCAAGGAATTAGCAAGAATTAAAAACTAAATAAGCAATTATAGATTAAGAAAAAATCAAATAAAACAAATAAAAATCAGCAAAAAATAAAGGAGATGAGAGGGAGGGAGTGAGGGAGGGAGGAGAGTGGTCGGCTAGAAAAGGAGTTGCCGGATGGAGGTGTTGCTGATTTCTCTTCTAATTTATGTTTTATTTTTGTATTCCTTCGATTTGTCAGGTTAACTCTAGCTTCTGAGTTCTTACTAATTTAAAAGGCTCAATAGCAACATTTAAAAAATATTCATAAAAAGCCCATAATGGGATTTTAATTTTTTTTAATTTTTAGCCTACAATTGGAGGCGTAAGCCTCAACCGCCTCGATACCTAAGGCGTGAGGCGTAAGCCTTGACGGAGCCGAGGCGTTAGCCTCGGTACACATAGGAGGGGCATAGCCTCAAAGGCTGTTTTCGACAGCCTCGCCGTGAGGCGAGCCTCAAGGCGTAAGCCTCAATAGTTTATTTAAACTGTTGTGCTTTCTTACCTTTTTTGGTCCTCTCTATATTCCCTTTCTTGGATAGATGATTAGAGTGTGCGGCTCCCTGTTCGGGAGCTTGCACACTCTTTTAACATATAAATCTTTTACCAAAACTCCTTAGGAGCTTGTAACTAATGTTAAGGTTATCTCCTTCTTTAAGTCATGCATTATCGTTGCTTTTTCCATAAACCATTGGGAAACATTAGATCCTTCACAAAATAAACTTACCCAGCACGAGGATCTCTGACAATTCGCTGGAGCCGTTTCACAGTCTCAACGTTGTGAGCAAAGACATCTAAACCTGAGTGAACTAGGGTATCTACGGCCTTCAGATCACCCCGAAAATCAGAAGTTAAACACTCAACCAAGATCTCAGGCTTATTTTTCTGCAGGAGAAAATCATGTAAACAGTGAAGCCTCTATAGCTTCAGTCCTCTTGAAAAAACTGAAAATCAAAGAAAGATTTCGGTGCAATAGAAACACAAATGTACAAACCTTCAAAGCCTGAACAGTCTGAGCAAAATGCCCGCTTCCACCATCAGGTATATCATCACGATCCACACTTGTCAGAACAATATAATCCACACTGCCAAAGTACAAACAGATATTTTAAAATACAAAAAAATAATAATAAATAAATAAATAACTCTAAAACTTCAGCTAATAAAATGCACATGACCCTGCATAAAGCTGCCAAGTTAACAATATATTTTCAAGCGCATTAAAACTTGGAAGTCATCGATACACAGCGACAGGCTACACAGCATCTTGCTCCTACATGGGTTGTTGCTGTTGCTCGCAGTAGGATTTCATTTTGCCCTCTTCCAAAAAACTAGATTTCTAAATATGCATAATTTTTTTTATAGAAAATACCCACAAGTGTGAGGATTGGAGCCAAAATACATGGTTATTGCATAAAATCCTGTCCATTTCTCCCAACATTTGCAGCTTCGCTCATTGGGAGATCATGTTTTTCGAATCTTTAAACTGAACTATTCTAATTTTGGGATGATACAAAATGTGATTTCATATTGAATTGGTCGATGATAATTTATAGAATACTGAGTAGATTATAAGCCATACCCCCAACTTGCAATCGCCTTGGCGGTGTTCTCGGGTTCCATAGGATCGGGAGGAGCTGGGTTTCTGCTGGTTTTGACAGCACAGAACCTACAGCCGCGAGTACAGGTGTCCCCAAGAAGCATAATCGTTGCTGTTGAAATACCATCTCCACCTCCATTCCAACACTGTACACACACAACACACCAAACTAAGAATTGAAACATGGCCATTTACACAAAATCTCAATTCATACAAGAAACAGCCCTAGTTCAACACAATCTCAAGCACTGAATTGCAAAGAAGGGGTAAAGGAAATGAAATAAGAAACCTCTCCGATATTAGGGCACTGAGCCTCTTCGCAGACAGTATTGAGCTTCAATCGGGACAATGAGTCCTTGACGTCCTGAAACTTGTCACCCTGAGGAGCTCTCTGCCTCAGCCACTCAGGCTTCTTCACGTTCGGATCTCTGCCGGTGTACGGCCCCAGCGGCGGCGTCGCGGTGCTCTTCGACGGCGACGAAGCTCCCGCGGATTGGCATCGGAATCTCAGGGAGGGTGAAGGGTGGTAGGAGAATCTGTGGACTGGGATTGAGATTGTGGGCTTTGGAACCGATTGCTGATACATTGTCTGTTGAATTGGAATGGTGGATATGGCTGAGGCTGGAGCTTAATTATTGACGAGCGATCCGAGATAGTTTGGTGAGTGTTGTTGGAGTGGTGGCAGAGACGAGAAGGGGTTGCCTTTGGTTTCTCCGTCGTTTTAATTTCTGTATTATGGGTTTCTCCGTCCCGCTGTACCCACCGATTTCTCAACTCAACTGAACCAACAAACAGTCCGGTTAGTAATGTCACTTATATAGTTATTATGTCAAATATATATAATTTCACTCGATTTATATGTCTTAATAATTTGAAATATGTTCTATTTTTTAGGAGTGGCACCTTGAATCCTGAATCAGTTCAGAATTGGACACCGAACTTAAAAATTGGAATAGTAGTTAATGGTTTGTTTTCATTCTTAATATTAAAAAAAACTATTAATTTAATCTGGCTTTGATCTTTGAAATTCAGAATTTACTGATAAGAACCAAATCAGTTTGCTTCGCCATACGTCCACCTCTTATCACTCACATATCTTTTTATTATCGTTTCGTTTGCAAAATTTATATTTGGATAGAATTGTAATAACTAAATCTTAACATTCGATTTTCATTTGTATCTTTTTAAATGTAAATTTAATATTTTGGCAATAAATCAGATTCAAATATATCTAATTCAATATTTTGGCTTAGCAAAGAGTGTTAGCGGAGATTAGAGAGGACAAAAGAAGAGCTGGAGAATATTATTGCAATAGTTCAAACATCTTGAACCGACCAAAAATGTGTTCAAAATTTTTGCAGCTGCGGTAAAAATATTTTTTTTTTATTTTTTATGGTCAAATATGAGGAAAATAGGTTTATGGTAAAATTTTGGTGATTTTTCATTTAGATTTAAATATTTGGGAATCAATATAAAATAATTACCGGAGGATTTGAATAAGTGAAATTTAGGGTCACCAAGTTTAGTTGTTGAATTTTTGTAATTTGTGGATTGAGAATATCAATTTGGTGTGTTAGAATCGGATAATGGGTGTAATAATATTTTTGCTTTTTTTATTGACGTCATATTTTTAATATTGATATGTTAGTAGGGGTGTTCACGGTTTCATAACCGAACCAAACCGACCATAACCGAACCGAACCGACCGGTTCGGTTATGGAACTAACAGAACCGATAACCGAACCGTAGGTTAATCGGTCGGTTCGGTTATAACCGCCCAATTGAGCGGTTCGGTTCGGTCGGTTATGGGTGTAACCGACACCAAAACCAAAAACCCCAAAATTTGTGGATCCGGCGAAGCTCGGCGGCGAGGGACGGCGGGGAGGTGATGGCGAGGAAGGAGACGTCGGGGAGGCGGAGGGACGGCTTGGGGCTGTCGGGGAGGCGGAGCTGGAGGTATGGCGGGGAGGCGAGGGACGGCGGGGCGGGTGTAGGAGGCGGCGAGGGGCTGCCGGGGCGGGTGTAGGAGGCGGCGAGGGATGGCGGGGAGGCGTCCAGGCCCGGCGAGGAAGGAGACGTCGACGACGGTGGGGAGGACGCGAGAGAGAGGGAGGTGCGGCGACTGGCCTCGAGTCTGCGCTGCGCCTCCAAGACAAAACCCTAAAACTAAAAGAGTAAAAAATAATTAATTATAGAGTCTCTATAATTAATTATAGAGGTTGACATTTAGTGATGGGCTCCTACGGGCTGACGTTTAGTGATGGGCTCCAACATCTGTTTTGGGCCTAAATAAATAGAGAGTCTCTACTGTTGGGCTGGGCTCAACTCAAAAAAAAAATTATATATTCGGTTATCGGTTCGGTTCGGTTACGGCCGGTTCCCGGAATCTCGTAACCGACAACCGAACCGAGAGACCATCGGTTATGGTACATAACCGAACCGACCATAACCGAACCGAACGGTTCGGCTACCGATTAGCTCGGTTTTGGCTCGGTTCGACTCGGTTTGGTCGGTTTCCGGTTTTTTGCACACCCCTATATGTTAGCATACGTAATTTATTATCGAAATTTGTGGAACTGCATTCATAAATATTGATTTTTGGGTTTTTTACGTGCACTTTCTTCAACTGGATGGATTTAAAAACTCATGACTTTAACAAAAGAGTGTTCCTAATTTGTTTCGAATTATTAAAATCTTGAAAAGCACCTTTAGATTCACACATTTGAATCTATTCATTAATTTATATAATAATATGGGCCTCCACCTATCAGCTTGAACTTTTAAATAGAATTAAAAGTATTAAGAAAACAACGTGTTTGGTCTATAAGAGAACTAAAATTGAAAGCGTATGAGCTGAAGTTCGAGGAAAAATGAAGGCAATATGCTCATCAAATTATGTGTTTGAAGAAATGTAAAGAAGAGACCGGAAACATTAGTGTTTATGTTGGCGGTACTTTATTATTATGTAGCATTAAAGCAGGTCTCACAAGACGATCTCGCCCTATAAAAGCAAATGCTTTTATGTCACCTAGTTCCATCCCTTTTCAAAATATAATAAAAAATCTCTACATTCAATTGTTTTTTTTCTCCAAATTTTTATTCAGTTTGATGGTTGAGGTCGAGCGCACATTCCTACATTGGGTGGGTATTTTAGATACGGAACTCGTCCCGAATCAGACTCGAAATCAAAAAATTGGGAACCACAATTAATTGTTTAGTTTTTATTTTAAATTTGACAGAACATTCAATTCCGGTTCATTCTTAAAACACTAAATTGTCAATTAACCAGTAAAAACTAAACTGGTTCGCGTCGAGAATAGAGTATGTAACTTGAAGAATGAAAACCGAGAATATATTATTTATCTCGTGTTGTTATTTTGTTTGCATACTTTATATTTCAATTGAATTGTAATAATCAAATTTTAGTATTCGATTTTTGTTAGTATTTTTTCATGATTGTAAAATTAAAGTTTGACCATAAATTGAGTTTAAATTTGTCCAATTCAATTTATAAATTAAGTACTAATTAAAAATAAAAAATCAACCAATTTTAACCGGGTAAAATCAAGAACCGAACCTAAAAACCACTTTCATAACCTTACTGTTCTTACATAACAATTATATAACTTATAGGGGAAATGACAGATTGATACACCTAAAAGATACCGTTTCTAACTTTTATACACTCAAGTTTAAACTTACCATTTTCGCTCACCGAATTTGCCTTTTTCCGTTCCATCACTAACAGTTTTTTTTTTATTTTGTGTGAAAAGTCAAAACTGCATTCAATTATTCATCAAAATTTCAAATTGATGTCATTATTCATCAAATTATTCATAATTAATCAAATTATTAATAATTCATCAAATTATAATACTTATTTAATAATAAATAATTTCTATTAATAATATTTATTGACAAACATTCATTCGAATCCGGTCAGCCCGATTTAATTAATATTAATTAAAATTTTAAATAATATTGACTATTAATAATATTTCGAATGACATAACTCTCTCATACAAGTTCCATTTCGGGCATATAGTAAATCAAATCGAAGAGAATCGAAAGATCAAAAAATTTGAAGAAATATTTTAGTATTATTATTATTATTATTATTAATGAATATTATTTTAACTATTAATAATTAAAATATTATAAATAATATTAATTATTAATGATATATTTAATGGTTAATAATATATCGAAACTTTCAAATGACATAACTCTTTCATACGAGTTTCGTATCGAGCTCATAATATCTTAAATCGAAGAGAATAAGAAGATCCACAACTTTGAAGAAATAAGTTTTTATCCAAAATTTCATCCAACGACGAAAAATTTCTTATACTCTTAAAAAAATTCGTCCAAATTTTAACGGTGATAGAGCAAAATGCAAAAAAACGTTATTAATAATTAATTATTTATATTATTGATATTTTTGTAATAATTATTTACCAAGTAAAAGTAAATCAATTATTAATAATATATAGACAAAAAATGATTTCTTCGAAGTTGTTGACTTCCGATTCTCTTCAATTTGATATAGTCGAGTCCAAAACGAAACTCATATGAGATAGTTATGTTATTCGAAAGTTTAATATATTATTAATAATTAATATTATCATTGATGATTAATATTATTTTAATTATCAATAATTAATTATTTTAATTATTATTATTATTAATCAATAACTAAACTGACACGGGGTATTGGGATTGGTATAGATTTTAGTATATGATTGCGTTTGTATTTTAGCGGGCTTGACACTTGAGACCATTTGGTTGCTTTTCCTTTGGTTTTGATTGTACACGTGTTGTGAAGGTTGGGGCACGAACGGGTGTAGTTGCTGGCGTGAACGGGTGCCATATTTTCTTTGTTTGAATTCGATTTGTTGACTGCCTTGAATTATTTTCTATAACATGTTCTATAAATTGTTCTTCATGTTTCCCGGATTGTTAATGCAGTAGTGTAACGGAATTTCAAATATGCTCCTAATCACAATTTTTCTTTGCAGCTATTTTGCGGTGATTTATTTTTATATTTTACGAGGATTGCAATTGCAAAAAGCTATTTTAGGCTTTTGGCTCTGATTTCCTCCAGAAGAATGAAACGCCAAGTCCTCGGATTGGAGGAGACCTATAGACCCAACGAGTTCCTTTGCCGGAGCCGGCGCCAAGTGCAACACCGACGCGATCGAATCGATGACTCAGTCGGATGAAAATTTCTGGCCGGAAGCTCTCTGGTGGGAGAAAGTCATCAACGTTGTGTTACGATTCTAAGAAATGGAAGAGAAAAACTTGGATCCTTTTACTGAGAGAAAGCGATTACAGAGAGAATTTTAAGAAGTGCAATCTTCAACAACCCTAAGCTCTACCCAAGACCTTCCAGAAGCTTTTGCGTCGCCGGCCGTTATTGATGACGGCGTAACGTCCCTAACAAGAATCTGTTAGCGGCACGTTCTCGCAGAGCTGATGTGAAGCCACCTGTAACGTCACGCGGATTATTGACGTGGAATTCTGTTGACCGAAACGTTGTCGTATCACTTATTCACTAATACCCATAGAGTAAACTCGTGACATTTCTCCCCCGATCAGAACAACCTTGACCTTAAGGTTGTGGGTTCAACGTCATATCAGGGAAATGATGACGCAGAAAAGAGACATCCTCCCATGTTGCATCCTCCACTGCGCCAGGCTTCCATTGATTTTACTTCCGGGCCACCCCCACCGAGCCTCGCTTGACAAATCTGGTTTGAAGAACCTTGAAAGGATAGATCCTGAGCTCACCCTCCTCGGACGCGATGGGTAGAATCGTGCTGAGCTTATGTTGGGGACCCAGTCTCTTTTCGAGGAGCGAGACATGGAACACAGGGTGAATCCGCGAGGACTCTGGCAACTTAAGCCGATATGCCACTTGCCCAATCATGGCAAGGACTTTATAGGGCCCAAAATACTGCGCCGATAGCTTCAAATTAGCCCGGATCGACACTGGCATCTGGCGGTATGGTTGAAGTTTCAGGTAGAGCCAGTCGCCAACTTCGAAGGATCTCTCGGATTTGTCCTTGTTAGCCTGAGTCTTGGCTCGTTCCTATGCCAACAGCAAGTTCTCACGGAGTATCACCAACACTACCGAGTGGTAGCATGTATTGTACCAGTACTCCGCAAGTGCCAACCACTTGCTCCAGTTCTTGGGTCGTTGATGGCACATGACGCGGAGATAATGTTCCACACATTTATTCATGTTGGGTTTGTGGAGACTTTCCTATTTATTTAGGGAAGCCACAATTTCCTAATTGCATTAGGATAATGAATTAGAAAAGAACTCCTAATGTGCAAGGAATTAGGAATTCTAGGTCTTTCTTAATTCCCCCTAGTCTTGCACTATAAATACATGTACTTGTAATCCCATAATTATTCATGAATTGAGAGCAATAATAAGAGAGTAGTGTGACCGTGGACGTAGGCAATTTGCCGAACCACGTAAATCCTTGTGTTCTTGTGTGATTGTTTTTATTTCTCTTGATTACTTTTGCTAGAGAATTGTTCCACGTTGTTATATACCCCAACAACTGGTATCAGAGCCTAGGTTCGTGACAAGTGGGAGCAATGGCAGAAGAAGGGAAAGTTCGAATCGACAAGTTCGACGGAAGGGATTTTGGATTCTGGAAGATGCAAATAGAGGACTATTTGTACCAGAAAAGGCTACATGAACCTTTGTCAGAGACCAAACCGGAGAAGATAAGTCCGAGCGACTGGGCGTTGCTAGATCGGCAGGCTTTGGGTGCGGTGAGATTGACATTGGCAAAGAATGTTGCATACAACGTCATGAAGGAGACAACTACCTACGGACTCATTAAGGCGCTATCAAATATGTATGAAAAGCCGTCTGCATCAAACAAGGTATATTTGATTCGTCAATTGGTTAATACGAAGATGAACGAAGGTGCTAGTGTTACTGATCATGTGAACGAATTTAATACGATACTATCAAGATTAGTGTCAGTGAATATTAAATTCGATGATGAGATACAAGCCCTGTTGCTGCTATCATCTTTGCCTGAAAGTTGGTCAGGAACCGTTACAGCAGTTAGTAGCTCAACTGGAACTACTAAGCTATCGTTCGAAGGAGTGAGAGACTTGATTCTCGGGGAAGATATCCGAAGAAGGAATCGAGGAGAGTCGTCTGGCTCGGCGTTGAACGTAGAAGGGAGAGGTAGAAAGTCTGAAAGGGGAAAGAGTAAGGGTCGTGGAAGATCGAAGTCTAAAAAGCGAGGCACAAACGCAACTTGTTGGAACTGTCAACAAACTGGTCACTTCAAGAGTCATTGTCCAAACCCGAAGAAGGAAAGCAAGCAGGACAACTCGGTAAATGCAACGGAGGAATTCGAAGACGATGCTTTGATCTGTTGTGTAGAGAGTCCAGTTGAATCATGGATCATGGATTCAGGTGCGTCCTTCCATACTACCCCTTGTAAGGATTTGTTAGTGAACTTTAGACCTTTAAAAGGTAAAGTTCATCTAGCTAATGATCAAACGGAAGAGATCATGGGTATAGGAGATGTGAACCTCAAGACTACCATGGGTACGATTTGGACGTTGAAGGATGTCAGATATATCCCCACCATAAAGAGAATGTTGATCTCGGTGAGTCAGTTAGACGGTTTGGGATACAAGATAACCTTTGAGAACGGCCAATGGAAGGTATCAAAAGGGAATCTGGTCACAGCTCGCGGTTGGAAGAAAGGAACTTTGTACATGGCGGAGATGCCAGTGGAGAGGGTTAATGCAGTCACTGATGGGGCTAATCCTTCAACTCTATGGCACCAAAGGCTTGGGCATATGAGTGAGAAGGGGATGAAGATGCTAGCTTCAAAAGGGAAGATTCCAGAGCTGAAGGATGTGAAAGTTGATTTTTGTGAACCATGTGTGCTCGGAAAACAAAAACGGGTAAGCTTCACAAACGCAAGGAAGGATCCCAAGAAGACGAAGTTAGAAATGGTGCATTCAGACGTGTATGGACCCACAAAGGTTCCGTCGATAGGAGGATCTCACTACTATGTCACATTCATTGATGATTCCACAAGAGAGGTATGGGTTTACTTTCTAAAGCACAAAGATGAAGTATTTAATACCTTTAAGAAGTGGAAAGCTGCTGTTGAAAATGAAACCGACTTAAAAGTGAAGTGTTTAAAGTCTGACAATGGTGGTGAGTATAGTAGTGATGAGTTTGAGGATTATTGTGCTGAGCATGGTATACGAATGCTGAAGACTGAGCCTGAGACACCTCAGCATAATGGTGTTGCTGAGAGGATGAACAGAACGCTTAATGAGAGAGCGAAGAGTATAAGGATTCAAGCAGGATTGCCCAAGAAGTTCTGGGCGGATGCAGTGAGTACAGCAGCGTACCTCATAAATCGTGGACCCTCAACTCCTTTGGGATTCAAGATCCCTGAAGAGGAATGGCGTGGAAAGGAGGTAAATCTTCAACACTTGCGAGTCTTCGGTTGTGATTCTTATGTGCGAGTGAAAGATTCTGACAGAGACAAGCTTGATCCGAAAGCAAAGAAGTGTGTATTTATTGGCTACGGTTCTGATGACATGGGGTATAGATTCTGGGATGAATCAAAAAGAAAAGTCATCAGAAGTAGAGATGTCACATTCTATGAGAATGATGCACACAAGGATCACTGCGGGGCAGAATCAGATGTCACAAAAGAAGGAGAAGACAAGGAAGAAGCATTGTTGGAAGACATTACTGAAGATGATCTTGCAGGCAACAGTCGAAGTTCAGTGCACAGAAATAATGAGGAGATAGTACCGACTACCCCAGTGGCTGAAGTGAGGAGATCGAGCAGAGTTACGAGACCTCCCGAACGGTTCTCTCCGTCACTACATTATTTGCTGTTGACTGAGAATGGAGAGCCTCAGTGCTACACAGAGGCGGTTCAGATGGATGATTCGGTTAAGTGGGAGTCAGCCATGAACGAAGAGATGATGTCTCTTGAAAAGAATGAAACATGGTCGTTAACTAAGTTACCAGCTGGGAAGAAGGCTTTACAGAATAAATGGGTGTTCAGGGTCAAGGAAGAACATGATGGCAGCAAAAGATACAAGGCAAGGTTAGTGGTCAAGGGTTTTCAGCAGAAAAAAGGCATTGATTACAACGAGATATTCTCTCCAGTAGTCAAGATGACTACTATCAGACTTGTGTTGGGTATCGTGGCTGCAGAGAATCTTCATCTAGAGCAGTTAGACGTCAAAACTGCGTTCTTACATGGCGATCTTGAGGAAGACATTTACATGGTACAACCAGAAGGTTTCCGGATAGCTGGAAAGGAAGATCTAGTTTGCAAGCTACGTAAAAGCTTGTATGGTCTAAAGCAAGCACCAAGACAGTGGTACTTGAAATTTGACGATTTTATGATGAGGAGTGGATACACAAGATGTGTCATGGACCATTGTTGCTACGTCAAGCACTTCAAGGGATCCTACATCATATTATTGGTGTATGTTGATGACATGTTGATTGCAGGCTCTAACATGGTGGAAATCAACAAGTTGAAAAGACAGATGTCTGAAGAGTTTGAGATGAAAGACTTAGGTAAAGCGAAGCAGATACTCGGTATGAGCATTAGCAGGGATCGATCTGATGGTAGTTTGAAGTTATCCCAAGAGAAGTATATTGGGAAGATTTTGAACAAGTTCAGTCTCCAAGATGCCAAGGTTAGGAGTACACCGCTGGGAAGTCACTTCAAACTCACTCGAGAGCAATCACCTAAGACGGATAAGGACATGGAAGAAATGACTAAGGTCCCTTATGCATCGGCAGTGGGCAGTTTGATGTATGCGATGGTATGCACAAGACCAGACATTGCGCATGCAGTGGGAGTTGTTAGTAGATTTATGTCTAATCCAGGAAGAGAGCACTGGGAAGCGGTCAAGTGGTTGTTTCGCTACTTGAAAGGGACTTCAAAGGTTGCATTACACTTCAAGAAGAATGACGTGATCCTAGAAGGGTTTTCTGATGCAGACTTAGGTGGATGCCTGGATACAAGGAAGAGTACTACAGGGTACATCTTCACCTTGGGTGGCACAGCAGTTAGCTGGATGTCACGACTCCAGAAGAGTGTTGCTCTTTCAACCACAGAAGCAGAGTACATGGCTATTTCAGAAGCTGGGAAGGAAATGATTTGGTTGAAAAGTTTTCTGGAGGAGTTAGGCAAGAAACAATCGGACAGTTCTTTGTATAGTGACAGTCAGAGCGCTATTCACCTTGCCAAGAATCCCGTGTTTCATGCTAGGACGAAGCATATTCAGTTGAGATATCACTTCATCAGGGGGTTGATGAGTGATGACACTTTGTCCTTAAAGAAAGTCCTTGGGTCAAAGAATCCTGCAGATATGTTGACCAAGGTGGTTACAACCGAGAAGCTGAAGCTATGTATAGCTTCAGCCGGCCTTCACTGTTAGTGAAGAGAAGACGTCACACTAACTCTAGAGCTTATTGCGGAGATCGTTGGGCGTGTTACTGGAGATACATGATTGAGGGTGAAGACGTGTGAAGACAGTCTCCAAGTGGGAGATTGTTGGGTTTGTGGAGACTTTCCTATTTATTTAGGGAAGCCACAATTTCCTAATTGCATTAGGATAATGAATTAGAAAAGAACTCCTAATGTGCAAGGAATTAGGAATTCTAGGTCTTTCTTAATTCCCCCTAGTCTTGCACTATAAATACATGTACTTGTAATCCCATAATTATTCATGAGTTGAGAGCAATAATAAGAGAGTAGTGTGACCGTGGACGTAGGCAATTTGCCGAACCACGTAAATCCTTGTGTTCTTGTGTGATTGTTTTTATTTCTCTTGATTACTTTTGCTAGAGAATTGTTCCACGTTGTTATATACCCCAACAATTCAGACGCTCCGTCTGACCGTCGGACTGCGAGTGATAGGCCGACGAGAGACTCAGCTTAGTATCGAGGCAGCGGAACAGCTCCGACCAGAACTCGCTGAGAAAAATATTATCCCTGTCAGGCACGACCATGCAGCTTGAAGATGTGGTTGGAGTACTCTCCCACCACTTTCTTGGTCGTGTATGGATGCTTCAGAAATCGATCGACGACCACCATAATGCTATCGAAGCTTCCTGAAGTCGATAGGCCATTTATGAAGTCCATAGAGATTGACGTCCATGGTCTTGTGGGAACCTATAGTGGTGGAAGAAGACCTGGGTAAGGAATATGTTCCGCCTTACAGCGTTGGCAGACTTCACATTCCCTGATAAACGCTTGAATCTCCGCTGGAAGCTTGGGCCAATAAAACAAGGCCTGAACACTGCCTATGTTTGACTGCCACTTTTATCACCAGAAGTTCCATATTATATGTGGACAGCCTTGAGTTCTTTTCCCCAAGTGCCTGACATAGGTTCTGTTCTCACCTATCAACCACCAAGAAGGAGTCACTTTGGTTTCGCAGTTCGTTGCTCAGGTAGGCTATGGGTCGGCCTTGCTACATCAGTACGGCCCCAATGCCGGTGTCGCTCGCATCCGTTTCGAGTACAAACTGAAAGTGATGATATATTGAGCTACGCAAAATCAAAGAGAAAAACAGAGAGTACACAAAAGTTGGGAAAACACCAGTCAAGCTTTTACATCTTGATACTGGATCGTAGACTTCTATTTATATGCCATGAAAAACCCAAAAATAAACGCATTACAACAGCTAAAACGGAACCGAGTATCATCCACTACTACCAACCATGAGTAACTTACGCTCCAAGTAATCCTATCTTCTTTCCTTCTTGACTTTATCTTCTTTCCTTCTTGACTTTATCTTCTTATCCAAAACGCACCGTTTTTGCTTATTTGAGATTAAAACCAACACTCTCCCTTAATCTCGGATGAGCACTTCCATGATCTTCAGCTTGTTCCTCATTTCCAGAAACAGAGACCGACCGAGCGATTTTGTGAACATGTCCGCCATTTGCAACTTTGAGCTCACATGCTCAAGTCTCACTCTGCCTTCTTGTACACACTCTCGTACAAAATGATAATGAGTATCAATATGCTTGCTCCTGTCGTGGTATACAGGATTCTTCCCAAGCATAATTGCAGATTTGTTATCAATCCTGAGACATACTTCATTTGGCTTCTTTCCCATAATTTCTGCAAGCAGGCGAGCTAACCATACTCCTTGACAACATGCTGAGGTGGCTGCAATGTATTCAGCCTCACATGATGACAGAGGTACGACCCTCTATTTCTGCGATGCCCAGGTGATCAGACTCTCCCCTAAAAAGAACACCACACCTGTTGTACTACGACAATCATCTAGGTCTCCTGCAAGATCACTGTCACTGTATCCCACCAAACTTGATTCTTTCTCTGCTCAATTGAACTTGAGCCCAAAACCAAGCGTTCCTTGAACATATCTGATGATTCTCTTTACCACTGCCAGATGTGAAACCCGAGGTGTCTCCATGAACCTGCTAGCAATTCCCACACTATAACAAAGATCAGGGCGAGTATTTACCAAGTAGCGAAGGCTTCCAACCAAGCTTCTGTAATATGTTGGATCAATTAACTTGCCTCCTTCATTTTTGCTCAGATTCAGCCTCTGCTCAATAGGTGTCTTGCTGGCGTTACACTCCTCCATGCCTGCTAACTTTACAACTTTCTGGGCATACCCTCTTTGACACAGAGAAATTCCCTCTTTACTCTGTTTAACTTCAATTCCAAGATAATAGGATAATAAACCCAGACCACTCATTTGAAACTCACTGCACATCTCCCTTTTAAATACATCTATCTCTGTTTTTGAAGGGCCAACAATTATCAAATCATCAACATATACTCCTACTATCAAAGTTGATCCATTCATGCATCTGGTATAAACAACATGTTCTAGAGCTGATTTTTTAAAATTCAACTTACAGAGACTTGAGTTCAGCTTCTCGTTCCATGCTCTAGGTGCCTGCTTCAAGCCATACAATGCCTTTCTTAATTTTATAACACAATCACGCTTTGAAGTGTTCTCGAAACCTAGAGGTTGTATTACATAGACCTCCTCTGTTAAATCTACATTCAGAAACGCTGACTTCACATCCATGTGATGAACCTCCCAAGCTTTCTGAGCTGCTAAGGCAAGAAGCAATCTTACTGACTCAATTCTTGCAACAGGAGCAAATACTTCATCATAGTCGATCCCTTCTCTCTGGGCATAGCCTTTTGCAACGAGTCGAGCTTTGTGCTTCGAAATCTGACCCTGAGCATCTCTCTTGATTTTAAACACCCATTTTAAACCAATTGCTTTCATACCTGATGGAAGCTTGGTCAGATTCCAGGTGTTGTTGGTTTTGATGCACTGTAACTCTTCCTCCATAGCTCGCTTCCATTTACTGTCTGACAGAGTTTCAAACACACTCGAAGGCTCCTCTGATGCAACAAAACACAGCTCTCCTGGCTCAGTTTGAACCTCGACCGTTGCCTCATAAATATCCCGCAAGGATCTCTCTCGAAGTGGTGCCTCTGGTGTTTCTGGTTCATCTTCCTCGAGAGAGAGACTTTCAGTGTCTGATTCAAGTTGATTTGGCTCACCAGTTGTATTGGGTTCGTCTTGGGCCTCCACTTGACTGTCTTGGGCCTCCACTTGTGTCTCGTGAGACCCAATCTCGTCATCTTCTAGTTCTCGTCCCTAATTCACAGAGAAAATCTCTCTATGAACTGTGAGATCATGCTCTATTTCAGACGCCCAATCCCAGCTTGCTCCTTCATCAAACACTGCATCCCTGCTAATCATAACTCTGTTAGTTCTGGGATTATAGAACCTATAGCCTTTTGTTCCCGCCTCATAACCAAAGAACACAACTTTGGTACTTCTGTCTTCAAGTTTTTTTACTGTCTTCTCTGTGTTCTTTACATACGCCACGCACCCGAAGACTTTCAAATGATTGATGTAAGGCTTCTTCTTGTACCACATCTGGTATGGAGTTGTCTTATCAAGACTCTTTGTAAATGACATGTTCAGCAAATAAATTGCAGTCATCACTGCCTCTCCCCAGAAACAACCAGGAACACTCATGTTCTTCATAAGACACCTCGCCATGTTCACAATGGTTTGATTCCTCCTTTCGACCACTCCGTTTTGTTGAGGCGAACGTGGTGCTATCAAATGCCTCCCTAATCCTTCATCATCACAGAAGACCTTGAACTGACAAGACAAGAACTCACCCCCTCTGTCAGTTCGAAGTAATTTTAGCTTGGACTCTATCTTAACCTCCAATCTATTCTTAAGCTTAATAAAAGCATCAAGCGTTGCATCCTTAGTTTTCAACAGAATTGCCCACATAAACCTCGAGTAATCATCTACAACCAGAAAGAAATAACTATTACCTCCAGGTGTTTGTGGTGACAGTGGACCACATAAATCGGCATGGGCAAGTTCTAGTGGCTTCAAAGCTCTTGATAGACTCTTTTTAGGAAAAGCTCTTCGCCTATGCTTGCCCAACACGCAATCTTCACAGAGTTGATCAGGATGTGTTAGGCATGGCAAACCTCGCACCATCTCTGTTCTGGCCATGAGTTTCAGGGCCTGGAAATTCAAGTGCCCATACCTCTCATGCCAGAGCCAAGCATCACTATCAGTCTGTGTCAGCAAACAGACTGGCTTTGTACTGATCATAGTCAGAGTATAGAGACGATTATTTGATCTTTCAACCTTCATCAACAGCGTTCCATCTGTATCATAAACTCTCAACAAGCCAGCATGAATCTCCATTTTGCAACCCTCTTCATCCAATTGCCCCAGACTAACAATATTTGACTTCAAAGAGGGTAAGTAATACACACTTGATAAATACTTATGCTCCCCATTTCTACCCTCAAACACCACAGTGCCTCGTCCTTTTATCTCAACAAAAGACCCATCTCCAAATCTTACAGAGCCTTTGAAGTTTAAATCAAGATGAGAGAATAAGTTTATATTACCAGTCATATGATTACTTGCTCCAAAATCAAGATACCATAGATCTGCTTCCTGGTTCTCAGCATTTCGAGGCTCTGTTATCTTCAATTTTTCATTCAAGAACACAGCCTCGCTTCATCGTGCTCTGTTTTCTGGACTTTCTCGCACCATCATGTATAAAGATGGTTCTTCCTTCTCTTCTTGTTCAGCCAGATTCACCTCCTCTTTCTCTGCATTTTCGCATTCATTCGCAAAATGCCCATACTCTCCACAACTAAAACACTTCACTTTGGTCTTGTCAAACTTTCTCCCACTACCTCGACCTCGACCTCTGCCTCTGCCTCGTGAAGAGGCTCCTCCTCTGCCTTCTTTGGAAGCCATAGCCTCCCATTGTGAGCGAGTCAACAACAACTGCTCATCTCCTTTGTTTGTTTTCCTTCCCTTCAGAGATATCTCAAAAGTTTTCAGCCTTCCAACTGCTTCTGCCATGGTCATGGTGGACATATCACCCCATTGTTGGATCGTTCCAACAATCTGAAGGAATCGATCTGGAACCGACTCAAAGAACCTCTCGATCATGGCTTCCTCAGTAACTTCTGTACCAAGAGTACGAATCTCATTGACAATATTAGTCAATCTGGTAGAGAAGTCACTGATCGACTCATTCTCTTCCATGACAAGTCGATTTAGCTCTCTCCTCTTCAGCAATACATTGGCTTTTCGAACTCTGTCTTCACCCACTCTCATCTCTTTTAGCATTTTCCATGCTTCTTTTACAGTTCCCTTCTCCGCAATCGCCATTAAAACAGCCTCTGGTACAGCTTGTGATATCATCGCCATGGCTCCCCGATCAGCTTCTTTGTCAGTGACTCCTTCTTTGCTGACAACATCCCAGACTCCCTGGGCATCCATCAGAATCCTCATCTTCACTGCCCAGTAACCATAATTAGTTTCAGTGAGCATGAGATAAGAAATTGGAACATTACCTCGTGTTTGAGTTTTACTACTCTCATGACCTGACACTTCTCTCTCTGTGGTGGTGGAACCTTGGCCTCTCGGTACTGGTGTGCTCTCAGTATCACTCATGGTTTCTTTTTGATTTGTTGGGCTCTGATACCACGTGAAAGTGATGATATATTGAGCTATGCAAAATCAAAGAGAAAAACAGAGAGTACACAAAAGTTGGGAAAACACCAGTCAAGCTTTTACATCTTGATACTGGATCGTAGACTTCTATTTATATGCCATGAAAAACCCAAAGATAAACGCATTACAGCAACTAAAACGGAACCGAGTATCATCCACTACTACCAACCATGAGTAACTTACGCTCCAAGCAATCCTATCTTCTTTCCTTCTTGACTTTATCTTCTTATCCAAAACGCACCGTTTTTGCTTATTTGAGATTAAAACCAACACAAACTCTTGCGTAAAGTCAAGTAGGGCCAATACTGATATTGTCGTCATGGCCCTCTTGAGGGCTAGGAAGCTGGCTTCCTCTTCTGCTCCCTACCTGAACCCGACACGATCCTTTTGGAGTAGGTTCGTCAATGGCCTCACCAACGTGCCATAACCTTGCACGAATCGTCGATAGTAGCCGGTGAGTCCAAGGAAGCCCATGAGCTGTTTTAGTGTGTTAGGTCTCAACCAGCTCTTCATTGCTTTGATCTTGTCTTCCTCTGTAGCCACACCCTGGTAAGTAAAAACATGACCCAAGTAGTGGATCTCAGTCTTACCAAACGAGCATTTGGAGCGCTTGGCGAACAACTGGTGCTCTACGAGGAGTTCGAGGACCCTGTTTAAGTGTTCGAGATGGGATGGCCAATTCAGACTATATACCAGGATGTCGTCAAAGAACACTAACAAGAATTTGTGCATGAAGTCGCGAAAGATATCGTTCATGTGACTCTGAAAGCTCGCGGGTGCGTTCGTTAGCCCAAAAGAAATCACGAGAAATTCGTAATGGTCGTGGTGACTCCGAAAGGCCGTCTTGTGTTCTTCACCTTCGGCCAATTGAATTTGGTGATATCCTGAACGCAAGTCGATATTTGAAAAATATCGACTACCTCTTAACTCGTCCAAGAGTTCCTCGATCGTCGGGATCGGAAAATTTTCTTTTAAAGTCAAGTCGTTCAAAGCTCGGTAGTCCACACATAATCAAAACCCTCCATCCTTTTTCTTAACGAGCAGTATCGGGAACGAGTATGGTGAATGGTTGTCTCTGATTATTCCGTCGCCAAGCATTTCCTGTACCATGCGTTCGATAATGTTCTTCTGCTCGTGACTATATTGATACGGCTTTACCGACGGTGGGAGTGAAATCTGGTGATCATGCCGGCGGCGCGGTGGCAGCTGGTTCAGCTTGTTAAAGATGAGCTCGTGCCTTTGGAGTAAGAGCTCCAAGTTTGGTGATGTTGCTTGCGTCTCTAGAGGCTCTGTCTCTACTGCTTTCATTGTAAACTGAGCCATGTAAAGATACTGACACTCTTGAATTATTTTTTGAATTTGATGTGGTCTGACTAGCTCCACGTGGTTGATATCTCTTGGCTCCCATGCCACGCAAGGGTGTCCCTGCACTGTGATGGTTATGGACCGTTGGATGAAATCAAACGAGATGGGACTGACTTCTTTCATCCAATCAACGCCCAGGATGACGTCAAATTCTCCCAACGGCATCATGAGGAATTGCCAAGCGAACCAATACGTGCACACAAGTATTTCAAACCGTTGCCCATCTCAACCCGCATCATCTCGCCTGGTTCGACGTCCAGACGGAGCGCCTTGGCGGTGCGGAGGTCCATGAACGACGAGCTGGCGCTGGTATCGGCCAGTAGCGAGATTGTCTTTGCTCGCATGACTCTTGACAATCTGATCGACTGTGATTTTCTCGGTCCGAGTATGCATAGACTCTCTTCTCGGAGATCACTATCATCATCTTGTTCTGACGGCGGAATCTCTACAATTGGCTCCTCTCATTCCCAATCTGCTTCTCCCTAAGTGATGTGAAACAATTGTCGCTTATTTGGGCAGATGTCCAGGTTGATTGAGCCAGCCGATCCTGTTTTCCTCAAGTTCCGACGCAAGACTCTTTAAGCCTTGCTAAGTACATAGCTCCGGCTAGGTTATATGGCCTGAGTATCAAGACTCCAGCTCGGAGGTACGGTTTGAGCCCGCTGATGAAACACGAGACAAAATAGTCCTCTGTCATGCACGAATTTCTCTGCATCACCATCGCCTTTAGTTCTTCGAAGGCTACCTCATACTCCATCACCGTCGCGGTCTGGCGGAGCAATTTGAACTCGGAGACGACGTCGTTGTGCCCGATCTCGTCCAACTTCCAAATCACGTCACGCTCGAACTCCTCCCACCCGATCTGGTGCCTTCAAACTAGGTACTCGGAGAACCAGATCTCAGCTCTTCCGGAGAGGTGCATCGCCGCCAACCTCACCTTTTGATCCTCCGGCATGTGGCAGAAGTAGAAATGGTTATGACACTTTCGGAGCCATGCACGCACTCCAGTTCCATCAAAGCTTGGGAACGTAAGCGATGGAATTTTAAATTGATTAAAGTTTTGCAGAGTACTTGGTGAACGATTCTCCCAACAGAACTCTGGTAGATCTGAACGTAAATGATCTGGACTCCATCGATTGACGCTTCCGAACGGTGGTAGCTCTTGGAATACCGGTGCTCCTATACCGACGGTGGTTCTTGGCCGCAGGTCTGGAAGTGTCGTCGGTATAGAGGAGTACGACCTCGATCCTGCTGGTGCTACGGTCGGTCCATACGTCAGACGTGCCGACATCACTCCGATTGGTGCGATGGTTGGTCCAAACGGTGCCTGTAGAATCGGCGTCGATGGAAGTGAATCCGCGCGAGCTCTCTCTCGGAGTGCTGCACCTGGTTTTGCAGGATCGGTGCGTTCTCGATCGATCTACAGGTAGTGGCTCCGGGGTTGCTGATCGCGAATCTACTGAATCTTCTCTCTGTTTCTTTCCTGCACCAATTCGATCCCTCCCATACCTGAGTTCATGGACTGGATTGCTTCAACGATCAATTGCAGAGACATGCCTATGTTGTTATGTGCACTATCGTCTTCGAATGTTGGAGGTGGACTCCAATCTTCAGCTATGGTCGCGGGAGCGAAAGCTCTAATACCAGATGTTACAATTCTAAGAAATGGAAGAGAAAAGTTAGGATTCTTTTACTGAGAGAAAGTGATTACAGAGAAGTACAATCTTCAACAACCCTAAGCTCTACGCTCTCTCCTCTATTTATGTTCGCCGGCGAGACCTTCCAGAAGCTTCTGCGTCGCCATCCGTTATTGATAATAGTGTAACGTCCCTAATAAGAATCTGTTAGCAGCACGTTCTCGCCGACCTGATGTGGAGCCACCTGTAACGTCACGCGGATTGCTGACGTGGAATTATGTTGACCGAAACGTTGTCGTATCACTTATTCACTAATACCCATAGAATAGACTCGTGACACGCTGTCGTCGTGGCTGCCTGCTGGGCCAGAGACCTCCGCGCAGTTTTGCCTCAAGATTGAGGACCTCCGCTTCTCGAACTGGTACGTTTCTGATTAATTTTAAAAAGGGAAAAACAAGTCGCTTCGATTTTCGTCCCTGAGAAGTGAGTCTTCTTGGATTTCGGATCCCAATTCAATGTACCATTTTTCTTCTTTTTTTCCCCCAAATTTGTGTATTGCTATGTTAATTGGTTGATTGGGTTTTAACTTATTGTAGTTCAGTGTTTTTGTTTCTCCAGATTTGATTAATAGTTTATGTGTATGTTGTCTCTTGAATAGGCATGAAGAGGAATTTATTGCACTGTTGGAAGAATTTGAAATCTTGAATTGGAGATTGCCGATAGAGTGGAGGCTCATGTATAAGAAAATTCTTTTATTGTGTGCCAATGGTTCTAAGAGAACATTTCATGATTTGCATTATAATGATAGTTTTGTTATATCTGCAAGTTATTATTAGAAAAGAAATTTCCTTTTAACTAGGATAATATGTCTTTATTTTAGAACTGCTCAATACTTTTACTTGTGATCACAGACCATTTCTTTCCAATTATGTTTTGTTTTGGTCGAATTCAAGTTTAAACTTATTTAATGAGTTCAATTTTAAGTTTAATTAGAGTTACATTCTAGGTAAATTACATTGGGTTAAACTCCCGATTTCGATTCAAACGTGGTTTGACATTCCATGTTTTGAAAGATGTTTCCCATCCTATAATAGAAATACATAACCATTGTTTAGAGAGCGTATTCAATCATAATTTTAATGATTTTTGAATGATTTTCAAAAGTTTATGGATTTTTAAAGTCTAATAGACTCTTTCAAGTTTATAAAGAATCTTGATGATTTTAATAGAATGACTTTGCAAATCTCATGATTTGAGATGATATTTCTAAAAGAGTTTGTCATGCCTACAAAAACTTTCAAAATCATTCAAAGTGATCCATTTCTCAAAATCATTTAAAGTCATTGACTTTTACAATACCTTTAGATTTGAAAAGTATTTTTAAAGTTATGATTGAATACCACAAGACTTTAAAAATATTTCTAAAATCATGATTGAAAACCACAAGACTTGAAAAGACTTCTTAAATCCATTAAAATCATGATTGAATACACCCCCTTAGTCTATGTATGTCAAAATTTTGTATCCCATTTTTTCTGCTATTATGGGTGATATTAGAGATGATCTTAGGTTATTACGGGTAATATTAGAGATGTCATTAGACCTTGAAAATTAAAACATCTAATTTTCTTTTCGTTTTATTCCTATCTTCCATTCACTGATTCGCTGATAGTGACTGTGGATAATTCCAAATGACTACACCTGGATACGTCACATTACCAGATGACTACACCTAGAATTTTTCGTGTCAGGGTGAATACCCAAGAATTTCATTTGTCTCACTTTACTCATTCCGTCTAACTCCGTTAGTTTTTAACATTTTTTACATGTGAAAAGACTAAAATACCCTTCATATGTAAATAATTGTTTTCAAATTGAATGAAAAAACTAAAATACCTTTCACTATTCATTTAATTTTCAAAAAAATACCACTCATACTCTCTCTCTCTCTCTCTCTCTCTCTCTCTCTCTCTCTCTCTCTCTCCTCTCTCTCCTCCACCACCACCGCCACTACCTCCATCACCACCACCACCTCCATCTCCTCCACCACCATCTCCTCCCCCTCCTCCACCACCGCCACCGCCACCACCTCCATCTCCTCCACCTTCTCAATCATCACCACCACCACATCCATCTCCTCTACGCCCTTCCACCGCCACCACCACCATCTCCTCCCCTTCCGTCCCCATCTCATCCACCACCACCACCGCTACCACCTTCATCTCTTCCACCGCCATCCCCTCCACGCCCCTCCACCACCACCACCATCTCCTCCACCACCGTCGGAGCCTTGCCGGAAGTCGGTCGGAGCTTTGCCGGAAGTCGGCCGGAGGTGGTGATAGAGGGAGAGGGGATGGAGGTGGTAGTGGAGGAGGTGACAATGGAGAGGAAGGAGATGGTGGTGGAGGAGATGGATGTGGTGGCGGTGGTGGTGGAGGAGGTGGCGACGGAGAGGGAGGAGATGGTGGTGATAGAGGCGGTGGCAGTGGTGGTGGAGGACATGGATGAGTGAGAGAGAGAGAGAGAGAGAGAGAGAGAGAGAGAGAGAGAGAGAGAGAGAGAGAGAGAGAGAGAGAGAGAGAGAGAGAGAGAGAGAGTATAAGTGGTATTTTTTTGAAAATTAAATGAATAGTGAAGGGTATTTTAGTCTTTTCATTCAATTTGAAAACAATTATTTACATCTGAAGGGTATTTTAGTCTTTTCACATGTAAAAAATGTTAAAAAATAACGGAGTTGGACAGAATGAGCAAAGTGAGACAAATGAAAATCTTGGGTATTCACTCTGACACGAAAAATTATAGGTGTAGTCATTTGATAATGTGACATATCCAAGTGTAGTCATCTGGAATTATCCCTAGTAACCACCATCTGAGTTGCTCTTTATAAACCAGAGTTCGGGAACATGTTTTGCGTGAATCATCGTCTCTGCGCCTCCGGCATCGCGGTTTCTCTTGACGAAGACCTCACGTTTCTGCTCGGAAGCGCTATTCTCCAATCGTCTGAGTCTCCTCCACCGGAACAACGAGGCATTGGCATTCGTGTTGCAATTAGGCAGGTTTGTGAGTTTAGGGTTCTTGTGATTTGAGTTCGATTTCTGCTTGGTTGATTTAGGTTGATATCAAAATGTAAAATTTAAGAGCTTTTTTGGTGAGCGAGCTGAAGCAAGCTTGTGTGAATTGGCTAAAGTAAACTCTTTTGAATTAGTATTGAAATGCAATTATAGTGGGTTGGATAAAGATGTAGTTTGTTCTCATCGTAAAATTTGAACTAAAAGTATGAATTATCGGGTTCAATGAGAGTAAAGCTTCATTTTTGTGATTCTATGGCCCTCCAAATATAGGGAAACAGAAGTAGATCCATGACTGATTTTAATTTGAAGTTAGAATAGTCTAATTTTATGCGATGAGGAGTTTGGTGACGACTTTGGTGAGGGTTCTGAGAACGAGTTTGTTGAGTGAGTGTAGAATGAGGAGGAGGAGGAGTTTGGTAAGGGATTTGAGAATAAAAAGAAGGTTGGTCAGGCTTCTGAGGATGAGGGTGAGAATGACGATTACTTTTCTGACGAGAGCTTTGAGAGTAAACCAAAGATGAGATAAACAAAGTATGAGAATATATAAGAAATGAAAAATAAAGATTTATGAAAGAATTGAGATCATGGAAGAAGAGCGTATCGCTGAATTAGAGTAAAATTTTGTTATTATGAGGGAAGATAAGGGTATGGTGTGGGAAAGTGGAAACAAACGAGTGTTAAAACTACCCAAAGGAGGGATTTTTAGGATGATATGTCATTGGATTATGACTGAGGAAAGAGTGGACTTGTTGCCTTTTAGTTCAGAAGGAATTAGAGAAGAAATGGAGGCGTGACAATAGGTTTGAAGTTATTGCCACTGCTGCTACACCTTTGGAGGTGGAGAAGAGTCATTCATTTGGGCAGTGACAGGGGAAGGAGGTAATACAGTGGCTGCTCCCCGGCTTGCTAGAACAGGGACAAGTTTACTGTGATCATTTAGGTAAGCCTTGTAATCTTGGCTCGTGCCTATTGTTTTTGTTTTCTTTCTCTTTCTTATATTATAAGGGCTCCTTGTGACCATTGTTAGATTTGAAATGACTAGATTAATATGGGTTTTGAGAGCTAACTGACTACGCTCAATATGTTTTGTCAAATATCTTCACTATCTTTATTTCTATTATACATTAAAGATATATAAAATATGCTTGCAATTGATTAATGCGGCCGGTACCATTTTGATGAATCAAATTCACTTAATTTATTTACCATTCCATTAATTTATTTAGAGCTTAAATAAGAGGGAAAATATTACTCATACCCAATGAGAATAAAAAAACAAAGAAAGGATTCACACAAATTTTAAGCTACACCTTTTGTTCATGTCCATTTTAACCTTGTAAATAAATTAATGAAATTTCTGGGTGAGTGCAATGCACAATCA
Source organism: Geranium rotundifolium (assembly GCA_963920655.1). Classification (NCBI taxonomy): domain Eukaryota; kingdom Viridiplantae; phylum Streptophyta; class Magnoliopsida; order Geraniales; family Geraniaceae; genus Geranium; species Geranium rotundifolium. Next base: position 16,078,171 of record OY987313.1, read on the forward strand.
GAGGCACTCAATGCTATTTCTCATTACCATGTTTTTCTGATTTCTCTCCACTGATAATTACTTTGAGCTCCCTCGGCCAACACGTGTCGGTAGCAGATTGGTTGTGTTAAGCCTAATCATTCTTGCCCAATCACATAGAAGTTGGTAGGCAAGACAAGAGAAAAAAAAAAGGGAAAATAAATGACATGAGTGAGTGTTGTGCTATCCAAATTTGTGATAATCGAAAATTATCTTGATGCTCAAAAATGGTCTCCCAAAGTTAGATCAGCACCCTAGTGGGACCTTCCATAGGACATTTCCTTTTAAAAGCTCACTACTTGTGAATAAATTATAGAACCAGAGAAAAACATTTCTTTTCATAAATCATTAATGAAGATGACAAAATATAAAGCTCATTTCATCGAGGGATAATGACAATTTGTTACACTTAACTATAACGAAATGACACTTTCATACCCTAATTATTTTTGTCTACTTTTTAGTACCCTAACAAACTTTTTGTGACAAACTATGCTAAAATGACTAAAATACCCCTAATTTAAGAAATCAAAATAAAACTAGTCCAATATGATTTATCAAACCATATTTGAAATGGTTCAAATTTAATTTTACTTTTTCGGGCATAATTGTATTTGCATCTTAAGTACAAATCAAATTGAACAAGAGATAAAAAATTGAACCAATTCAATTTATAGTTTTTTATACCAAGGGTAGTTTAGGTATTTTAGACATTTTAGAGGTAGGATGTCAAAAAAAATTGTTAGGATACTAAAAAAGAGAGAAAAATAATTAGGGTATGAAAGTGTCATTTCGCTATAGTTAGGTGTATCAAAGTGTCATTATCCCTTTCATCAAGTTAAAGATTATGTCTTAACCATCTGAGTCACACCCGCACTACATTAATATGACATATATTGCCTTGTTCCTCCAAATATAAAACAAACAAACACGGGTGAAAAGTCTCTATAAATTATATATATTTTTAAAAAATTTCATTCATTTTACTTTTGCAAAAACTCTTCATCTCTCATATTTACTTTTGTAAAATCTCTCTTACTCATGTTTTATTTATTTTTAGACTATCTATACAAATTCGTATCACTTAAGGTCATCTCTAAAGCTATACCTATATATGCAAAAATTATTACCCAATGATTGAGTCTCTATATCCATTTCTCTCCAACCCAATCTCCAAAACTATATCTATTTGTCACATCAAATACTATTTTTTATTATTTAATAATTTTACATATTATATTTATATAATTTACTAAAAATAAAGGTCATATAATAATCAAAATTTTCTCTCCAACACCAACCAAGAAGCATAATTATCAAGGTTCTAAAAAACGCTAGGCGTTAATTGGGCGGACAACATCCCGGAAAGATTAATCGGGGATTAATCGGATTTGTATTTTTTTGGAGACAGGGTTGGAGATGCCCTAAATGTTAATTTAAACGTGCTTAGGGGTGGGCACTTTGACAACAAAATCAGAGACCGAATCCGAACCAAACTAGAATCGGGACCGGAGAATCAAGAACCGCAGGTAACGGTTTGGGTACTGATTCTTAAAATGGAGAACCAAGATATCCGGTGCGATTTTTGACCAGTTCGATCCGATTCTAGACCCCATGCCCACTTCTAAACGTGTTGACTCAAACGTTCAACACTTAAGTGACACTTTCGTTAATTTTCACGAATTTGCACATATCGTGCAAATTTGAACATGACTAAGGGGTAATTTTTACAAAAATACAGTGAATGGAGAGTTTTTGCAATTTTCTCTTTTATTCATAATCATAATAAAAGTAATATGAAAAAAAGTTAAACTAATTTAAAGTTGAAAACTATAATAATAATAATAATAATAATAATAATAATATTATATTATTAAATATTAATAATATATTATTATTATTATTATTATTATTGATGTATAATGATTATCTCATTCATTTGACCCCTTGTAGAGTATAAGATTGGAATTCATTATAATTGCATGCATTCTAATATGATTATGGAGATTATTATTTATAGCTTTATGACTATTATTTATATAGCCTTATGATTCACCATAACTCGAATCTTGATCATCAAACCAAGAAATCAAGTACGTAGATTTGTTAAAGTTAGAGAGGCCAGCTAAAATGTAAAATCATCATAAATTTTCAAGGTTTGATCTGCTCTGAAATTTTTCTAACAAATACAAATTTTGGAGACAAACGAGACACTTAATTAATGTAGAAGAAACAAGAGATTCAAAATCTGGACTTGAAGTCACACGCAAATAGAGACTTCACCTAAAGGACAAGGGTTCAATTATGTCCTCTTTTTAGATTATTTTTTCTTCCCAACAAATACAATAATAAATTTATTGCTTTGTTTTGTGATCAGCAATACGCATGCATAGGAGAAGAGTAATTTTGTGAACCATGACATAAATGGAAGTGACAGAAATAAAGGCCCTTGTTCTGACCCAAAATGGCTATCTATGAGGATTCCAATTTCATGAACAAGAAAAATTCATGCATCTAATAAATCAGTGGAAAAACATATATATATATATATATATATGTTTTTCCACTGATTTATTAGATGCATGAATTTTTCTTGTTCATTCCCAACCAACGACAGTAATAAACTCCATGTCCTGCAACCTTTCAGAGTGCCCTCCATTATGATCAAACACACCTACTATGCTTGTTAAAAGCCGTCAAGATATTTATGTGCAGGCAGACTGAAATGATTCGCATTCGTGAAATGTCTTTCAATAGTTGCAAATCAGACTCTAGCACGTTTTTCATTTGAGTAAGTAGTTCTCGGATCCTTTTTATCATGTGATGTACCCCTTTATTAATGTTCAATTTTCAGATCAAAAAAGTTTTATTGGGTTGTGTTGAAGTGTACCCTTGGCCGCCGAAACACCACTCCCCCTCCCCGTCCGACTTGCCTGTGTTAGGCATACCGCCAGCATTCATGCTGAGCCAGGATCGAACTCCCCGTGAGATAACACTCTGCACGTGAACGATGAGCCTGTTAAGGTTTGTTGGTCTTTTGCGGGAATCACACGTGAAAAGAATTGAAAAGGTCTTTTTAGTTTAAATTGTTTTGCTCTTCTCTATTGTTTGTGTGGGCCTTACAGGGGTAACCTGAGGCTTGGGTCAAATATACACACGCGCCACCGCCATCTTCCGTCCGTCCGTCCAGCCCGTGCACGGGCACGGGTCTGGTCCGGCTCTAGGCATGAATCAAACTAAAATCAGATTCGTTTTTCTTTTAAATATTTGAATTCAATTCGTTTTTAATTCGTGAATTAACTACGCCAGATTCAGAGTTTTATTACAGCATTGATGGGTCGTCATTATTGTGTGCTTAAATGATTCCCCTTAAATATTTCTATAAATACTGAAGGTGTCACCTCATTTGACTCACATGGAACATGTACTGATGCCATATTTTCTCTATGCTGGACCAAAATAATTCTGAAATATTCTTCTACTCTTCTTGTTTCGGGTTTCTCCGGTTGTGCGATCTTACGTCCTTACAGACTCTTGTTCGTCCAATCGCTGTAAATTCCTTTGCAAGTTTCTCTATTCCTGGATAAAATCTACATTGTTCCAAACTCAGTTGTGCGAGTGGGCTCACAGCTGAGGGACAATCGTGTTAACCTCGGAGGCAACTGGATTCGATCGCCACCACAGTCTTGCTTTCAAGTCAGTGGCCTCCATACCACGACGCGGTTCCAGCTCCTGACTTCTTCTTCTTCTTCTTCTTCTTCTTCTTCTTCTTCTTCTTCTTCTTCTTCTTCTTCTTCTTTGGTCTGCTTAGTATCTAGATATCAACAACAAAAAGGATTTAGATAGAGGTGTTGCGTCCCAAGTCATTTCGGGTATCAAGATCTAACAATTTGAAAGCAATTATACTACTAATATTTGCATATTACAGTTTCTAACTCTACTTCAACCAATATGCATGCTGCTAAATTAGAACTCATTGACGGTATGAATTACCGTCGCTGGGAAACAAAGATTTTTATGTACTTTGAACAATTAGAGATAGACCATGTTCTTCTGCATGCTCTGTGCGTGATCCCGTCGATCCCGAACAAACTCCCCCGGTAGCTGCCATCTGAGGAAAAATCAGGATGACATTAAGAAATACGAGAAGGACAACAAGACTGCTAGATACCATATTCTAAATCAAATGGCGAATATGTTATTTGATTTTATTTATGGCTCAAACATCCGCTAAAGTTATCTGGGAGGCACTAGAGAAGAAATATTGGGCTGATGATGCTAGAAAGAAGAAATATGTCGTCGGGAAATGGCCCGCCTTCAGGATGGTCGATTATAAGCCCATTATGGAACAAGTACATATGTACGAGAACCTGTCCATTGATATCGTGAACGAGGGGATGAAGATGTGCAAGATTTTTCTGGCTAATGTCATGCTCGAGAGATTCACGCCTTCATGGAACGACTACCGGAACCACCTCAAGCATAAAAAGAATGATCTCACCCTTCAGGAGCTGATATCCCATATGCGAACCGAGGAGACGAATCGCCTGAAGGACTAAATGGATTCCCTATCAATTCATTCTGTCAAGGCTAACATGGTGGTGTTCTCTGGCCCTCCAAACTCCAAGACAAAAGGCAAAGGCAAGATTGGCGTCCAACCTAAGAAGGACCAGTTCAAGAAGAAGCCGGTCAAGAATGTTGCACCTCCGACCGAATCAACTCAAAACCTCGTGAAGGTCAGATGTTGGGTCTGTGGCAAGAACGGGCACAAGGCGTAGCGATGTTCTCAGCAAAAAAGGTCATCACCTGCTCGAGCCAACATCGCTGAAGATGATGACATCATTGCTGCAGTGGTGATAGAGGCAAACGTGGTGGAAAACTCCACAGATTGGGTGTTGGATTCAGCTGCAACTCGCCACATGTGTATGCACAAGGACATGTTCACCAAATTTTTCGAAGCTGCACTTGGAGAAGTCGTCTATATGGGGAACGACTCAACTGCAGCGATTGCTGGATCAGGCAAGATAACACATAAGCTGACCTCTGGAAAGACGCTTGCTCTCAGCGTTCCCTCTCTTCGCCGCAACCTCATCTCGGGTCCTCTTCTCAACAAAGTTGGGTTGAAGACTGTGATTAAAGCTGATACTGTTGTAGTTAGTTTCAAAGATAATTTTGAAGGGAAAGAATATTATAGCAATAGACTATTTGTAATCAATGTTGATTCCGTTGTTGACAATAAAGTTTCAATGTTGATTCCGTTATGAGTCAATATATCTTTGACATAGTAGGTTGGGTCATGTCAATGAAAAATATATTAAAAGGCTAAGGAGCTTATCTATAATACCCGACTTCACATCATCACAATTATCCAAATGTCAGTCTTGTGTCGAAGCAAAGTTTACAAAAAAAGCCTTGTAAACCAGTAACTCAAGGGCACTCAAATCTTTTAGACTTAATTCATTCCGACTTAGCTGATTTTAAGAATAGTAAGAGAAAATGTGGTAAACATTACTACGTGACATTCATTGATGATTGTTCACGGTTTACCCGAGTGCACTTGTTTCGAACAAAAGATGAGGCCGAAGACATGTTAAACAAATATAAGAATGAAATGGAAAACCAACTTGATCGAAAAATCAAGAGAGTTAGATCTGATCGAGGCGGAGAGTATGGCTCGAACTTCCTAGTCGACTTCTGCGAGAAGAACAGAATTATTCATGAGTTAAGTGTGCCATACTTACCTCAACAGAACAGAGTAGCTGAACGTAAGAACAGAACTTTAAAGAACATGATGAATGCAATGCTTCTAAGTTATGGCCTTCCTAACGAGATGTGGGGAAACTGTTCTCTCAACTTGTCATATTTGAAATTATGATCAGCTAGTCGTGCAAGATGCCACACACAATGTTACACAGAATGCTATAACGTTGTGTCTGACTTCTTGCGTAGATAATGCAGGACAGTAAATATAAAGCTATAAGTAATGACACAGCAGATTGTTTACCCAGTTCGGTGCAACGTCACCTACGTCTTGGGGCTCTCAGCCTAGTGGAAAGATTTCACTTATCAGTAATCCGTCAGAACATACAAGTACCTGTGATCACTCCTAGATCTATACTTTATGCTACGTCTTACAGTGCAATCTATCTCAGGGTCTCCCCCTGAATCCAAGAACGTCTTGATTCCACTCTTCGAGCAATCGCCTTGCTCTGTCGTCTTCAAGTCTTCTTCAAGCTTGGTGGTTGCGTGCAGTCTTCAACTCACGACTTCAGTAAACCCTCAATCACCTAACTCTCTATAGTTATGTGATACACAATATCCTAAGCTCAATCTGCAATTTCTCAGCCCGCAAACCTTCACGTCTAAGAACCTTGCAAATTGTTGCTAGGAAACAAATAAAGAACCACACAATTGCTAAGGGGGTAGCCTAAGCTTTTATAGCAATCGTGGATGAGTACTAACCCTAATGGGTTTCCTCTTTAATCGCCGTCTTTCTCCTTTTCAGATTAGGAATCGTTCTGCACTTTCCTAATCGTTTTCTTGCTTCTCTGCCGAACCTGCACTTTCCTGATTTCTGTCGATCAGGATGTTTGCCGAGACGCCGTCAACAATGTTACACATGATGTCGTAGAAAATGCTTCACATTCTTTGTAGCATGTTTCTTCAGTTCCTTTAAAATCAGCCACTCTAAAAACGTCGTAACTACAATCTCCCCCTTTGGCTATTTTTAAGGACAGCATTCTTCGTCGCATTCTGCGTCGCTTTTGTTTTCTCGTTGATCAGCAGTCTTGCGTCGCGCGTATCATTGCGTCGTCAATCTCCATGTCGTCGCGTCGTCGTCGTCTCTATCTTACTTGTATCATCGCGCGCGCGTTATATCTATATCTATTTTACTCCCCCTTGCTGGCTCAAAAAGAGCCAAAACTTAAACAAATATTGTAGCAAATCCGGGAAATAAGCAAAATAGACCAAACATAACTCACACTTGCTCTCAATCAGCTGTCGAGAGTAAGTGTGATACATTGTTCACCAAATATTACAAAAATAAAATTGTTCAGTAGTTCAAGAGTTAGAGAATTTTATGAAATTTTAAATAGAGCTGCTGCTGGAACTTGCAGTCTCTGTTGCTTCAGTGGAGGCTTCTTGGGTAGCTTCTTCTGGATCATTAGGTAGGGAGGTTGTGTCATCATATTCAGAGCCTTGAGGAGACATGGATTGCAGCAGGTTGGCGCAGTGAGTTCGGCGCTGTGAGAGGTGCTTCAGAGCTGTCTTCAAATTTGCAATGTCTTCGTCAAGCACATCAATCTCTCATTCAAGCATGACTGCATCCCTGCTGGTGGTCCTGGTTAGAGGGACGGTACTTGTGGCTCGACTGGTCTTTGCCTTGGCTTCCGGCCTGACAAGATCAGGAGCATGCTTCCCCTCAAACAACTTGTGGCTCACCACAATCAATCCTCCTCTTTTGCCCACCTTATCCGATGTTTTCAACACTCCGGGGTGTTGATGTACAAGTACTTCAGAGATAAGGGATGGAAAGGCTATGGGAATTTTCACAGCAAGAGATCTAGCATGGCGAACAAGATGATCAATCACAAATTGCCCAAAGTCAAGTTTAGATCCAGTACCTATTTGGTAGATCAGTATTGCCAGCTCAGGTTTGATAGATGATGCGTGAGTCGAGGGCGCCCAATTTGCCACTCCAATCCGGAAGAGAATGGAGTACTTGGAAGTCAGATCTGATGCTGCCACAGTGCCTTTGGACGGCCATGTTCTGCTTTTATCTCCGGTGATCTCACGGAGGACTTTGTTTAGGTCGGGTGGTGGCATAGATCGAACCCTCTTCCTTCCCAGGAAGTCATTGATAATGTCAGAGGAGATGTCAAAGCGAATGCCTCTGACATATACCTTATCAAACTCTGGAGCATCTGGGGTACCAAACGTGGTAGGCAGATTTGCAATAAACTCCTTAACCAAGAGGGGATAGTGGTTACCAATGTTTGAGACGGTTCTCATTAATTCTGCCTTCTCCAGGAGCTGTACAATGGCCTCTAGCCCAAGCAGCTCTTACGACAGTGTCTTCTCTGGGTACGCCGTTCTTTGAAACACAAACTCCCACCTCTTTGCACCGTCTGCTGAGTGAAACGACACATTGTCGTGACACTCACGGTGTTCTTGGTTGCTTTCAGGGCCTTCTTCTTCTTTCCTTCCTCAGCAGGAACCTCTTCAGCATCATCATCAGTAGTTTCATCTATCAACCTCCTTGTGGGGATCACTTTCTTCCCTTTTTCCTTGACATACAATTTTTTCTTTTTGTTGCTGGGTCCTCCAGCATCCTTAACCTTCTTTCTTTTCCTTGTTTCTTTTAGTTTTCCAACCATAACAGCTAAACTTTCAGTTTCTTCTAGAACCTTTTTCTTCAGGGACGATAGGACTGTGTGTGCCGTCTCAGCAGCTTCTTTCGTGACATCTTCTCTGGCATCCAGAGGGTTTTCTTCTGTGTTGTTGGTGGTGGTATCCTTGTTCTTCTCAGCTTCTTCCAGATCGGTCTCTCTATTTCTGGTTTCTTCTTTTTCTTCTTCTTCCTCGGCTTCTTCCAAGTCAGCGATTTCTTCCTCTTTTACAACTTTTTCAGTGGCTTTCGGTATGACATATGTTCCTTCTTCTTCTCCTCCTTCTCCTTTCGCAATGCGTTCCAACCCATGGCTGACTGGAGTCAGATCCTCCTTTTCTCCTTCCGGCCTTATTAGTTCTTCTACCACACCTTCTTGAGGTGGGTCCTGGTTTTCCAGCAGTGATTCCAACAAATCACTGTTCCTAGAAGTATCGGCAGAGAAATCGTTACCTGGGATATTTGTTGGTGTTGGAACTGCGATGATTTGCATGGAGGCTTCTCGATTTTCCTGGCCAAGATCATTCTCTCTTTCTGGCCCAGTTAGGTCAGACATTGAGAATGCGGCGCTTCCGGTCCGGGACTTTTTGGGAACTCGAGTAAAGACTGGCATTGGGGTTTTCTCCGGTGAAGCATCCTTGGGAATTTCTTCTGACTTTTTCAGGGTTTTTGGCCCTTTAATCCGCACTCCATGCTTGTTTGTTTTCGCTCTGCTTCTTCTGGAGCCTTCTGCTTCAGCTTTCTTTGATTCGGTGGCTTTCTTTGGGGCTACTGTGCTTCGAGTTTTCACCATTGTTGTTTGTGAGATTCGCAGAGAGTGAATGGCGAAGGAGATGAGAGCAAACACAGAAAAGAGAGGCAGACTAGGTTTTGAAAAAAAAACAATTCAAATCTTTCTAGCGTCTGAGCGTATCTGCCTTTTCTTTTATATGGGCTTTTGATATACTTGGCCCAATGACATTCGTTGGATTTTAGACCGGTTCATGAAGAGGCACCAACTAACTCCTCTCAACCGTTTCTGCAACTTCTCATTGTTCACTGATGGTGCACAGACCGAGTGATGATCTGAGATCCTCGAATCTGCTTGCATCTAGTGCCTTTGTGAAAATATCAGCAAGTTGCTTCTCTGTAGGAATGTGCTCTAGGATGATCTTCTTGTCTTTGACCAATTCTCGAATGAAGTGGTGTCTAATATCAATGTGTTTGGTCTTGCTGTGTTGGACAGGATTTTTGGAGATGTTAATAGCACTGACATTATCACAATATAAAGTCATGGCATCCTGTCTAACATTGTATTCGACTAACATCTGCTTCATCCAAAGTAGTTGTGTGCAGCTACTCCCAGCAGCAATATACTCCGATTCGGTAGTGGAAAGAGCAACACAGTTTTGCTTCTTACTAAATCATGATATGAGGTTGTTGCCAAGGAAGAAGCATCATCCAGATGTGCTTTTCCTATCCGATGTGTTTCCAGCCCAACCGGCATCACAATACCCCACCAAGGTAGAGGATGTGTCGAATGAATATAACAAACCCAAGTCTGTAGTCCCAGAGATATATCTAATAATTCTTTTGGCTTGAGAGAGATGACTAACCTTAGGATTAGCTTGATATCTTGCACATACTCCTACAGAGTAGGCAATATCTGGTCGACTTGCAGTGAGGTAGAGAAGACTACCGATGATGCTTCTGTATAGGTGTTGGTCGACAGCTTCTCCTGGATCATCTTTAGTTAGCTTGACATGTGTAGCTGCTGGTGTCCTTTTATGTGAGGCCTTTTCTAGCCCAAACTTCTTGACAATATTCTTCGCATATTTGCTCTGAGATACGAATATGCTATCCTTTTGTTGTTTGATTTGGAAGCCTAGAAAATAAGTAAGCTCTCCCACCATGCTCATCTCGAATTCTGATTGCATCTGTTGAATAAATATCTCTACCATCTTGCTTGACATCCCTCCAAACACAATGTCATCGACATAGATTTGAGCTATCATTAGATTCCCGTCTTCATTCTTCACAAATAGGGTCTTGTCGACTCCCCCTCTAGTGTAGCCGTTTTGGATGAGGAATTTTGTGAGCCTTTCATACCAAGCCCTTGGTGCTTGTTTCAACCTGTAAAGAGCTTTCTTGAGTTTGTACACGTGATCAGGATAGTGCGGGTCAACAAATCCTTTGGGTTGTGACACATATATTTCTTTATTGAGGTCCCCATTCAGGAACGCACTTTTGACATCCATCTGGTAGAGCTTTATCTGTAGATGGCATGATATCCCTAGCAGGAGACGGATTGCTTCAAGTCTTGCCACAAGAGCAAAGGTCTCATCAAAGTCGACACCCTCAATTTGAGTATACCCTTGAGCAACTAACCTGGCTTTGTTGCGAGTGATGTTGCCAAGCTCATCGGATTTGTTCTTGAAGATCCATTTAGTGCCTATGATGTTTCCTTCACTTGGTTTGGGCACTAGTTCCTACACCTGGTTCTTCTCAAATTGAATCAGCTCTTCTTGCATAGCATTGACCCAATACTCATCATTGATGGCTTCATTGATGTTTTTGGGTTCTGTCTTTGAAACGAATCAAATATTGCCTATCATCTCGTTGTAGTCTTCAGGAGCTTTTGACCGAGTCCGTACTCCTTCATTCAGGTTTCCAATAACTCTAGAGATAGGATGGTTGGTCTGGACTCTTCGTGAGGGATTCTTGTTGCTGGTTTCAGGAACTACTTCGTTATTGGCGGTATCATCTTCTGTTTTGCTGCTAGCATCTTCTCTGACATTAGGAATAACATTCTTCCTGACATTATTGGGCGGATAGGCTCCGTCTTCGTCCGTCGCATCTTCTGAGGCATCTTCGCAGTCATCATCAACAACAACATTGATTGATTTCATCATGGTCTTGGTTCGTTTGTTGAAGACTCGGTATGCGCGACTATTCCTTGAATAGCTAAGGAAGATGCCTTCATCGCTTTTTGGGTCAAGCTTTCGACGAGGCTCTCTATCAGCCAGTATATAACAAGTGGAGCCAAAGATATGGAAGTACTTAACATTGGGCTTTCTCCCCCTCCATATTTCATAATGAGTTACTGACATACCTGGTCGGAGAGTGACTCGATTGTGGATATGGCAAGCAGTGTTAAGTGCTTCTGCCCAGAAGTGAGTTGGTATGTCTTTAGCCAGCATCATAACTCTCGCCATCTCCTGTAGAGTCCTGTTCTTGCGCTCAACAATGCCATTCTGTTGAGGAGTGATTGGCGCTGAGAATTCATGTGCTATCCCTTCTGAGTTGCAGAAATCTGCAAACTTGCTGTTTTCGAACTCTCGACCATGATCACTACGAAGGCGGATGATTTTGCCAATTGTCTCTCTTTTTTCTCGTTGGACTTGGATGCATAGATTCTTGAAGATTGAGAAGGTGTCTGATTTGTCACGAGGGAATTCAACCCAAGTGTATCGTGAGTAATCACCTACACATACAAAGACATATCGTTTTCCTCCAAGGCTTTCGACTTGCATTGGTCCCATGAGGTCAACATGTATCAGCTCAAGTACCCGAGAGGTGGTGATATGCTGTAGCTTCTTGTGTGACATCTTGGTTTGCTTACCAATCTGACATTCTCCACAGATCTTTCCTTCTACTATTTTCAGGTTTGGAATTCCTGTGATTGCCTGCTCTGAGATTGCCTTTTGTATGCTTCTAAGATTTAGATGTCCAAGCTTTCTGTGCCATAGTTTGGTTTCTTCTGGTTTGGAGACAAGGCACTTGGTCGTTTCGATATGTGTCTCGGGAGACCAGATATAGCAATTGTCCGTTGAGCGAAATCCTTGTAGAATAGTGACTTGATTAAAGTCCTCAACTATACAGGCTTCTTTCGTGAATTTCACTTCTGAATCCTGATCACAAATCTGACTGATGCTAATCAAGTTTGCTTTAAGTCCTTCTACAAGTAATGCTTCAGTCAGGCAGGTGGCTCCTGGATGCTTAAGTACTCCTTTTCCGATAATTCTAGCTCGAATGCCATCTCCAAACGTAACAAAACAGTTTTTATATAGTTTAAGATCAGAGAGAAAATCTGGAGTACCTGTCATATGTCGAGAGCATCCACTGTCGAGATACTAGTCCTTGTTTGTTGAAGCACTCAAGGATGTATATGCAACATTAGCTCTATAGACCAGGTTCTTAGGTCTCCATTCAAGGCGGGATATCTTTTGAGGACATAAGAGATGTCTTTGATACTTCTTCTGTGGTAGCTGAGCTTGCTTCCTTTTGAGAAGTTGATAACAGAAAGGTCTGATGTGACCTGGTTGACCACAGTAATGACATATCCATTAATATTGATAAGCTGGTCTTTTGTAGCTTTGTTGTCTGCGTGGAGGATGTCTTCTGGCTGTTACTTGACAAGAACAGATTGTAGACGATGTTATGGCTTTTGATGTAGGTCGTCCTGTAGGATGTGTTGGGGCATCCAGTAGTTTCTTGTCAGCCATGGCTTGTTGTGGGATAAACTTTGTCCCTGCCGTTGAGGGGACAGCATGTGTGTACCCTAGTCCCGTCGTATCTTTGGACTGTTTTCCCACCGATAAAATCTTGTCAAGGCTTTCTGTGCTCGGATTCATCATCTTTACCGATTTAGTCATGAGACTAATTTCTCCATTAAGTCTAGTGATCTCTCGTTTCAGTTCCACGATCGTCTCTACAAATCTAGACTTGTCGCTGGTAAGACTAATGATCATTTCGCCTTGTTGATCAAGTATCAGAGTTTCCTTGATCCATATGGTATGCAAGCCTTTTTTATGCCTCGACTAGTTGCTCTTTAGTCCAATTCTCATTTGGAGTTGGATCATCATTGATATTGACAACATTATCAACATTATATGTAGGAGTAGTAGTAGTAAATGCAACAAAGTTGCTTACCTTTTCAGATCCACTATCTTCATTGTCATCATCTGATAGGGTGGCATTGTATCCTCGTTTTTGTTGTTTGAGGAAATTTGGACATTCTCTACGGAGGTGGCCGAATTCTTCACATTCATGACATTGAAGTCCTTTGTTTTTGTTTTCTTCCCCACTCCTGTTTGGTCTGTCAAGCCTACTTCCAACTTGAGCTTTTTGTGGAGCTTTGTTTATGGCATTTGCTGTGACATTCCATCCACCCATTCGACTAAATCTTCTCATGGCTTTGTTGTAATTTTTCGTGAGAAGGGCCATTGTAGCATCGATGTCTTCATCAGAATCAGAATCCTCAGGATTTGGTTGCTTGTGTGTTGAGCTTTTGAAAGCAACTCCTTTGTTCCTTTTGTCGATGTTGGGTAGAGACAACTCATAGGTCATTAGGGACCCCATCAGCTCATCAAATTTCAAGACCTTGAGGTCATGAACTTCCTCAATTGCTGTGATCTTCATTTTAAACCTAGGGCTAAGAGCACGCAGGGTTTTTCTTACCAATTTTTCATCAGACATTGGTTCTCCCAGAGAGTAGGACTCATTAGCTAGATCACGAATATGAACATTGAAATCTGCAATTGATTCGTCTTCTTTCATGATGAGGGCTTCGAAGTTGGTAGTCAGGTATTGCAGTTTTTGTTCTCGAACCTTAGTTGTTCCTTCATATGCTACGGCCAGGATGTCCCATGCTGATTTGGCAGTTGTGCATGTATTGATTAGTCTGAACACGTTCTTGTCAACACCATTGAAGATAGCATTCAGAGCTCGAGAATTTCCCAGTGATTCTTCATCTTCATCATCGGTCCAGTCTTTTTCTGGTTTTGGGCCGATAGGATTGCCATCACTGTCACTGAGTTGTGGTGCATTCCAACCATTGAGTACAGCCTTCCATGTCTTGTTGTCTAGTGACTTCATGAAGGCACACATTCGAGCCTTCCAATAGCCATAGTTGCTTCCATCTAGAACAGGTGGTCGATTTATGGATCCTCCTTCTCTGGTATTGTCCATATTTGATCAAAATATTTTTTTAGGAACTCACCTAAAGCTATAGGTGCCCCCTCTGATACCAATTGAAATTCTGATCAGCTAGTCGTGCAAGATGCCACACACAATGTTACACAGAATGCTATAACGTTGTGTCTGACTTCTTGCGTAGATAATGCAGGACAGTAAATATAAAGCTATAAGTAATGACACAGCAGATTGTTTACCCAGTTCGGTGCAACGTCACCTACGTCTTGGGGCTCTCAGCCTAGTGGAAAGATTTCACTTATCAGTAATCCGTCAGAACATACAAGTACATGTGATCACTCCTAGATCTATACTTTATGCTACGTCTTACAGTGCAATCTATCTCAGGGTCTCCCCCTGAATCCAAGAACGTCTTGATTCCACTCTTCGAGCAATCGCCTTGCTCTGTCGTCTTCAAGTCTTCTTCAAGCTTGGTGGTTGCGTGCAGTCTTCAACTCACGACTTCAGTAAACCCTCAATCACCTAACTCTCTATAGTTATGTGATACACAATATCCTAAGCTCAATCTGCAATTTCTCAGCCCGCAAACCTTCACGTCTAAGAACCTTGCAAATTGTTGCTAGGAAACAAATAAAGAACCACACAATTGCTAAGGGGGTAGCCTAAGCTTTTATAGCAATCGTGGATGAGTACTAACCCTAATGGGTTTCCTCTTTAATCGCCGTCTTTCTCCTTTTCAGATTAGGAATCGTTCTGCACTTTCCTAATCGTTTTCTTGCTTCTCTGCCGAACCTGCACTTTCCTGATTTCTGTCGATCAGGATGTTTGCCGCGACGCCGTCAACAATGTTACAGACGATGTCGTAGAAGATGCTTTGACATTCTTTGTAGCATGTTTCTTCAGTTCCTTTAAAATCAGCCAATCTCTAAAAACGTCGTAACTACAATATTCTTAACAGGGTTCCTCACAAGAATCTTGACAAGACCCCCTACGAGTTATGGAATGGTTATGCCCCCAACTTGAGTTTCTTGAAAGTGTGGGGGTGTTTAGCTAAAGTTGGTCTACCTCCTCCGAAGAGAACCAACATTGATCCCAAGACCTATGATTGTGTTTTCATCGAGTATGCCCAAAACAGTGTTGCCTACATATTCATGTCTTTACATGATCTCTCCATATCTGAGGCAAGAGACGCCGAGTTTTTTGAGCATGTGTTTCCACTAAAGAAGGATGCTACTGGCTCTTCACCGTCTTCAGTACATGTGGATGTCCCTAGTGTGAGCTCAACACACAGGTCATTTCCTCTACTTCAGAGAACCATGGTGATGAACCAAGAAGAAGCAAAAGACCTAGAATCGAGAAGAACTTTGGAGATGACTTTGTCACTTCAATTCTAGCTGAGATCATGGATGTAGATTTCGCTAGTGAAGAACCTACGGAGAAGCGATGAGATCCGTTGATACTAGTTTTTAGAAGGAAGATGTCGATAACGAACTGAACTCCATCGTGTCAAATCAGACTTGGGAGCTATGCAACTTACCTAAAGGGTGTAAACCCATTAGTAGTAAATGGATATTTAAGAAGAAACTAAGGAAAAATGGTAGAATTGAAAGGTTCAAGGAAAGACTAGTGGTCAGAGGATTCACTTAGAGAAAAGCCATTGACTACTTCGACACCTATTCCCCTGTGACCAAGATAGCTATGATTATATATCTAATCGTTCTAGCTGCCATTGATGAGTTGGTTATACATCAGATGGATGTCAAAACCGCTTTCTTGAATGGAGACCTTCATGAGGAGATCTATATTCTTGAATGGAGACCTTCATGAGGAGATCTATATTCTTGAATGGAGACCTTCATGAGGAGATCTATATGTCACAACCTGAGGGGTTCGTGGTAAAAGGTCAAGAGGAAAAGGTACATAAGTTGAGAAAGTAACTCTATGTACCGAAACAAGCACCAAAGCAATGGTATGAGAAATCCCACAACACTTTGGTGAGTAGCGGATATACTGTCAACAACTCTGATTCACGTATCTACAAAAAAATGGTTGGATCAGATTGTGTGATCATATGTCTTTACGTCGATGATATGTTAATCCTTGATAGTAATCTTGTTGTTATAAACAAAACCAAGGAGTTTCTATCATCAAACTTTGAGATGAAAGACTTAGGGGAGGTGGATGTCATCTTAGGAGTGAAGGTTTTGAGGGACTATGATGACATCTCTCTAAGTTAATCTCACTATGTTGAAAATGTGTTAAAGAAATTCAACTCTTTTGATGTCACGCCTGTTAGGACTCCCTATGATCCTTACATACATTTGACAAAGAACTTGGGAGACAACGTGTCACAAGTCCAGTACGCCAAGATCATAGGAAGTGTGATGTTTCTCATGAACTGTACACGACCCGACATTGCCTATGCGGTGAGCAGGTTGAGTCGTTACACTCACAACCCTTGTAAAGAACATTGGGAAGCCCTTCGTCGTTTACTCAAGTACTTGAAAGGTACCATTGACTGGTCATTGCATTACCTGTAAGTTTCCTACTGTTCTAGAAAGATTCTGTGATGCAAATTGAGTTTCAAGTAAAGATGATGTAACTTCTACAAGCGGCTATGTTTTTACATTGGGTGAAGGCGCTATCTCTTGGAAATCCTCCAAAAAATCGTGCATTGCTAGCTCCACGATGGAATCTGAGCTGATTGCCCTCGAGTTGGAAGGGAAAGAAGTAGACTGGTTGAGAAACCTGTTGGCCGACGTGCCCATCTGGGAAAGACAGGCAATTCCGGTGTCACTACATTGTGATTCTCAGTCAACCATATGCGTGGCAAAGAACAATGTCTACAATGAAAAGAAAAGACATGTTCGCCTAAGGCACGGTGTGATTCGACAGCTCTTGAGAGATGGAGTAATTTCTTTGGATTATGTGAGATCCGAAAGAAATCTTGCTGACCCTTTCACAAAGGGACTACCAATGAAAGTTGTCATTGAGACTTTGAGGGGGATGAGGCTTAAGCCCTCATCGGGTGGATACCCACGAGTGATCAAACGAAACCATATAACTCTTGTTGCACTACTTTGTCCATTCTTATGGCGCGAAGTCGTGCTGGAGATTCCATATCCAGTCATTGGTGGTGCTATTGAGACGTACTTGATGGATCTCGAATTTGATAATCCATAACCAGTCTTTGGTGGTGATATAGAGACGCACTTGATGGATTTTCAAGAAGACCAATCCATGACCAATTTTTGGTGGTGCTATTGACACACACTAGATGGATTGTTGATACTGATGACTCATAACCAGTTGTTGGCGTTGCTATTGAGACGCACTTGATGAGATTCATCTGCAGCTGACAGGTTGGACTCTCTGTCCTTAATAGCTCATTAGTCAGTGCTGGTGAGACGCACCTGACGAGCTACCTATGCGAGTGAGATGGTCTGGCCGCCATCAATGGAAGACACGAAAAGGTTTTCCGAAATGCACTCGCGAGACCAAGGGGTACGCATGGCCTTAAAAGCGTAGATCAGGTATCACAAAACTTGTAAGATTAGAAGATAAGATATGTGTTGTGGAAAGTGAGAACAAGTTCAAGAAGCAATTCACTCGTTTTCACAAGTACGTTGTTGACTCACTTCACTATGTGTCAATTCAAGTCGAAAGACATTGACACTTAAGTATCACATCTTCCTTTGTCCAGGAACTTCTCTCTTTTTAAACCCTTTATTTGTAAGGCTTGTGTGGGGGATTGTTGGGGTTTGTTGGTTAAAAGCCACATTTTGATGAAATCCCACATGGAAAAAATTGAAAAGGTTTTTTGGGTTTAAATTGTTTTGCTCTCCTCTATTGTTTGTGTGAGCCTTATAGGGGTAACATGAGGCTTGGGCCAAACTCACACGCGCGCTGCCGCCGTCCGTTCGGTTTGGGCTCGGGCTCGGGCATGGGCACGGGGCTGAGTCCGGTCCGACTCCGGCTTTGGTAGAGCACCTGCGGTTCAAGATTTTTTTTAAAATGATTTTTTATCAAACTAAAATCGGATTCGTTTTTCTTTTAAATATTTGAATTCAAATTGTTTTTGAATTTAAATCATTTTTATTTCGTGAATTAACTACGTCAGTTTTAGAGTTTTATTACATCATTGATGGGTCGTCATTATTGTGTACTTAAATGATTTCCCTCAGATATTTCTATAAATACTAAAGGTGTCACCTCATTTGACACACACGCAACATGTATTGCTACCTTTTCTTGTTTCGGGTTTCTCCGATTGTGCGATCTGACATCCTTACAGATCGTTGTTCGTCCAATTGTTGTAAATTTCTTTGCAAGTTTTTCTATTCCTGGATAAAGTCTACACTGTTCCAGACTTAGTTGTCCGTGTGAGCTCACAGCTGAGGGACAACCGTGTTAACCTCGGAGGCAACTGGATTCGATTGCCACCGCGGTCTTCCCGGGATAATTGCTTTCAAGTCAGTGACCTCCATACTACGGCGCGGTTCCATCTCCTGACTTCTTCTTCTTCTTCTTCTTCTTCTTTGGTCTGCTTAGTATCTAGATATCAACAACAAAAAGGATTTGGATAAAGGTGTTGTGTGCCACGTCATTCCGGGTAACCAAATCTAACAGAGCCTTTGATCCAAAACAATAGAACATAAAAGGTGCGTCGTCGAGGTTCAACATCAAACTTTAATATCATGTTAATTTGTCAAGGCGAGATTAAATATATCAGGTCAGAGAGACTCCAAGACTATATAGTCACCTCCTCATCAAGACATTAGTATTTTGCATGCACTCTCATCTTGTTGTTCCATGTTTTTTTAAGACATGACATTGTCCTAAAACGCGTGTTTCATGACAATTCCATGACCACTAAAACAAGCTAGTTTCAGGACAATGCCATGAACAAAGCACACATGTGTTGTCAAACAAGCTTATCTGTTCTTTGCACGACGAAAACGAGTAAATTAGAGACAATAGCGTACCTTAGGAAACCAAGCAAAAGATCTCAAGAATGCAAAATTAACATCAGTAATGGAACACAAAAAACTCAAAAGGGAATCAACTCAAATTTAGTTCCGCATCGCCTGCTCCCTCATCTTCTCGTGATAGCTGCTAATTTTGTAGTGTATGTTCTAAATTCAGAGGCCATCAGTAATGGCGCGCTAAAATGCTCATTTCTTGGCTCTGGCGAGGATATAATCGCTCTCTCTAGTCCCTTGAGCTCAACTGTCTCTTTCCTTAGTTTATAACGAAACCAGGCAGCTTGTATGAAGCACGCAGCCAATGTCCTCCACTAGCGAGAGTAGAACCAAAACGTGTGCCTCAATTGCTCTTTAGCCTACGGAACTGTGATGCCACAAACTTCAAATCCTCTGCAATGAGCGCAAACGCTTCCACTTCAGTGATTGCTTTGACCGTCCGTGTATCCGAGGTGGCATTTGATGTCACGGCAAAGATCCATAGGAAAGCCTTTGAGGATGTTGCCCTCGTCCACCCCTCGGGTTGCAAGCCATCTGAATTGATCATACCTCCGCTCTTCCTGTCTCATCGTAGTCGATTGTAGATAAGTCTGTTGATACACATGTCATCAACACGAACGATCACTAATCAGAATCAGATAAGATCTTAACATAATATAGCATCTTTGGAAGGTTTTGACATAAAAGACTAATATTGTTTCCATAATGCAAAGAGCACCAACCTGAGAATCGCAATGACATTGGCAGAATTAACTTAAGAGAACTTTTGCAAATAGTCAATAGTCCCTTAAATTAAGGGAGTATATACCAATATTAGTTTATCAAATATCTTTGAAGCACCATTGTCCGCTTTCTGTTACGCTGCATTTAATTCATGCTTCTTGATGTTGATGTTGTCCTTGACTGAAACACATCCTAAATTAAATTCGTTTGGTTTTCTCTGATAGCAATTTCTCAAGTTCAACTATTATGGAAAAAATCTCAAGCAAATGGTCACGTCATTAATGATATGTTAAGAAATTTCAGATCAAATTGTATTGTATTGATAATAGTGTGCATGGTAGAGCAGATAATAGTTACATGTTTATGCAGAAATCTATATTAGAGATTCCTTCTTGCATTTGTTGCTAATTGTTTTGTCCAGCTGCATGAGATTTATTTTAATAAATTTGTATCGGGATCAACTTATATATGCTGGAAAAAATATTATTGTTGACCTCCAAATTGATTATGTAGGTCATTAAGCAATTTAGGGTGGGTGAGATCTATGAATAGGAAAGGGGTTGGGAGTGTTCTCTTGATTACATCTGGCTTCTTAGAAGTTTGGCATCTGGCATTGATATTTTTATAGATTTTGTATATGGTTTCCTTTGGGATTTTTCTAGCTTGACACTTGGGTATTGTGGTTGGTTTTTCTTTAGTTTTTGTTTGCATGTGTGTTGTGAAGGTGCTGGCGTGAATTGGGGTGTTAATGGCGCGAAACAGTGTGATTATCTTGAGTCGGTTGTTAACTGCATGAAATTGATTTGTATTTACATGTTCTATATATTGCTTCTCACTTGCTTGGATTGTTGTTCTTTGTTTCGATTGTGTCTAGTTAGTAATGGATTGTGTTTCAATAGAATCATTATGCTTAGATTTGTGTTCTTTATTTGTTTGCTCGTCCGTTCTAAAATTCATGGTGTATATGGATGTATGGTCCTGCTTTGTTTGGCATGCTTATGAATATTTTTGTGATCAATTTGTTGTACATACACTGATTGTCAGTACGATTTTACCTGGTACAGCAAGCAGAGTCGAGGATAGAGTCGATTTGGGAGTTCCTACCACCAACGGCTCCGACCTACCGATGAAGCTCCTGTTCGTGGAAATGGGTGTTAGGTATGATCAACACGTCGGGTTCTCTTTTCTCCAAATATTGTTTGCACTATTTGATTAATTGTTGTTTTTTGTGTTCATGTTCATGAAATTGAGAAATTTTATAAGCAGGCAAGATGTGAATTATGCGGCAATGTGGGCATGCCGAGAAGCAATCACTTCAAATTCGATTCTGCCGGAGAGGTGATTCCATTTGTTTCAATTAATCGATCTCTTTCTATTTCAATTTCAAGAAAATGTAAAATAAATTCGAATTTGTATTGTTCTGTGCTCATTTTGAATTTTATGATTTGGAGATCGTAGATAACATTCACACTCAAGTGGTAGAGATTGAGGATGATCTCAAGGTAACTTATTGTTTTCATTTTGTTTTTCTTGTTGGTTTGATGTGTGAGCTATTTGGTTCTTGGTAATCAGAGTGTGGAAAAGGTGGTTATTGTTGATAAGTGACCGTCTCATGATTTCGTTTTGGGCGGTCATATGTATATTTGTTTCTTTTCTATGTTTTTATTGTTTGTTTTATACTTTTATTTTGTCAATTATCTTTGCTCTGTTTGATTTTTTTTATCAAATGTCTGTTGTATTTTGATGTTGCAACGAGGGGAAATTTGGAATTTTAGGATTTGGTTTACATTTTAGAATGTGAGTTAGGGTGTTTCAAGAAGCAGTGTGTTGTAGGAATGATTTTTTTGTTAATTATCTTTTCTCTATTTTATTCACTGCTATTTATATCGTAGGAGTAAGTTTTTTTAGGACATTGAAGCAGATGGGAGCTCCTGAATCTCCACCACCTTGCATCTTTTGTTCTGTTACAGGTATTACCACTTCCCTATTATCAAATCAGATTTTTATACTATGCCACAGAAAATGCACTTTAGTTTGTCAATTGACTTCCCTTTAGGTGTGTCTGTGAAGCCTACCACATTAAGGGGTTATCTGGCTTATGTCATATGATACCTGGTTCGTAGTTACATGATTTTAATTTTTGGTTATGAATTGTAGATTTAGCGTGCTGTTTAATTCATCTGGTGTGTCTCCAGAGACTTGCTTGTTATATGTGGAGAATGGAGCTCATTGATGGTCTTGGTGGAGTAAATAAAATGCTTCTTGTTTTTGTTGTTTTAACTATAACCATACCCTAGGATGATCCGAAGGATGGAAGGAAATGACACATTACACTTAGTCGGGTTTGTTTTTATTTAATATTGACATATTCACGTTATCCGGTCGTTAATGAGTGTTGTTAGACGGTAACCTCAACTGGTAATAAATGAGATTAATTACTACCGGTTTAATATTGAACTATGGTTACACACAAAGTAAAGTCGAAACATACCGGGTTTTGAAAACCCAAATTATAAAATAAGTTTGAGTATATATTTATTATATTATGAATATAATAAATACATATAATTAAGCTTTAATATATAGTAAATATAAACGTTACATTTAATATTGTCATTAATTGTGACATAATGATATTATATGACCGTGTTTATGATGCTTTTCATTTACTGCAAACTGACCCATGTGTTCAGGTGCCTTGCATATTCATTTCAAACATGCACCTTTTTATATCTAAGAGGTTATGTATGTAGCCTTCTTAAGGTTGTTATTTGGAGAGGATGGTCATTTCTCTATCTTCGGATAAAGAAGTGTAGAGTGCTGTTTTAAGAAGAGCTCAGACAGGCATTTCATGCAGGTCAGCATCAGGTTCGTTAGTTTTGTATGATCAAGCTTATCCGATTTTTACATTCTATCATATTCAGGGGTGCAAAAAATGACGTTTCTTTGTTCCTTTGATTGAAATGAGGTCCTTTTGCACATGAATTTCTTCCATCAATGACTTAATTTATTGTTTTCTCTTGACTTTCTCTATCCCAGCCGCACCCCCATATATAGCGAGAATTAGTAGATAGGGAGAAGTTAATTAAAATGAAGTTGGGACCATAATTACTTTGTTCGAAATGCATTTGATTATCATAATATTTGAGATTCTGTAATCTATATATGTGCAGCTGAAGTAAATGGTCTTCCAAGTTTTGACCAGAATACAAACAACTCAATTCCAGCAGCAGACTTTGTGAGGTGGATTTTTCATGGTACCAAAGCAAGTGTGCGATATGATTGATTCAGAATGTGGTTCTTCTGAAAGGTGCTATTTATATGGTGGAAAAATGTTCAGTCATATGTCGCGATCTTAGACACCGATGATCAAAACGGAGTATGTCTCATAAGATGTCTTGGACATCACGATCAGACAACCAAGCAGAAGGCTTTCGGGAAGCTTCCTTAAATAGAAGATCTTTCAATATCAGCAGGATTCCGTCTTAAACAGCTGTGCGGCAGCAAAAGGAAACAAGAGGAGACATGATCGACAAGAATCCTCAAAGGCGCGTCAAGAGATCTTTTAGGAAACCCTAAATAGATCTTCGTCCATCTTCTACAAATAGATGTATGTTCTATACCGTAGAGGTTGGTGTTGTGGAGTTATATTTTTGTTCATAATATACAGAGTCCCTAAGCGTGTTGGACTAGCGTGTTAGGGAGCTGTATGTTGTAGCTAAGATTATAGTTTGTGTGTTCAAACAAATATTAGAGAGAAAAATTGTTTGACTGAACCGGACCAACTCGCACCAGTGGAGCTGCGTGCATACCTTTGAAGAAACGACAAAGAAGAGAACGGAACAATGTGATCTATTCTAAGAGTGGATTCAAGTCGGAGGCTCGGAGACAGGGGGAGACCCTGGGTTAAGTTCACACTAGTATTAATACCATAGGGCTTAGATTTATGTGATAACCATGAAGCTTTGTATGTGTGATTGATTACATATAGTGGAACTTATTCACTGGCAGAGTGCCCCCAGACGTAGTTGATGTTGCACCGAACTGGGTAACCAACTCATGTGTCGTTTACTTTCTGTTCGTTATTTTTATCGTTGACTTTGCACCAGCAAGATGTCTCACACTTAGTCTCGACATTGTGATAGACATCTTGCATCTAACCAGAATTTCAGAGAAGATTGCAAAGCCCGTGAGACAGTTATTTCCTCCCGCAAACAATGAGGTGTCAGCTGAGAACTCGAGTCCCTTCGATCGATTGGTTGATGCAGCTTACATGCTCTGCGTTGCAGTCATGTTGGTTGTGGTTGTTGGAATCAACCGACATAAATCTTAATTTGGCGACATGACATTTGGTATGTGTCATAATTTTCAAGACATTAATATACTGAAATTGACTTAATGTACATTTTGTAGGACTTTGATGGTTTTTGCCAAAGTCTTTCTGCTGGGTTGGTTTGATGGTATAATTTAGGGATAATTTCAGGTAGCTACACCTAGATATTGCTGTTTTTCAGGTGGGTACATCTGGAAAAAAAATTTCCATTTGGCTACGCCTAAGATGTGCGAAATTTTCACTTTACACTTTCCGTCTAATTCTGTTAGTTTTTAACATTTATTTACATGTGAAATGACTAAAATGCCTTTATAGTGGAATGAGCTATTAAACTTGAACTGAAAAGACTAAAATGCCCTTAACTATTCATCTAATTTTCAAACACATGCCACCATCCACTTCTTCTTTCTCTTCACCATCTCTCTCTCTTCCCCTTTCTCATCTCTTTCCAATCCCGTTGTGAAGAGTCGACTCAATTCGTTATTATTTTTTAATACAAATTTCTAATAAAACTAAAATTTATAATCAACAATACATTAAAAATTGAATATTAAATCCAGGGCATTGAAGATCGACAGTGGTCTCAAGAAACCAATCACTCCCGGAGGCCGGATATCCAATTTCCTCAACTCCATGTTCTCCGCCAAGTGATGTGGTCCATTTGTGCCCCTTTCCGGACCCAAATAACCCCTATCTTAGCACGCTTTTCCCTTCGTTTCGGTTACACTAGGGCCATTATTTTGATATTTTTGATCCTTAGTGTGTTTTCGGTATTTTGTAGGAGATGGAGCCAAATTGGAGCATTTTTGGAGCATGGGAGAGTGACATGGTCATAGCGCTGGCAGATCTTGAAAGAGCAATATCATCTTTATCCAAAGTTCAAATGGAGCAAAACTATATATCAAGATGAAGATCTTTGAAAACTATACAACTTTGAAGAAGGAAGCAAGGTCATCGGAGTTATAGATTGTAAGATATTAGCCGGTCAAGCTGGCTAACCAACGACCCATTACTCAATTTCAGCACGACTGAGCCGTCTTGAAAGGGCCATATCTTTGGCATATGACCTCCAAATGAAGACTTTCTTGTGCCTAAATTCAAGAGAAAGAAAAGATCTACAACTCTTGTGAAGAAAGTTTTTCCATTGGACGACCGAAAGATGGCCAAAATGGCGTCGGAACAGTGTCACGATCGTGACGTGAATAGTGTCACGATCGTGACACCCATTTTTTTCAAGAACAGAGCGATTGTCACGATCGCTCAAACGATCGTGACAAATCAACGTTGCAAGGGAAAAAATGGGATGCCACGATGGTGTCACGATCGTGACATGATCGTGACAAGAAGAAACAAAAATAACTGTCACCATGGTGACACCCATCGTCAAGATCGTGACACCAGTTTCAGCAGCAGTGAGCTTTCTTGTAAGGGCCATATCTTTCTCATCCGACCTCCAAATGATGACTTTCTTGAGCCTAAATTCAAGATAAAGAAAAGATCTACAACTCTCGTGAAGAAAGTGTTTCCATTTGAGGACCGGAAGATGGCCAAAAAAGCAGCTGACTCGGAAGGGCATTTTCGTCAATTGAGCAATCCGAGTTTCACCATTATTTACCACCATACATTTTTTTTTCAGCAAGGCACATCACTTATTCTCACTCTCTCACCTTCTTCCATCTTCTCCCTAGCTTCCATCCTCCATTCTTCCTCCATAATAGGCCACCCAAGAGCAAGATTTGGCAAATGCAAAGAGGAGGAGGATTTCACCATCACCACACCTTGGAAGATTTTCAAGTAGCCAAGATTCATCAAGAGAGTACAAGATTGGAGGGTTTTTGAGCTCCCAACCCATTTTGGGTTCTTGGGTTTGTTTAATTTCTCTTTATTTCTTGAATCTTGTATTTTTCTTTGTGGGATTTTGTATGAGCACCATGGTTTTGGGCTAAAAACCCAAGACCATGGGTGCTAGATTTTGTACGAGATTATGATTATCTAAAGTTTGATATATATTCATGTTAAGTTTATGCTTGCGGATCTACTTGTGTGAATGTTTGATGAAAACTCATATTGTTGTTGTGAGAACATGCAATGGTATATGTTGGATTCTTGATGCTTGAACATGACTTAAATATACACTTGTGAGAGCTTGTGTGTGTTTGTAGTTGTGTTAGAGTAGTAGCTCTCAACTTGTCCGAGAGGAAGAGTTGAAAGCGAATTTAAGTAGATTCAAAGGGTTAGAAGCAAAACTTCAACCTTTGGTTCGAAATTGGTCGCGTCTAATGCTTCCTAACGTTGAATGTAACTTCCCGAGAGGGTATTTCAACGTTAGGAAAGGCTTAGTCCGAGAGGATAAGCATCTAAGACTTAGGCCGCTTGCATTGCTTGAATGTGATTAGTTGATAGCTTGGATTGGCATTTCGCCGTCGGTCTAGCACCCGTGGTTGCTAGTTGCTTGATTTTCATTCCCCCGCTTTACTATTTTGCATCTAACTTAGTGTTCCTATAGCGTAGTTTGCTTAACTTATTTGTTTGTTAGTAATTAGTTTCTTAATCAAAAACCCCTAAAAATCGCGTTTTAGTTTTTTTACCCCGTCAAACCTAAGAAAGAGCGCAAATCGACTAAATAATCGACCCACAAGTTGATCCCCTAGTGTTCGACCCGGCAAAGCCGGAATATAAATATACTTGGACGATTAAAGGGCCTCTTTCGCGAGGGAGCTTTTTGGCCTTTCACCAAAAAAGCCAATTCAGACGAGAAATACTCTTCCAAATCCAGGAACACCTCCACTTGCTCCACTAATTTCCTCTAACGGCTTGGTGCAATTGTTGGACTTGCCGTTAGAAGAAGGTGTCTTCCTCTAACGGCAAGTCCAACAATTGCACCAAGAGGCCAGACAGATTCTATCCCGTGAGCGTGATTGTGGACCAAGATTACAGGCCCTGCGGTTACAAGAATTTACACAGAGAGGAGCCCGATCCAACCAGTTTTGTAGATGAGCAACTTAAACTCCAACTCAAATGAGAATAACTAGATGAAATTAGTTTTAATAATTGATTAATGTATTGTTTATTATAAATTTTAGTTTTATTATAAATTTGTATTAAAGAATAATAACGAATTGAGTCAACTCTCCACAACGGGATTGGAAAGAGATGAGAAAGGGGAAGAGAGAGATGGTGAAAAGAAAGAAGAGGTGGAGAGTGGCATGTATTTGAAAATTAGATGAATAGTTAAAGGCATTTTAGTCTTTTCAGTCCAAGTTTAATAACTCGTTCCACTATAAGGGCATTTTAGTCATTTCACATGTAAAAAAATGTTTAAAACTAACAGAATTGGACGGAAAGTGCAAAGTAAAAATGTTGCACAATCTTAGGCGTAGCCAACTAGAAAAAAAAACTATATATGTACCCACCTGAAAAACAGCAATGTCTACGTGTAGTTACCTGAAATTATCCCTATATTTTATGCTAGGTGGAACTGGTTTCATTACTCAAACCCTATCTATTCATTTCTAACATGAGAATGTTGCAAAATGATAGGCCTTGTTTTGGTATAGTCTGTTATACATGTCGCATTATTGTTAGATTGTGTTGACAAAATTATGGGTGTTCATGGGCTTGCCTGGATACGATAAAATAATTTTTTGTGCTCGTAAATATTTGTGTACGCCTAGAATTTTTTTTCTCGCTGACTACGCCTAAATGTGCAAAATTTTCACTTTGCATATTTCGTCCAATTCTGTTAATTTTTAATATTTTTAACATGTGAAAAGACTAAAATGTCCTCACATATACTTCTAATTTTCAAATTCATGCCACCCTCCACCTCTTCTCTCTCTCACCCATCTCTCTCCCTCTTCTCTTGTGACTTATAAAGTAATTGCAATTAAATATGAATGAATCAACAAGCTCCAGTTGTGTGATTTCATTGTGTAGGTTATAATGTTGAAAAGTCTTTAGTTAATCTCTCAATCCAATTTATCATCTAATTGATCTTTATTTAGTGTTAATTTATTCACTAATTGACCTTCCACTATACGGTAAATTGTAATGGTTGAATTCATTCCTTTCGTATTACCGTAAACACAATCAATTCAATTGTATGGTTTTTAAAATCAATTTAATATGTATTAGTAGTAGACCCACGAAACAAAAGATTAATTTGTTCCTAAGAACAATAACAAAATGTGCTAGAGCTTACTAGACTAGCTTCAAATAGAGTGAACCCTCAGCGAATCTGAAATATCAATAGACATTGATTTATGAGCAGTTAAACACCTTCCTTGCTTGGTGTTCTCCAAGAAGGGTCTCTCTAGTTATTCATAGCTTAAACACTCGAGTCCTCCACCTTATTGACTATCTGGTTCACCGGCTCCGTTCACGGTGTAGGGTCATCGCCCTCTAAAGTCTCCGCTAGTCACAGAGACTGATCGGTCGTCCGCGTCTTGTGTGCCATTCGTCTCGGAATCAACCGCTCTCATAACAATGTTACGAAGAACAATGGTCAAATCGAATCTATATTAATCTATTAAAAACTGAAATTAAAAGAAAAAACAAAAGTCGGGATAAAATCGTCTGACCTCAAACTAGGGTTCCTCAAGAGGCCAAAATATTCCACAAATTTAAGCTACCCAATTCTTATAAAGCGATGTATAAATACTACCTTAAACCCTAATTCCCCCTCACAGCTCGTACCCGAAAACGAAATTCCTAGCTCCGATCAGCTTGCTGATTCATTCATATTTCATTGCAATTACTGTATAAGTCACAAGAGAAGAGGGAGAGAGATGGATGAGAGAGATAAGAGGCGGAGGGTGGCATGAGTTTGAAAATTAAAAGTATATGTGAAGACATTTTAGTCTTTTCATATGTCAAAAATGTTAAAAATTAACATAATTAAATGGAATGTACAAAGGAAAAATTTTGCACATTTTAAGCGTAGTCAGCTGGAAAAAAAATTTTTAAGTGTATCCAACTGAAAAACTGCAATATCTTGATATAGCCACCCGAAATTATCCCTAGATTTAATGGAAAATTGCAAATTCTCTTTTGTTAACTATTTCATTTTTGCACAAAGTCTCCATATATTGTGTTTATTTCAAAATCTCGTTGTCCATCTTGTACTCTCTTGCACATTTAATATAATTATCTGTTAAAATAAATGAAAATCTTGAAATATTTCATAATTTTAAAAATACTCTCATCACCGTACATATACGATTGTAAAGACATGGAGTAAAAACACAGACATGAAGTAATATAAGTAGAGTTTTGTAATTAATTGTACTAAATGATGAGGTTATTTAGGATATTATACGTTTATTTTAACGAAATTATGGTAACATTGTAAAAAAACAAGGTGGAGTGGACAGTCAATTTTTGAAATGAACCCAGTATAGATTTCTTCACAACCGTTATGCAATTTTCTATATAGTGAAATATTTGCCTCGATGATTGTAAAAACACCCTCCATGTTTTGAGGGCTCGTGTCTTTGTTAAGTTGGCCTTGTTGGAAAGTTCTATACAGTGTTTTCATTTTTATGTTGTCTACATTTTTATTGGTTGAAAATAAATTTCTCCTCATCTTTCTTATTTAACATGTAGTGCAGACAACACATGTTAAATAAGAACATCTTAAAGTGTTAAATAAATTTCTCCTCTTGTCACAAGAGGTTCTTTTCTAGTCTTACTATTGAATTTTGATGGATATTTTTGGATCTATCTTGAGATATACCTGGTGCTCTTACAGTTGTGATGATTATGCATTTATTTGCTTGATCTTGAAAACGGTTACAAATATAAGTTCATGCCATCTGCTTCATTATTTGTAATTGTATTATAATGATGTTCAGAAGGTTTTATTAGGCATAGACATTTAATATAAAGTTATACATAATAGTTTAATAAATCATTCTTGTTAGTTAAATATGGCCATTTTTATTCTTCTAAAATATGAACATAAGGTGTTGGATGGCGACAATTATTCTTTTGAAAATGAAATACAACAGCACTTGTCATGATCCTTGCTTCTATTGTGGATGTGCCTTGAAGTAAGCCAACAAGCCCACAAGAGGCGAATTTATGTATGTGGTCGGCTCTGATGTCCTGAAATCGGCACGATCATCGGCGTACTGATCATTAGCATTGGGTCCTCCAGGAACAGCTCCAACAAGCACGTTGGGATTAGGATTGGCGGTGAAGATATAGAAGTTTCCGTCCTTGCACCCCATCTTTTCGGGCTTTTGATCTAACGATGGTAGCGAGGCCGCCCTATGGTGGATCCGCTGAGGATACTTACTTCCGTAGCCTACCATGTAGGATAGACCCAGCGGATTGTTTCCAAGTATATAATCAACCTGCCCTCTTGCGAGTCGTACAAGGCTTGGCGGGTCGGCAACGATGTTGCCGCCACAACGGACCTGTTGATTAACCAAATACTTGGAGTAAACAAGGGCCAGGAAGGCGAGTGCAGTAGGGTGTTGCATGTTACTGCCACCATTTTTAAACATGAGGCCGCCGGGGGAGTAATTGACCCATTTGGTGGGGGAGTCGGGCAACAAGGAGCATATAAACTGCTCAGACTTGGGGACGAAGGGGCTTGAGTTGGCAGGATCGTTGATGACCCACTGAGAAACGAGCACGTTGATGCCGGCTTGCTTGCTGTCCCACCCAAACTCCCCAGCGTTGTCAGGAACATACGGGATTGTCTCTTTTACATATTTCCAGTAAAAATCTGAGTTCCCCGCTTTGTATAACCAAGCTGCTGCCCATACTAGCTCATCCTGTAATTAATCAATACATATTCAAATCAAACATCTCCATACCTGCAATAACAGATAAATATTATGACTGATATGCATTCCAGTAACAACCAAAAGACGGGTGAGAACTAATAAAAGTTTTTTTGCATGCATGCACGTCACATGTCGCGCTTTGAAAGGTTCTCACGGTTCTCACAGATAGTCTTGATTCTCGCCATATTACAACCCTATTATAACTAATTATATTTTATCATCATTTTTTTCTTGAATACTTTGACTTTTATCATGTTTATATATCTACCAAATATAAGTAATAAGCCTACCATGTAGCCGCCAAAGTCACAATAAAAAGGGCACACCGCTCCCCCAAGACTATCATTGTAGGACCCCCGATATCTATTTGCAAAGTCGAACACCTGATTAAACACATAAATTTCGTTATGTGTACTCGATATTTGCACAAATTTCAGACACATGTTGTATTTTGTTGTTGATGAATTAGTACTCACAGAACATGCTCTGTTGTAGAGGAAGTTGGAATATTTGGGATCACTAGTTCTGAATGCAATGGAAGAAGCAGCAAGTGCAGCTGCGATTTCGGCGGAGACTTCAGTTCCCGGATGGGATTGGTTGACAATGTAGGAGGTACGAGGAGTGTCCATCTGCTCGGGCCTCTCCCAGCAGACGTGGTCCTCGTTGGGGTCCCCCACGCCCGCCACCACCACGTTAGGGGTGTTGGTGGCCTTAATGAAGTAGTCTGTGCCCCAACGGATTGCTTCTAGGGCATATTGCAGGTCACTCTGTCCCATCATTTCCCCGAACTCTATCACGCTCCACGCCAACGTTGTTGTCGTGAACGCCATCGGAAAATTGAACTTCAAGTTGTCTCCGGCGTCGTTGTAACCCCCCACCAAGTCCATCTATACATCAAACACATGTTATTAATTACTTTTTTTGTGCACACATATAATTAGGAAATATTAATTTGCATTATTTAATCAAACAACCACTATAAAAATAAGAAAAGCATCTATTCTAAATTATTTAATTAAGGCAGTTACTCATTATTAACGAAGCAAAATATATTTAGTTTTTAAAAGCTTATTTATACAAATATTCTTGCGTGACTCCTTATCTAACTATTATAAATAAAAACTGATGGACTTTTTAACACATAATACATTTCCTTTTTAATACATACACCACATACTTCATGCGTAATATTATGTCAAGAAGATGTGTAAAGAGGAAAGTTAATCACTCAATCCTATAAAGAGCATGATTTATAATAAATAACTTTATAATTATAAATGGTAAGATGTAATTTGAGTAAAATTTATGTCCACATGAAAGAATATAAATTAATAACAAAATAAAATCGTCAACGATTTGAAGCTTATATTATTAATAAAAAAAAAGTTTTGGTTTCGAGCTCTGTTGTGATCATGGTGGAAAATTATGATGAATTCTAATCATTTTCCACACATTCAATTATGGCCTATTGAATGGGATTACGGTGCGGGTCTGTTCTACCATATGTTGCTTCGACCGTTCAGCATAATGGTGGGTTAGTTTCTCAATAATATTAATACTTTTTCAATAAAAAAAGGAAGAAACATGATACTAAAGATGATATAAGTTTCTGTGTTACTCAAAATTTATTGAATCAAAACCATAATAAGTAAGAGTTAGATCCTTACACCAATGTCAGAACCGTCTGTTAGAGCTGAATCTTTTCTCCAAGTGACTCTCTGATTACGAGGTAATTTTCCTGATCTCTGCCCTTCAAAGAACAAAATACTCTTAGTCAAGGCATCTGCATAATTAGGAGTATCGGCCACCACTGTCCCTACAAACATCATCAACAAAGCCACACATGTTCTTTTTCCCATACTACTACTCTTCATAAAAAAACTCAGAAACAGTAATTATATGCTCCTCTTTGGGTTTTGGTACAATTAATAGGATGATTAATGGAGGTGAATATTTATACATAAATAAATATTACTATAAACCTGTGTATTAATTAATTTTTTATTTTTATTTATGGTAAAAATAGATGCAGGGAGCAGGGATGGTGCATGTATAAATTATTAAACTTGGATTTCACAATTATTTTCGTCCCTTTTATATATATATTCCTTTCCTTAATACTGCAGAATCATAGTAATTTACGATTCATAACCGAAGAGAGCACATGAAGTTCGTGCATGAGGATCGGATGAGTACTCACTATCTTTTAAATATATATTATAATAACTTAGGAAAGGTACTGGAGGGACATTTGGGACATGACCCTCCATTGCTGAAATTTCTTGCATAACAGACGCAGTGTGTGTCCGTAAAGGGACAATCCTGTGTCGGGTACGATCAGCCTAACATAGTACACGCGAAAATAGTGCGTCGAGTATGACAACGTATATATGGTATAAGTAATTCCAGACATACACTGGTAATGATATGTTGCATTACAGACGCACTTAATGAACGAGCCCCTTTACTTCTAATTTGTATAAATAATAAGTAAATTATCAAAACATTAATTTCCTTAATTGAGTGGTGAATTCGATTTTATCCCTTAATCCTTGAGGTCATGAGTTTAATTCACCTAGATTTTTTATATATGCTGACTTTTTTCTATAGAATGTTGTTGATGGGTCTCAGTTTGATAGTCTTTGTTTTTATTATTTAGGTGTGACAATTCGGCAATGCATTTAGATTTAAAGAGTATTGTATATCTCAACAAGGTTGCATTGTGCTTCTTTACTCCTCATTTTCTGTGCGAAATGATTTTGTTTCTTTCAATTATGAATTGGTTGCTGGAAATTTTATTAATTTCACTTCTTCTTGTTCTCATTTTTTAAAAGTTCCTAATTTTTTTGTTTGGGTGTACATTTTCTCAGCAAACAAATACAAATTAAACCAGGGATGGAAGTATGATTTTTATGTATATTTGTTTGTTTTCTTTATTGTACGATTGACTGAATTGTAAAACAAATGTAGGTTTACAGTGACTTTACTGAGTTTGGAAATCAAAAGACTCTTTTGTTTGAAGGTTAGAGCAACAGGATCTACTAAGAGATCCCTTTCAAATTGGTCATCACCTGAATCATATCGTCGATCATAAATGAACACCTTTGTTGGACAAAATTGATAAAAATGGCAAAAGTTGACATATGTGTTAACTAGTGAATGAGTCAACTTGAGCCGTGATTTTGGAACGCTTCGACTCATCCTAGAATGATGTTAAACAAGTTTACATAATCTAAGATATGAGAGCTTTCCAACGGTATATCACCAGCTCTAAACGGACAAGAGGTGAATGAGAAATTGAACCTCAAAGATGACCACTTGAAATGAGTTGTGCTGAAAATTTGGGGGCCGAAAGTCCGCCACATTTTCACAAAAACGAATTTCCATCAATATTTTTAATTTGTAAATTGAGAATAATATTTTCCAATATGATTCGAAAATAAATATTTTCCAAGTCAGTAAATTTGGGAATAAATATTTTTTCCGGAAATCGAAAATAATATTCTGCAACTTGCAATGTGGAAATAAATAAATATTTTCGGAATATTTATATTGAAGAATTAAATATTTTTAGAATATTTTTATTCATGAATAAAATATTTCCGTGATATTTTCTAAATGTAAAATATTTCCAAAATAATTATTTGGAAATAAGTGTGGTCACATTATGCCATTAAAAGGAAAAATCTCTTAATTGGAAATTAAGAGAATATTTCGAGATACTGTCTTTCTCCCCAAGAAAGAAATTTGTAATTATTTCTTTCTCTTTCTCTTTAGGTTTCAACTTTTCCCTAAGCCTATAAATAGATAGCTTTGTAGAGAAATAGAGACACATCGAAAAATACCCTACCCGACCACCTCTCTTCGTTGTATCAGATATGGTTGACGAAAGCGCGAAAGCAACTGAACCAACGCTGCCAACCGATATGTGACTAAAATGGTGGAGGTCTAGAGAGATCCACAAAAGAGTAAGAAACCTTAAGGAGGCGTTGCCAAGAAACCCAAGTCTAATGGGAAGTGCTTCAAATTGCAACAAGCTAGTGCTTATGTCTTCCAAATGCAGGATGCTGAGGAAAGGAAAAGAAGTTTGAAGCTAACATTGTGGATGTCATGACACGA
Organism: Geranium rotundifolium; assembly: GCA_963920655.1. Taxonomy (NCBI): domain Eukaryota; kingdom Viridiplantae; phylum Streptophyta; class Magnoliopsida; order Geraniales; family Geraniaceae; genus Geranium; species Geranium rotundifolium. The sequence goes on from OY987313.1 coordinate 16,113,442, forward strand.
TAGATGTATGACATCGATTCAAGTGCTTAGTTGAGATTTAGAAATTATATGTAATTTTAGTAAATTTCAAAGTTGTGAATAAAATAAGAGAAACGTTCCTTATATTTATGTCATTAACTCACTTAAATACTTGTATAGTAGAAACAAGTTTACAATAATGGAAACACAAACCAAACAGTTTCCAAGTATAATGACAACAAGTATATAGTTCTTAAGCAAATTATTCTTTGGAATAATATGGTCTCAATTATTACATAGTGTGATGTTAAGTCAATTTGATTCGGTTCATAAATGAACACGCACGAAAAAAATTGAAAGACTCTAGTGTTAATTTTGAAAAACTTACAAGAAAAATATAAATTGAGTTCTTATGATCCAACTCTAGACAAGAGTACGGAAGGACGTATTGAACAATATCAAATGCTTTAATCGATACACAGAGTTTAATCTATGCATAAACATGTATGAACGATTATTATAAAGACCATTGATTAATCGATTCTACGAGACATGTAAAATAGATTAAACAACGTATATGTTTCTTTGTGAAACACGTGAGATCAACATATGTTGGATTTGTTGATTGTAGGTCGGTAAGATCCATCATGTTCAAGAACATAAAGGACAAAACCGAATGATCTTTGCGATCAACGAAAACACGTTGCGAAAACACATGTGAATAAATTGAATGTTTTCAATTATTCATCTAAAATGTGTAGAATCGAGTTAGAACAATTATTTCCATTATTGGAAAACGTTGAATTGTCTAAACTTGATATATTAAATTGAAATTAAACATTTTAATTGATCAATTTCATGAATGCTTTTTTGGAAAAGAAGTAGTTCTGCGAAATGTCACTCACGTATCGAACATTCGCAAGAGAACTATATCCAGCAATCTCTTAAACTCACAAGGCGTTAAAATGGTACAAGGCTGGAATGAGTTTTGACTAAGGATGAAATGCATGCGGAAAATGATGAGAATCTTTCATGCAAGTCCAAAATGATGAAAAAAATAAGAGGGACGCTTCTTATGTTTAATTCAATAAGTCATTGTATGGATGACATGTAAACTTGGACAAGTTGACTACGTAGCGCTGCGTAGGTTAACAAATGTAGAATCCCTAAATTCTAAGTGTGAATTTATGATAAGTCAAAAACCAACGAGATATTCTTTCCTTACGTCGCAAAGAAAAATGTCTGATTTAACCTATAATAGGTTGTCGTGATACATGTGGGGAGGAAAGTGTACGTCAGTTAGTCACTTCTTAAATAAAGTAACCCCGCAAGAAATCAGACAATATACAGTAGAAATTATGGAAAGGAAACGAACCTTCCAATAATTGCCTAAAGATGTGGGGGTATCTTGCCAAGGTAACAACCCTTTACAAGAGGTAATGAAATAGATCCAAAACGTTGGACTGTATTTTCATTGTATACGCTTTGCATAGTGGTATCGGTTCTTGATGTATGAATCAAACAGATTTCGAAATACAGAAGAACACAATAATGGAGTTAAAGAATGTTTAGTTCTTTGAACACATGTGTCCATGAAAAAGGGAATCGTAAGAATACTAAGGTATGCACGAGGAACCCATAACTATGGACTATACTATGCAAGAGAACCTGCCGTGCTAGAGGTATACTTTTATGCTTGTTGGATATCTAATGTAAGGGATGTCAAAGGCAAGAGAAGAAACGTCTCAACCCTAGCAGGAGGAGTTGTGTCATAGAAATCCTCACGACAAACGATAATAACCAGATTAACATGTAAATCTGAGTTTAAAGCTTTGGATAAAGTTGTGGAAGAAGCCGATGAGCTACGTAACTTTCTAGAGGATAGTCCTGAATGGCGAAAGCTTGTGCCTAAAATATGTGTGCATTGTGATCACCAAGCAACTATTTGTAGTGCACAGAGCTTGGGGTTAACGGTAAAGATTGACACATGCGTCGTCGACATAACATCGTTAAACAACTGATCTCTACGAGAATTATCTATGTTGACTTATTAAGATCAAATGATAATATTGCGGATCCGCTAACCGTTGGGTTAAATAGGGATCAAGTTGATAAACATCGAAAGGAATGCGGCTCAAGCCTATATAATTAAGGCGTCATGTGAAGGACAACCCAACCTAGTTGACTGGAGATCCCAAGATCTAGGTTCAAAGGGACAACCTAATTGCATGAACCTTGTGCGGTCACTGTGGGGGCAACCCCGAGACCATTCTTATGATGTCAAACAGTGACATAAAAATGGATCAGGTTAAGCTATGCTTTTAATGATACTTTGTGCATCACGAAGTTGAGCAAATGATATCACCTATGTGAGAGTGAAGTGGGGTCGCTTCAAAAGAAACTTATGGGGCTTAGTTCTCTTAAGCTCTTGCAGAACCAGGAGGTGTTCATGACCATAACGAACACAACCATGAGAACCTAACAACCGTGTTCGTTGATATCTGTGTGAAGTATATGATCTCTTACGCTAAACGACAGAGAGTTCAAGGACATCGCGTCTACTCATCTGTCAGGAAGATAAGTATACTTTCACTAGGAAAGTTCAAAGGGGGTAACCTACTTATCTGATGCAGATATCGACTGTAGAGAGTAATCACCACGTTGAAATTATTACACGTTCAATTTCATTCATGTGGGGGATTGTTGGACAAAATTGATAAAAATGGCAAAAGTTGACATATGTGTTAACTAGTGAATGAGTCAACTTGAGCCGTGATTTTGGAACGCTTCGACTCGTCCTAGAATGATGTGAAACACGTTTACATAATCTAGGATATGAGAGTTTTCCAACAGTATATCACGAGCTCTAAACGGACAAGAGGTGAATGAGAAATTGAACCTCAAAGATGACCACTTGAAATGAGTTGTGCTGAAAATTTGGGGGCCGAAAGTCCGCCACATTTTCACTAAGGCACAAAAACGAATTTCCATCAACATTTTTAATTTGTAAATTGAGAATAATATTTTCCAATATAATTCGAAAATAAATATTTTTCAAGTCAGTAAATTTGGGAATATATATTTTTTCCGGAAATCGAAAATAATATTTTGCAACTTGCAATGTGGAAATAAATAAATATTTTCAGAATACTTATATTGAAGAATTAAATATTTTTAGAATATTTTTATTCATGAATAAAATATTTCCGTGATATTTTCTAAATGTAAAATATTTCTAAAATAATTATTTGGAAATAAGTGTGGTCACATTATGCCATTAAAAGGAAAAATCTCTTAATTGGAAATTAAGAGAATATTTCGAGATATTGTCTTTCTCCCCAAGAAAGAAATTTGTAATTATTTCTTTCCCTTTCTCTTTAGGTTTCAACTTTTCCCTAAACCTATAAATAGATAGCTTTGTAGAGAAATAGAGACACATCGAAAAATACCCTACCCGACCACCTCTCTCTCTAGTTCTTCTTGCCTGATTCTCTCTACATCACGGTTCAGAGTTCGCCTACGATCGACGTTGTATCCTGGGAGCGATTTGTCTATACGGGGGCAAAATTCGTCTCAAGGAAAGCGGATTACCGTGCCTTGTCGATAATCGTTTCTTCCTTCTTCATCTGTCCAATACCGATTCACAAGTCAAGTAAATCTTATTGCATTGTGACGGTCATATTCAATAATAATAAAGTATTATTCATTGTGTTCGTCTTTTTCAATTTATTTAATTATTGCATGCATGCTTGAATGAATGTATTAATTGCTTGATTTGCGTTTATGGACTAACTCTGTGTCTAACAATCTTTCCTCGCTTTCTTAGCTGGAATGTCAGAGGGCTGGAAAAAGTAAAGAAAATCAGAGCTGTCACTCTCACTTTCAAGAAATCAAGACCATTCTTCGTCATGCTTCAAGAAGTCAAGTTGGATGTTATTCCAAATGCAACTCTGCAGGCAATTGGAGTGGACCAAAGTTGGGACTTCATATTCATCCCAGCTTCTAGGCTATCTGGCGGTACTCTAATTGCGTGGAATAAATAAATTTTTCGAATCTGAAACTCAACAACTCGATAGCGTCGAGAGATGTGGAACTCCATCCTTCATGAGCTCAATTATTTTCCTCCTTTCTGCATAATGGGTGGCGATTTCAATGTTGTTCGTTCAGCAAATGAGAAATCCAATTGTAGCTTCTCTATATCAAGAATGAGATAAAACAATTAGAATCAGAATCTGATGGTATGGATTCTTTGGCCACGAAGAGAAAGCTAGCACCTCAAGAACTCGAAGTTAGAGAAAGATAGCCTTGCGCCAAAAAGTCAAGCAAGAAGCCATCACTTGGAAGCAAAAATCAAGTTCAACATGAGGCGACCTCTCCGAAGCTCTCTATTTTTCAAATTTTTTATCTATTCTGTTCTTCGGTATTGTCTTGGTATTTTATGATATTTGCTATGTTGGTTTTTGTTTCCTCCTTGGAAACTCTCACCAATTCTCATCAATAAAATACTGCATTGCTGAGAAAAAATAAATCACCTGTTTCTCAAGTTCATATTGACAAAAAAATAAAAATAAATTTTGATGGAGAGTATTATCAAGGTTTTATATTGATTAATCTTCAATTTATCATGTTTAGTGAGTTTTCTTATAAAAAAATTTTTATGGGATTTGTTGACAATTAATTGTTTCATTATTTGGTGTGTTTTAGGAAAACGGAAAGCAAATTGACATAATAGAGATATGGTAGTCATGATTGTTCAACAAGTAAGAACAATTTTGAGAAGAACAAACTGTTATGATTACATTTGTATGCTTTTTGTGTGGCAATGAGAGAGAGTTGGCTATTCCTCCATTTTCTTCTTCATCTCCATTGCTGAGCTTCTACTCATGTTGCAACAGTCGGGTAAGTTCATGTCGATCTAGCTTGCAAAGGATCAATCGCTCCAATCTCTCCTTCCTCACATGTGAGGTTTAGTCGTCTCACACTTCTGTTCAGGTATCTTCATATCATTCATGGAGGATTTTTGTGTTTTTTCTGATTAATTTGTGTTCAGTTTTGAATTCTTGCAATCTGAAATTTGGGAGATTTGGGGTTAATTGATGCGATTGGTGTTCTTTGGTTTTGTTGACGATAGAATTTAAGTTATGGGTTTTCTGGCACAAGGCAATTTTGGTTTAAGGGACAGGGTATTGGGGATTGATCAATTGTCTGGCTGCATAAATTTTGGATGTTTCAGTGTACTGGGTTTGGTTTATTAAATTCTTGATGGCTGGATTGTTGTGTGGTTTGTGGAGTTGATCATGTAATGGTTTTTATTAACTGATGGTGAAGTGTCATGGGTATGATGAACTGGGCAGTCATGTACTTGGTAGTAACGGCAGGTCATTCATTTCATGTATCTGATATGTAACGTGAGCGTGGCATATATATGCAGATGGCTGTAGGGGTTTCGAGAAGAGTGACACATTATTATATTCAATCTTTTCTTTTGTTTTAGTTGTAGTTTGGTTGGATAAATTTGAAATGTATTGTAATGTGATTCCCTTGTATATCCGTGGATGAATGGAATATCTTGTGGATTATGCACCGCATAACAATGAAGTTCACTTCATGGAGGGGCCTTCATCAATCTCTTGGCTATAAAGGGCCACTTATCAGAAAACAATCTTGCAATCACTGAGGATATGTCTGCTCAACGCAGCTTGTCTGTGCTACGACACGCGCGTCTGTGGTTGCCGACGATTTTGGTACCGGTGGATCTTTGGCCAGATTATGGTTCAATTTCTTTGATCGAATAATCTTTATGTTTTCTCTGTTTCAAATTGAATACTCAAACCTAAAGACATAAGCTCTTGGCTACCGACCTGTCATCTTATTCTTCATCGGTCTTAATTGTCTACATACACATAAATAAATATTTTGTACATATACGAGTAATATATATGAACATTATTGTACGGATGCGAGAAATATATAGGGACATGTGCAAGAAACAGTAAGTTCTTTGTAGAGACTGTAACTACCCTAGGAGTTGAGAACAAAATCATTTACTTGTGTTAGCATGTGTCCTTTTAATCAGTTGCTACTTTATGTTTGTTTAGTAGTTGTTGAAGCATGTGTTTTTAGGTTCTTGAGGGGCTCTTTTGATTGTTGAGTTGAATTTCTTGAGATGGTCCGAAATATTGAAAGTCAATTTGGTTTAATTTAGATAACACTCTAAATTTTGTGTTTGTTAATGATATAAGAAATATATGCATTATTTACATTAGTTTTAAGGTAAATTTTTTAAATATTTTTAGTGCGCATATTAAATTGGGCTATAAAAAGTGGATTAACTGTAATGTCGGGCAAAACTTAAGCCAAGTAGCATGTATGTAATTTTTTTTATATATTCATTCTTTTGAAATTTTTTATTAGATCGTATTATTAATCATATAAAAATATTCTCGAAAAAAAAATAAAAGTTATGAATTAGTTTGTGGTGCAATGTATCAAATTTCTGTTAACATTATTATATTAATTGTTTATAGTTCGAGCTGATTTTATATGTTGTGTCAACATAATAATTTTGTACGAGTAGCACGCGCATCACGCGGGCTCCCTGCTAGCAACAATAATTATTATTAAATAATCATAAAAATTTAATTTTTTGTTAATTAATATTATTAATAGATTATATTTATTATTAAATAAGTATTATAATTTGGCTTGATGCCGGGTTAGTTGCTATTTCTTAAATAAAATTCGTTCTCTTTCAAAAAAATATCAATTTGAAATTTTGATGGATAATTGAAGGCAATTTTGACTTTCGCACAAAATAAAAAATTTTCATCCAAAGTCTAACACCATTAGTGATGAGACAAAAAGATGGCAAATCCAAGGGAAAGAATCAGTAGAAAACTATACATTTAAATAGGTACCAAGGGACCAATCTCAGCCATACGATTTTATGACCAACGGTGAAGATGGACGTGGTGGCATTGAGGCGTAAATAAGTCGAAATTGTATTTTCTTTTCGTCATTTCACGTTTTCGCCAACATGTGCAGGGGTATGATTGTCATTTCAATTGGTTTTCTGTTCTGTGCTGAGTCGATTTGCGAGAGGAGGCAATTTGCGATCGATCGATCGAGTGATTTGCGATTTTGGGAAGGTGATTTGCAAGAGGAGGTGATTTTGGGAAGGCGATTTGCTAGTGATTTGCGATTTTGGGAAGGCGATTTGCGTTAGTAGTCGATTTGGAGGAGGCGCTTTGCGAGAGGTTGCAATTTTGGAAAACCTAGATCTCTGTAGCGTGCCATTGATTCTGTTGCAGTGATGGCAAAATTATAGCATGCCATTGATCTTGTATTTGAAAGGTCTTCGAATTTTTCTGATACAAAAATTTTGATTGACAAACTGAAAGCCTTTCATATAACAGAAAACCCTCGTCACACGAGGGGACCCCTCGTCACACCACTCCCCCGACGGGTATTAGTGTTTTCCTATAGAAAAATACACGAAACCCTCGTGTATCTGAAAGCCTTTCAAATTATGAACAGGGTCATGAAAGCCTTTTAGATTATGAACAGGGACTTGTTCCGAGCTTCTTGTATTTGAAAGGTATTCAGATTTATCTAATACAAAAATTTTGACTGACAAACTAAAAGCCTTTCAATAACAAAAAAAACCCTCGTCACACGAGGGGACCCCTCGTCACACCACTCCCCCGACGGGTATTAGTGTTTTCCTATAGAAAAATACACGAAACCCTCGTCACACGAGGGTACCCTTCGTGTATCTGAAAGCCTTTCAGATTATGAACATGAACATGAAAGCCTTTCAGATTATGAACAAATTGAGTCCTTACTTGTTCCGGGCTTCTTGTATCTGAAAGGTATTCAGATTTTTCTGATACAAAAATTTTGACTGACAAACTGAAAGCCTTTCATATAATAGAAAACCCTCGTCACACCACTCCCCCGACGGGTATTAGTGTTTTCCTATAGAAAAATACACGAAACCCTCGTCACACGAGGGTACCCCTCGTGTATCTGAAATCCTTTCAGATTATGAACAAGGACATGAAAGCCTTTCAGATTATGAACATGGACTTGTTCCGGGCTTCTTGTATCTGAAAGGTATTCAGATTTATCTGATACAAAAATTTTGACTGACAAACTGAAAGCCTTTCAATAACAAAAAAAACCCTCGTCACACGAATGGACCCCTCGTCACACCACTCCCCCGACGGGTATTATTGTTTTCCTATAGAAAAATACACGAAACCCTCGTCACACGAGGGGTCCCCTCGTGTGTCTGAAAGCCTTTCAGATTATGAACAGGGACATGAAAGTCTTTCATATTATGAACAAATTGAGTCCTTGCTTGTTCCGGGCTTCTTGTATCTGAAAGGTATTCAGATTTTTCTGATACAAAAATTTTGACTGAAAAACTGAAAGCCTTTCATATAACAGAAAACCCTCGTCACACGAGGGGACCCCTCGTCACACCACTCCCCCGACGGGTATTAGTGTTTTCTTATAGAAAAATACACTAAACCCTCGTCACACGAGGGTACCCCTCGTGTATCTAAAAGCCTTTCAGATTATGAACAAGGACATGAAAGCCTTTCAGATTATGAACAGGAACTTGTTCCAGGCTTCTTGTATCTGAAAGGTATTCAGATTTATCTGATACAAAATTTTGACTGACAAACTGAAAACCTTTCAATAACAAAAAAAACCCTCGTCACACCACTCCCCCGACGGGTATTGCTGTTTTCCTATAGAAAAATACATGAAACCCTCGTCACACGAGGGGTCCCCTCGTGTATCTGAAAGCCTTTCAGATTATGAACAGGGACATGAAAGCCTTTCAAATTATGAACAAATTGAGTCCTTACTTGTTCCGGGCTTCTTGTATCTGAAAGGTATTCAGATTTTTCTAATACAAAAATTTTGACTGACAAACTGAAAGCCTTTCATATAACATAATACCCTCGTCACACCACTCCCCGGCGGGTATTAGTGTTTTCCTATAGAAAAATACATGAAACCCTCGTCACACGAGGGGTCCCCTCGTGTATCTGAAAGCCTTTCAGATTATGAACAGGGACATGAAAGCCTTTCAGATTATGAACAAATTGAGTCCTTACTTGTTTTGGGCTTCTTGTATCTAAAAGGTATTCAGATTTTTCTGATACAAAAATTTTGACTAATAAACTGAAAGCTTTTCATATAACAGAAAACCCTCGTCACACGAGGGGACCCCTCATCACACCACTCCCCCGACGGGTATTAGTGTTTTCTTATAGAAAAATACACGAAACCCGTGTTTTCAGGTTCTCAGTTATATGAGAGGCTTTCAGGTTTTTAGTTATATGAAAGACTTTCAGGTTTTCAGTTATATGAAAGGCTTTCAGATTTTCATTGTTTCCAATTTCTCATATGAAATTCGTGGATCCAGATCTGGGCACTTCTTCGAGGCGGTCCAGCGCCAGGTGATCGGTCCGACCCTGTCCCCTCCATATCCGGCTTCGTCGAGTAGGCCCTCTCCATCTTCCCCAACCTCTCCCACACCGAATCGATGTCGCCGGACTCGAGCCTCCGGACGAACCTGAGGTCGGAGAGGTAGGGGCGCGAGGATGGGGAGGCGGGTCGCATTCGTTGAATCGCGGACCGGCAGATCGGATGGCGGCGCGTGGGGCTTGGTTGTGGTGAAGGAGCCGTGTGCGGAGGAGGACGTGCCGGTGAGTGTGGCGGAGGAGGCGGAGCTGGAAGCCATGGAATTGAAGCTCAGGCACAATCGTGTGGAAGGGGTGAGAGAAATGATAGATGTGATTTATGAGGCACAATTACTAGTTTACCTTTTATGAGATTTATTGAATTAAATTTGAGTATAAATTGGTTAATATTTATAGCCGTTGATGAGATTGCATCCGACGGATGGTGGAGGTCCCTTTGTATCTATTTGAAACATGATTTCTAGCTGATTGCATCCCCAAATCCAATGAGCGGAAATGACTCGAAGGACAAGATTTAATTAGTGGGCCTGATGTGACGACCCGAGAGCTTCCTCTTTAGCTTTTCGAGGTACGTCCGGCACTTAGGTGATTAGCACTCCTTGTGCACGCCCTAAGTCAGCCTTGATCCTACATGAAATAATGTAAGAACAAGAGAAAAGCAAGAAAACCCGAAAGAGAGGGAAGGACACTTGAGAACACGAGAGAAAGATGTGTAAGAGCTCTTTGTATTACACGTGGATGTGTTTACAATGCTTGAGTGGTTTGGCCAAATGGCACCACCTCTATTTATAGTAGGTTTCTACCTAAATGGACGGTTAGGATTAATTTGTACATTTCACTTTGGAGGGTTTGGATTAACCCTCTAGATTTCTCTATAAAAATATCCTAAATAAAATATTCATACCTATCAAAATATCTTGGGTAGCTTGCTTGGCAAGTTTCGGGCAATTTGGGCAATCCGGGCAAGAAAGATCTAGAGATCTCTCAACAATTCTTAATGGGTTGGGCCAATTTTGATTAATTCCTTGGGCCATTTGGCCCAATTTGCTGGCCCGTAACATTCTCCCCCACCTAATCTAGCGACGTCCTCGTCGCTGAACTGTCACGAAATTGTTGTATTTTATCTTCAAATTGCCAAAGGTCCGCAGCAGGCTCCCAGCTTGTCTCGCTGTCAGGAAGATCCTTCCATTTCACCAAATACTCTGTGTATGCTGGAACACCCCTCCTCGAGACTTTCCGTTCGGCTAACACTTCATCCACTTGTTTTTCGTGAGAGATGAACGTTGCCGGTGGTGCCCTCTTGCTCATTCCCCGATCCGGATCTTCGTTGTCTCCGTGATAAGGCTTGAGATTGCTAACGTGGAAGACCGGATGTATCCTTAGTTGAGGTGGCAACTCAACTTTATAGGCTACATTTTCCACTTTTTTAAGGATTGGGAATGGCCCATCATATCTTCGAAGAAGTCCCTTGTGCAGCGGTCGTGTGGTCTTTAGTTGGTTGTTTTGAAATTTCACCATGACCAAGTCGCCGACTCGAAATTCTCTCGGTGTTCGCCTTTCATCAGCCCACTTCTTCATCTTTTTAGCGGCCTTATCGAGGTAAGAGTGTGCTACTGCGGCCTGCTCGGCCACTCCTGAGCAGTCTTGAAGGCAATCGGACTACTACCCACATATCCCGATTCTAGCGTGTGCGGAGTAAGTGGTTGCTGCCCGGTTGCCAGTTCGAAGGGACTCTTGTTCGTTGACTCGCTCCGCTGCAAGTTATATGAAAATTGTGCAACATCAAGGATCTTTGCCCAATCCTTTTGATTTGCACTGACAAAGTGCCTCAAGTAGAGCTCTAATAGTCCGTTCACCCTCTCCGTTTGGCCATCGGTTTGGGGATGGAAGCTTGTTGAGAAGCATAGCTCGGATCCCATGAGGCGAAAAAGCTCGGTCCAAAACTTACCCGTGAAGCGAGGATCCCGATCACTTATGATGGATCGTGGCAGCCCCCATTACTTCACGACATGCTTGAAGAAGAGTTTTGCTGCCATTTCTGCTTTGCAATCCTTTGGTGCAGGAATGAATGTGCCATACTTTGAGAATCTGTCCACGACCACGAGAATCATACCACATCCCTCCGATATCGGCAGCCCCACGATGAAGTCCATACTTATACTTTCCCATGGACGAGAGGGAATGGGAAGCGGCTCCAGCAATCCAGCAGGTAGTCGATTCTCTGTTTTGTCTTGTTGGCACACCAAGCACGTCTTCACATACTGCTCGACTTCATCCCGCATTTGTGGCCAGTAGTAGTGTGCCTCTAATAATGCTCGCGTTCGTCGTTGACCTGGATGTCCTGCCCACATCGTATCATGACACTCCTTTAGTAGATTCTTCCGCAGGTTGCCCCACTTTGGAACAAAGATCCGCCGTTTCTTGGTTAGGAGTAGGCCATCCTCTATCCAGAACTCGCGGGTCTTCCCTTTGCTAGCAAGCTCCATGAGCTGACGTCCTACCGCATCGCGCTTGAGCCCCTCCTTGATCAAGCTGAGCAGTTGTCCCTCGAGTCGAGTAATGGCTGCAAACTCTGCTTTTCTACTAAGAGCGTCTGCCACTGTGTTGGCTTTGCCCGGCTTGTACTCCAGGATGTAATCAAACTCAGCGATAAAGTCTTGCCAGCGAGCTTGCTTCGGAGATAACTTCTTCTGCGACTGGAAGTAGTTCGTGGCGACGTTGTCAGTCTTTACCACGAATTTGCTGCCCAATAAGTAGTGGCGCCATGTCCGCAAACAATGCACAATAGCGGACATCTCCTTTTCTTGCATCGTGTAGCGTCACTCCGTATCATTGAGCTTTCTACTCTCGTATGCGATGGGATGCCGGTCTTGCATGAGCACTCCACCGATGGCGTAGTCAGATGCGTCCGTGTGCACCTCAAATACTTTCTCGTAGTCTGGCAACACCATGACCGGCTCCTTCACGACTGCTTCCTTAAGCTTCTCAAAGGCATTCTGGCATTCGTCCGTCCATACCCACGACTTATTCTTCTTAACATATCCGTGAGTGGTGCTGTGATGGAGGAGTATCCCACGATAAACCGTCGGTAGTAGTTGACGAGTCCGAGAAAAGACCGCAACTCTGGAACTTTGGTTGGGGCTTCCCATTCTACGATCGCCTTGATCTTGTCCGGGTCCATGCGTAGTTGTCCTTCCTTTATAATATGTCCAAGGAAGTGGACTTCCTTCTCTGCAAATGAGCACTTCTCCTTCTTCACGTAGAGACTGTTCTCCTGCAAGGCCTTGAAGACAGTTCGTAAGTGTTGTACGTGGTCTTCTAGAGTGTTGCTATAGATGACGATGTCGTCTAAGTACACCACTACGAACCGGTCTAAGTACGGATGGAGGACTTCGTTCATAAGTGTGCAGAAGGTTGCAGGGGCATTTGTGAGTCCGAATGGCATCACTAGAAATTCGTATGAGCCATAGCGGGTCACACACGCGGTCTTCGGCTCATCTCCCTCCGCGATCCTCACTTGGTAGTACCCGGATCGAAGATCTAGTTTCGTAAAATACTTGGCTTGCCTAAGACGATCAAATAGGTCAGCAATTAAAGGGATGGGATACTTGTTTTTGATGGTTACCTTATTAAGCGCCCGATAATCGATGCACAAGCGTAATGAACCATCCTTTTTCTTTTGAAATAGCACGGGTGCACCGAAAGGGGCTTTGGACGGACGGATGTATCCGACATCTAGCAGCTCCTTGAGTTGCTTTCGGAGTTCCTCCAATTCCGGCGGAGCCATGCGGTACGGTGCTCTTGTCGGCGGTTTGGCACCAGGCTCCAATTCAATCTTGTGATCCACCTCCCTCCGTGGAGGTAGTCTCTTCGGCAGCTCAGGAGGCATGACGTCCTTGAACTCGATCAGTACTCCCTCGATCTCCTTTGGTACTGTAACATAATCCCTTAGAGGCTTCTCCTCCTTGAGAGTGGCCAGAAATGTTGGCTCTCCCTTATTGACGCCCTTCTTTACTTGCATGGCCGACAAAATCATAGAATTAATTTTAACTTGAAGAGAGGGAGTAGGTGTACCTCGCATGACGGTGGGTTGACTTCCTGAGAGTATTACGAAGACATTCTCGTGCGGAATTGGGAATGCATGATGCCTTCTCATGAACTCTATGCCGAGCACGATGTCATAATCGTCGATCCTTGCCACCGTGAGATCGACCTTACCTCTCCAAGCGCCTAGCCTTATGTCTTGATCATGGATGGCGCCTTCTACTGGGATAGGATTCGAGTTGACGGTCTTGAGGGTGGCAGCACTCCTTTGCATCGTCAACCCGAGTCGTTCCGCCTCCTTCTTGCGGATGAAGTTGTGATTGGCGCTGGTATCGATCATGATGGACACTGTCTTCCCATTAAGCTCTCCCTTCACATATAGGAGAGTCTTTTCCATAGGTGTCCCTTCCTTTGCTTGAACTTGTCTTCCCGTCCGCTTTGCCAATGCATTAAGGCAAAGACTTCCCAAGTTGGCTTGCTCCTCCGCGACTTCCTCCATGGGCTCCTCCTCGAGCATGGCACTAAGTCTATTGCGCTTTGGGCAATCTTGCACCCAATGTGGCCCATTGCAGAGAAAACAGCTCCCTGGCGTGCGATCCTTCTTTTCGGTACTCCGTAGTGTTTTCCACGCAGGTTTGTTGTTGTTGCTCCTTTGGGATAACATCTTGGGTGCTCCCCCACCGTTTCCTTGGTTATGGGGTTTGGCGGCATGGCTTGGACTCGCACTTGCCTTGGAATGTTTTGATCTTGATGGTTCGCCCCTCTCACTTTGATGGTATTCCATCAAGGATTCTGCCACGATGAGCGCCGTTGAGATGTCCCGCACTTCGCGTCGGTCCAACTCCGTCCGCGCCCATGGTTTAAGCCCAGCTGTAAAGTTGAATAACAAGTCCTCATCTCCCATATTGGGGATTTGGAGCATGAGCACCGAGAACTCTTTCACATACTCACGAATGGAAGAGGTATGTTTCAACTCTCGCATTCGTAAGCGTGCATCGTGAACAGCGTGGGACGGAAAGAATTGACGCTTTAATTCGAATTTAAATTCATCCCAAGTTGTGATGGAGGGGTTACCTTGTTGTGCTTCTGCGTGTTTGCGCCTCCACCATATTGCCGCCGTGTCTGAAAGGTAAAGAACGACTGTGCGCAGTTTCGTCCTATCGTCCATTACGTTCAGCGCCTCGAAGTATTGCTCCATGTGCCAAATGAAGTTGTCAATTTCCTTGGCATCGCGTTGTCCACCGTAGCTATTCGGCTTTGGAGCATCCACACGCGGAACCTCCCGCCCTTGCGCTCCCATCGCGCCACTTGCAACCGCTCGCCGACATATGGCCCAGTCAGCTCACGTCTCCTCCAGGCTAGCTCTTAGCTCTGCGACCTGTCTCTCGAGACTAGCTTGAATTTGATTGAGTGCCTCCATGAACTTTCCCTCAAGCACCACTTGCTCCCGACGGGAAGAGTCTCCAAAATCACGAACGGTTTGGCGGATCTCCTCCATCTTGACATCCATAGATCCTTCGAGCTCCTCCATGCCTTCACTAATGGCTTTAAGATCTTCCCCATGATCGCGCAGGTCTTGCTCGGCAGCATCCAGCCTGTCCTTCATCTCTCCCACGACAGCTTGAAGGTTGGCACCAATGGACTCTTGCGCGATATTTGCATCCCTCGACCTTCCCCGTGTCCGAACACCTGAATGCAGAGTGTCGCTTTGAGAAGGTGTGCTTCCAACGGCAATATCCGACATGCTTTCCTTGATCGTGTCCCCAACGACCAGCTCTGATACCAACTGTGACGACCCGAGAGCTTCCCCTTTAGCTTTTCGAGGTACGTCCGGCACTTAGGTGATTAGCACTCCTTGTGCACGCCCTAAGTCAGCCTTGATCCTACACGAAATAATGTAAGAACAAGAGAAAAGCAAGAAACCCCGAAAGAGAGGGAAGGAAACTTGAGAACACGAGAGAAAGATGTGTAAGAGCTCTTTGTATTACACGTGGATGTGTTTACAATGCTTGAGTGGTTTGGCCAAATGGCACCACCTCTATTTATAGTAGGTTTCTACCTAAATGGACGGTTATGATTAATTTGTACATTTCACTTTGGAGGGTTAGGATTAACCCTCTAGATTTCTCTATAAAAATATTCTAGATAAAATATTCATACCTATCAAAATATCTTGGGTAGCTTGCTTGGCAAGTTTCGGGCAATT
The DNA here is from genome assembly GCA_963920655.1 of Geranium rotundifolium. Lineage (NCBI taxonomy): Eukaryota > Viridiplantae > Streptophyta > Magnoliopsida > Geraniales > Geraniaceae > Geranium > Geranium rotundifolium. The sequence continues at coordinate 16,129,150 of OY987313.1, forward strand.
TGGGCAATCCGGGCAAGAAAGATCTAGAGATCTCTCAACAATTCTTAATGGGTTGGGCCAATTTTGATTAATTCCTTGGGCTCATTTGGCCCATTTTGCTGGCCCGTAACACTGAGCCTGGTCCATAACATCGACGATTAATTTATCGAAAATTATCTCTTTCCAACACAGCCCATTAGCCATCTTCCTCTCCAATTTGGGTATTTGCGCGATGAGGATTGGTCTGAGCAAGATTGGAATTGGTCGGAAATGTCGTCGACGTTCAATTTCAGCGAAATTGAAGAGAACAAAACACTATACGTGACTTTAAATTCATCTTTACTTTAGCATTTGCTTATATTATATTATTATGGTGTTTATATTATAGTAGTGACAGTGTTAGGTATCTGCCATTTGCTTCATCTAGGCCTCTGGAAATTTGCATAATTCTGATTATATTCAATGTCTGTCTATCTTCTTCTTGCAATAATGAATTGATTGTGTATTGTTTGCAGTTGAAGCCCTTATTAGGTCACAATCCATCACTCTGCTACTGATACTGCATTTGTATCCTCAATTTGTTGGACTGTGTTGAATTTGGTGATAAATGAAGGGATTTGATGATTGCCCTTAATTTTTCACAATATATATACAATTTACATGTCACTTGCTATTGGAAGGAAAATAAAACAGTTTTTTGAGCTTCACATGGTCACTACTTCATTTTCTTGTCAAAATTCATCAACTGAATTTCTTATAAATTTATGTTTTGGTGCAATGTATGTATCTGGCAGCTGGCCCTTTTGCTAGACTCTTCAACGATTCCAGCTAGACGGCTTCAGGTCAACTCATTTGGAGAAGAACAAAAAAATGACCAATAATTAAGAAGCTTCTTTGTGATTGCCAGCGTATAGTGCTAGACTTCAATTGCTTGTATATAAAAATGACATTGACATTTTCTGCCTTATTCCAATACCTACGTTGAAATATAAGAATAATTTAGTCACTTGTTTTGGCACTTTGCTAGAACCATCCTCATCTGTGCCACTGTTAATTTTCTAGCCACATATATTTTATTGCATTTGCATACTGTATTTTTCTTGCTTTCACTTCCCCTGAACTGGTCTTCAGTTTCTTGCTTCCAATATTTATTTGCCTCTTCCGATCATTTTTAGTTGACCCAGAAATATTTGTCATGGAGGTGGTGGCGTCAATTGTGAGCTCAGTTCTGGTTGAGTCCGGGCGATATCTTTGTGGGTCTGTTTGCTCTTACTTGAAGACTTCTAGCAGATTGAAGTCAAACCTCATTGCTTTGGAAGAGGAGATGAAAAAGCTAGAGGATATTCGAAACAAGGTGAGCCAAGAACTGAAATCACGTGAAGAAGACGGAACTGAAAAGGGTCAATGGCTTGTACGGGCTGAGAATATATTGACTGAAAAGAGTTCTGTGCAGCTCGACTATAAAGTGCCTAACAAAAGCAAACTTTGCGGGTGTTTCTTGAATTGCAATTCGCGGTATAAGCTCAGCAAGCAGGTGGAAAAATTACTCAAACAAGTATGCCAACTTGTGGAAGCTGCTGGGAATTTTCCTCCTGGCTCGATGATTATTGCAGATAAAGCAGTACCGAGAGTGGAGCATCTTCCTGAATATTCATATGAAAATCAATCAGCTGCATCAAGAACTTTGGCAAAAATCATGCAGCTACTGAATGATGATGGAGTTAGAAGGATCGGCATTTGGGGCATGGGAGGAGTAGGTAAGACTACATTGGTAAAGAATTTGAACAACAAGCTCAAGGGAAGTTCTTCGACGCAACCTTTTAGTATCGTCATATGGGTCACAGTTTCCAAGCAACTAAACTTGAAAAAGGTGCAGACAGAAATAGCCAGTAGATTAAATTTGGAGGTGAACGCTGAAGGAAGTTTGGAGAGTGTCGCCACACGACTGTACCAAAGGCTCGAGAGGGAAAAGAAGTTTCTCCTTATTCTAGATGACGCTTGGGAGAAAATTGATCTGCATTCCTTGGGCGTCCCATTGCCTGAAGTTCATTCGGGTTCAAAGATCATTATGACATCAAGATTTCTAGAAGTTTGCAGGACAATGAAGACTGATGCAGATGTTAAACTTGATGTTTTGGATAACGGAGAAGCGTGGCAATTGTTCCGTCAAAATGCTGGGGAGGTGGCTAATTCAGATGCTATCAGACCATATGCCGAGGCAGTTGCTAAAGAATGTTGTGGCTTGCCATTAGCAATCATCACCATGGGGTTGACAATGAGAGGGAAGACGATAACCAAGCTGTGGAAGCATGCCTTGAATGAGTTACAAAGGTCAGTACCTTCTGTCAAAGGCGTTGTTGAAGAATCCGTGTTCAAGTCTTTGAAACTGAGTTACGATTCACTAGAAGGTAATAACATCAAAGCTTGTTTCCTGTATTGCTCTTTATTTCCTGAAGATTTCTCGATTGAAGTAAAGGAACTAGTGCGCTACTGGCTGGCAGAGGGGCTAATAGACGAGCAACAAAACTACGAGAATTCAATCAACGGTGGCATTTCCTTAATTGAGAATTTAAAGGATTCTTGTTTGTTGGAAATTGGTAACACCGAGGGCACTGTTAAGATGCATGATGTGGTTCGTGATGTTGCTATATGGATTACATCCTCATCGGAGAATGGATGCAAATCCCTTGTTCAGTCGGGAATTGGGCTGAGTCAGGTTTCGAAAGGTATGTTGTCTCACGAGTGTTTCAAGAGAGTTTCTTTCATGAACAATAGTATATCTGCACTACCCGATTGTGAGATACAATGTTCCCAGACATCTACCTTACTATTACAAGGTAACCATCCTCTCGCAAAGGTTCCAGAGAGATTCTTGCTAGGATTTCAAGCACTCAAGGTCTTGAATTTGAGCGGAACTCGCATTCAGTCAATGCCCATTTCTCTTCTTCAGCTGGCTGATCTTCGCGCCCTTCTCCTGGGGGACTGCTTTTATCTCGAAGAATTGCCTCCGCTAGGAAGGCTCCAAAAACTTCAGATGCTTGATCTTTGCGCCACTCGTATCAAGGCATTGCCAGCAGGGATTGAAAGTGTGAGTAGCTTAAGGCAACTAAACCTATCGCGCACACACTACTTGGAAAGCATTCCTACTGGAACTATATCCAAGTTGTCATCTTTAGAGGTTCTAGACATGACACTCAGCGCCTATCATTGGGGCGTGAAGGGGCAATCCGAAGAGGGAGAGACAACTTTTGAAGATCTGGGATGCCTCGAGCGTTTAGTTGTCTTATCCATAAGATTGGAGAGGGTTCCATCCATTATTTCTGAAGATCTTGTATGGATAAACCGGTTGAGAAAGTTCCAATTCTATATAGGTCCAAAATCGAACTACTTGCCAACCAAACATGACAAGAGGAGAGTGACTATCAGCGGCCTTGACCTTTCAGAGGAGTGGATCGGCTCGCTGTTGACCAATGCAAGCTGTCTTGTTTTGAAAGGTTGCTTGGGACTGAACGAGATGCTTGAAGATTTGGTGATCAACAATGTTGGTTGCTTTGCTGGTTTGAAGTCACTCACCATTACAAACTCTAACAGCACCTTACGGCCAGGCGGAGGATGTGCTGCCCATCTCGACTTGCTGCCAAACCTTGAGCAGCTTCATCTCCACGGCCTCACTTATCTGAAAAGCATATCAGAACTAGTTGGCCAGCTCGGATTGTGGCTTTCCCGGCTAAAGGTAATAGAAGTGAGCTATTGTAAGAGACTAAAACATCTTCTCTCTGTGGGTACTTTTATCGAAACCTTAGGGATGTTGGAGGTGATCAAGGTGAGCTTCTGCGAGGAGTTGGATGAGCTGTTCAGTTACTGCTCGGAGCAGGATTTGAATCCAGCTCCTGTCATGCCAAACCTGCGGATGATGGAACTGAGGAGCCTTCCCAAGTTAAGGACGGTTTGCCGGGAGAAAGAGCCGTGGCAGTGTCTGGAGCAGCTTCAGGTGATAAAGTGCAGCCGCCTGAGGAAGCTGCCTCTTACTGTCCAAAATGCCGACACTCTGAGAGAGATAAGAGGGGAAGTACAGTGGTGGAGACAGTTGGAATGGGACACGGAAGATACTAAATTGAGCGTGGAATCTCGTTTTATACAAGAAGGTTCAACGGCAGCAGCATCTCATGATCTCATTAGATGACATTACAAATCCATCCCAAAGTCTTGCCGAAGGCTCTCTCCCGCAGGCTTAAACCTCTTTTTGGGATTATTTATCAGTAATGTTCAATCCGGCTTTGTCCAGGGTTGCCAACTACTTGATGGGGTTTTTGTTGCTGGTGATATAATCCATATGATTCAGAAGAGAAAATCTCATCGGTGGTCCTCAATCTTGATTTTGTAAGGGTCTTTAGTAAGGTGGAGTGGTTCTACCTGAGATGTATGAGTGATGGAGCATATGAGCTTCGGTACTCGATTGCTTCTCAGGATCAACACTTGTCTTATAGTCATGAACCCTTTTGGATCCAACAAGGAGTGCGCCGCTGTTTTTGTTTCTTTTTCTCATGATTTTGAGAGACTACGACTCTTCCTTATGCAGGGAGTCCGAATAGGCGAGTTCACCAGTTTCTTGGTCTCCTCTTCATTAATGGTCTCGCACCTCCAGTTCGTTGATGACACCATCCTATTCTTGGAACGCTTATGTCTCCAATCATTTCAGTGGATCTCAATTCTGCAAATTAATATTGGTTAGTCCGAGCTAGTAACTTTTAATGTGGTGAGCTTGCTGCTAGTCTTGGTTGTGAGCTGGGATTAGGGGCATCTCAATCTTTTTTTTGGGTGTGCTTGCTTGCACTTTTGGCACCTGTGCCTATCCTTTGTTTCCCTTGCATCATGTAATAACAACATTTCATTCTATGCTCTTGCGTAAGAGAGTACTGGAATTAGCAAATATGTGATCTTCCACAACAACAATACATTTTATTCATAGATGTTAGAACCTCGGAGCTTACTCGATGATTGGGTTGGGTAACATGGGATAGTAGAAGGTATAAGGATTTTATGATTCAATCTGATTGGATAGATGAATAAAGATAGGTCACATTTAAGGATGACAATAGAATGAGTTCATACAAATTTAATAAATCTCAATTCCTATACTGTTTTTTTTGCTCAGCAAAAAGAAAAATATATTATTAAATCGGTGATACCGAGCCTCTATTGGGTTCATAGTATTTTGCATTTAGAAATGACAATGATACAAGTTTGGAGTGGATTTAGTAATCTCATCCCATTTCCTACCTCATTAGATAAGGATATCAAATTTCTATCAAGTTCAGTGATTTTTCCTATCCCCGGTCTCATTCAAGCTACTAATATACCCTAACGGGTATATATGTTCCCCCACTTCAAAATTTCATATGAAATCACTGAAAACTTAACATTCACGCTGACAAATAAAGTAAATAGATTTGACAATCCAATACAATTTAAATGGCATGCTTTTACTGCCTCCAAATAGCAAGCAAACAATGTCAAAAAACTCAAGTTTCATATCATAGTCTGGATTTTGGAGACTTTGAGGTTGCAGGGTCCTTGGACCATAATGGTGCAATAATTTTGTATTCTGGAGCTGCTTCTTCCACCTCCTTCACTTCATCTCCTAAGACATCTCTAGAAAATGCATTGGGATTGGCTTTGATACATTTCTGTAAGGCTACAAATGGATGCACACAGTCCGAGCCCTATTCAGAAGAACAGAAAATCCACGTTATTAGTTCCTACTCGACATTTTGATGGTGCCAAACTCAAATGGTTGGTAGTTCCATCTCATATCTAGTCATCGGGAGTCGGGTGCAAGCTTCGGATTTTATAACCCTGAGAGTACCAATCTTAATGATGGTACATTTTTTTCTCATCAGAATAAAAAACCTAACTGCTTCAGAGCCTTATAGGGTTTCACCTATAGAAGATAAGTGAGACCATTTGTGTCGGTCACAATCATAAACCAAACTAACTAGTAACTACCTAACCAGTTTCAAGAGCATGAGCTCAAATCTCATTTTGCTTATTAGAACTAGGAAATTACTTCATATCCTGATTTGGTTTGGCCCATACAAGATAAGTAAGAGCATATATGTTACAAACATAGACCAAACACGCCGACCAAAAGCAAGTCCTTGCGGTCGAATCTACAAGTGTTTGGTTTGGTAGCTTACAATGAGGAGAAACACCCCACGAGTGCATGGTGGAGTGGGGAATATGACTTTCCCGTAGCAGAATTCAGAGATTGTTGAGACAAATTAAAAAGATATACTTTTAAAAACTGAATTTTCTTTATGTATCTTAGAAGTCTTATCAAGTGGATGTCAAAAAAATAGCAACCATTGATTACTGTTAGTGTTAACTCATAATGGCACATCTTCAGCTATCCAGATTAAACTTGAAATCACAAATGATAGTTTGATTACCTTTTCCTCAGCAGTGCTCTTCAGAAAACAAAGAAAGGCTTCTGAAAACTCAGTCCCGCATGAGCCATTCCGCAAGTCAGCTATGCAAGGGCATTCTAGTGCTTTTTGAGCCTTCGCGTCGAGAGACTTAAAAAAGGAATAGTAGTTCAGCATTTCGAAACTAAGGAAATAATGCTGAACTCAAAATGACAAAGTGAACCTGACCAACCTCATTCCCGTCATTGCCATATGCTGCTGCTTCTGCAAAAACAAAAGATATGGTGAGACCTTGCACCAAGATTTATTTGAATGTTGACTATCCAACATACGAGAGAGTAAAATAAGAACCGCATGCATCATAGGTGATCAGAAGTGTAAGCACGATTGCACTAAGATTGCCAAACTGACTCAATCAAAGCAAGCTAGTATCAAAGCGAATATGCTCCTCCAACTTTTATAGGTCAGAGGCAATGAAAATATATCACTGATGGCTTTCCTTACAGAAACAAAATGTTTGTCAGCACATGAAAGTATCATACAATCTTCTGTCTCTGCTCTATAATTCAATGACAAAAGAAAAAAAACTTCCATTTTTTTATGATGTTTTTAGTTATATATTAGAATAGAAGAGATACGAATATATTTTGTTGTCGCTAGATTTAACATTTGGTACCATAAGGTTAATCATGATATGCCATGTGGCCAGTCTTTTAATTTCTTCTCACTCATGACTCATCCTTGAATCTTTCTACAGCCTTCAACTCAGCCCAACATATTAGATTCATTGGCTTCTCAGTCAACATTTATCACAATGGTATGAAGCAAAAGAAACACTTCCCCGCCAATTATATGCGTATTCACTATTCATAATAGATAAGTTCTTTACTACCTAACTCGATGACACTGTATTAATGCAGTAGTATCAAATGCAATACGACAATCCATTAATTCTTAAAGATGCTTCTACAAGGAAAGGAACATTTCCCCCACGAACATCCGGAGATTCGGTAGTATTAAATGTAAGATAAATAGCATATTTCTCTGTCCAAACCCATTTCGAGGACATCAGTACAACTACATTATCAGTGGGCTATAAGGCTTTTAGTTAACAGGACACACATGATATACCTTGTGTCCTTGGAGACATGCTTCCACAAACTGTTAATAATTTAAATGTGCCTTTCATGTAAGCTTCTTCTAATAGTTGGATTGTAAACATAAATTGTTGTGCGTTACAAATTGCACCATATATGCTGGCAGTGTTTATGTCTTGGCTTTAAAAGTGTTAACTACAATAATCATCTATATATGGATGATTCTTAATAAACTAAACTGAGCATGGAATATGAGCATAAGAAACATGCTTGAGTCTTAATATTGATTTTAGTTCCTTGGTATGTTTAAAATGGCTGGACTGACAAGACATACACGCGATAAAATAATAGCTTATAATGAATACTTCATTCACTTGTGAAATGAGTAGAAGTCATGTAGAATTCACAACTAGGAACACTAAAATTGGAACCGAGTTTTGAATCCAAGAGTGTGCTGCTACTCTGCTGTAATTTTCTGTTCTGGAGCTATTATTAGACCACCTATTCTATAATCTTAATATCCTCAGGATGTTTCTAGTCATTCATCATTCACCACTTACTCGCTAAAGTATAAACATGTACACAATGCATCAACACAAATAAATAAGTGTCTTATTGCCATTTTAGATTGTTGGTTATATCCAATATTATCCCTAAAATTAGTTGTAACAGCTTGAGTAGTAAAGAGACGGAGCGGATTGGGTATGTGATGGAAAGTCAAACGCTAAACATCAAATCTATAACCTTTGCAAATTGTAATGCTTATCTTGGGTCTTAAGGAATGAAACATATTGGAAATATAAGTAATGCTTTTTTTAATGTTTGGCCTCGACAATAAGCATGAGCATACACCTAACATAACAAAACATCCTTTAAGATCAATTATCACTAACCCATTACATATTAGCTGGAACCCAAACAAAAACAGTCTACCAAAACAGAGCTGACCTAGAGTTATAAGGTTTATTACAACTTCAGCCTGGCATTTTTACAAACACCTATAACCCATTAGAGGGCTAAGTAATAGGGTTTATCACAATTTCAACCAGATATTTCTGCAGTAGCATTAAGAAGCTGACAGATTAGGGTTCTTGCAACATCAACAGATACATACCTACTTGTAAATCAATTTGCAATTCATCAAACAATAGTAAAGCCTTGGATGAAACCAATGAAAAACAGAGGGAAGAAGAACAAACCAGCCATGAGAGAATCCATGGACGGTGGTGATTTGGGCTGGTTCTGGATCTGTCCTCCGTCGTCGGTGAAAGCAGCTACTTCGCTTTGCGCTTGACCCATCTTTTTCAATTCTCTCTGATTTCTGACGATATTGAAAATTAATTTATGATGCAATCAGTGGAAAATGGGAACCAATACCATCACTTAAGTAGGATGGTAATGAATCTATGGTTAATAATAATCATACTTATTTTATAATTAATAATCAAACTAAATCCTAAACGGACTATGTAGTAATTATGAGTTAATCATGAAAATAAAGTTATTTGATCTCACTTGCTACAAAAGCCAAAATCACGACGACCAAATTGTTTTGTTGCTTCTTCCCTACTATCTTCACATCTCTTTAGCATAGGGTAAATGTCAAAACTACAGTTAGTTTTATATGTTTTATAACTATATACAACTAACTTAAAAATTGTGTTTTAAACTCAGCTAGTTTTTTTGTTTTAGCAGGTTAGACAAAATAGTTAAGCTTCAGCTAGTTTTTAGTGTAAAAAGACCAATATGCTCTTAATTACCTATCAATTTCAAATGTTTGACAATATTCACCAAATTATTTTAATTCATCAAATTATAATACTTATTAATAATGAATAATTTTTATTAATAATATTTGTTAACAAAAAATTAATTTTTATTATTATTTAATAATAGTTATTGTTATTAATAATTATTTCATAAAAAATAAAAGTAATTCAATTTAATTATTGATTATTAATAATAATAAAAAGTAAGAGTAAATTAATTATTAATAATTAAAATAATACTTATTATCAATAATAATATTAATTGTTAATAATATATTGAACTTTCGAATAACATAACTCTCTCATACGAGTTTCGTTTTGGGCTCATAGTATATCAAATCGGAAAACAACAACTTCGAAGAAAATTTTTTTTGTCTATATATCATTAATAATTGATTTAATTTTACTTGGTAAATAATTAGTACAAAAAATGTTAATGATATAAATAGTTAATTATTAATATCTTTTTTTTTTGCATTTTGCTCTAACACCATTAAATTTTGGACGAAATTTTTTAAGAGTAAGAAATTTGTTGTCGTTGGATGAAATTTTGGACAAAAACTTCTACCTTCAAAGTTGTTGATCTTCTAATTCTCTTCGATTTGATATACTATGAGCCCGAAACGGAGCTCGTATGAGAGAGTTATGTCATTCGAAAGTTTGGATATATTATTAATCATTTATATTATTTTAATTATTTATAATATTTTAATTATTAATCGTTAAAATAATATTCATTATTAGTAAAAAATTATTTCTTCAAAATTGTTGATTTTTTTATTCTCTTCGATTTGATATACTATAAGCCCGAAACGAAATTCATATGAGAGAATTATGTCATTCAAAAGTTTCAATATATTATTATTGATAATTAATATTATATTTAATAATAATAATTATTATTATGTTTATTATTAATAATTAATTTACTTTTAATTTTAATTTTTATGAAATAATTATTAATAATAACAATAATTGTTATTAAATAATAATAATACTAAATTAAATTTTTTGTTAATAAATGTTATCAATAAAAATTATTTATTATTAATAAGTATTATAATTTGATGAATTATGAATAATTTGGTGAATAATAGCAAGTATTTGAAATTTGAGCATTTTGGTCTTTTTAGACTCAAAACTAAGTGAAACTTAACCATTTTGACTAACCTGTCAATAAACCAAAACTAGCTGACCTTAAAACACAGTTTTTAAGTTAGATGTATCCGGCTGCAACCCTTTAATATATCATTAGATTCCAGCAAATGTATTAAGTTAATTGATATATCACATACACTAACCATTTTGACGGACTAACACTCATGATATATCACTTTATATCATCTATTTGTCGATAATCATGTCATAAATTCATTACAAGATAACCATCTCTGAATCTTTTTAAAATATGCAACATTTATCCACACAAATGGTCATCCTATAGTGAAGGTAAGGAAGGTTTAATGCCCTTTCTTCAGGATAGCCATACCCACTACAATGGTAACCACACTCATGTCCATTATAGTTATATTGATTTCTTTGGAGCCATACTCACCTCCTTTGTAGCCACACACACTCTCTCTCGCATCTACACGTCTTCATCCACATACACAAACTATTTTGAAATCCCCACGCTTATATTATATCCCAGTATCGGATATCTTTCTGTACTAATCAAGTCTTTAATGCATACCAAGAAGACGAACTCTAATTTCGTTGAAAGTACGCACCACTTATACCAAAAGAATATTTTTGTTTAAATTGTTGTTGTCATGTGAATGAGTTAACCAGATTTTTTGTGTTGATTTTGCAAGTTTGAATGGGTTTTCCAATGATCAGTTATGGTATTTACACATATTTTCTCTATAGCCACACTTACTTCATGTCAGGCAATCTAGTTCAAATAGTAGTCATACGTGTGATTGCATCAACATGGAGAATTTTATAGCAATTCTTCCCCTTGGTGCAGCCATACCTACTACAATGGTAGTCATACGTACTCCCTAACATCCATACTTATTGTCATTATAGTCACACTGATTCCCATCAGCCATAATCACCTCCTTGGTAGCCACACCCACTCCCTAATAGCCTAACTGTTGAAAACACAGTCATAGGCTCTAAACTGAAGTCATACTTCTTAATTCACAACTACTCACCATTTTGACGGACTAACACTCATACTATATCACTTTATACCATCTATTTATCAATAATCATGTTATAAATTAATTACAAGATAACCATCTATGAATCTCTTTAAAGTATGCAATAGTTATCCATACCATTGGTCATGTTATAGTGACAGTAAGAAAGGTTGAAATTCCCTATCTTCAGGATAGCACTACCAACTACAATAGTAATCACACTAACTACCTAACAGCCACACTCATGTCCATTATAGCCACACTAATTCTTTTGGAACCATACTCACCTCCTTTGTTACCACACTCTCTCCCTCGCAACTACACGTTTTCATCCATACACACAAACTATTTTTAAGTCGTCACGCTTATATTATATCTCATTATCCAATGTCTTTCTATACTAATCAAGTTCTTAATAAATACCAAGAAGTCATATGTGTTAATTGCAGCCACATGGCGAATATGATGGTAATTATTTATCTCATTGCAGCCATACTGCTTCACTGATAACCACAAGGGTCAGCATGAGTCAGGTTAGACAGTCAATGTATTTTTGGGCCCAACTCGGACTCACCGGTTTGACCATTTTTATATCCATTCCCGGCCCATGAAGAGTATTGTTCGATGGGCAAGTGGAAGGGTTGAGCCCGGACGGGCTCCGGGTTAGTCCAGCTCGTCCATAACATTAAAAAAATAATATATTATACACAAAAACTGATTGCAAAAATAAATTGTGTACACAAAATTAGATTGCAAAATTAATACTTCAATAACATTTAGAGTAGCTTGTATGAAAATTGTGTTTTTCAAACTTGTTTGCTAAAAAAACCTAAAATGTTCCTTTCAAAATTAGTGTGTTTACTTAGTTAGTTAAGTTTATTAGGTCGGATTAGGCCGAACACCCCACTTCATGTCCGCAACCCGGCATGTGATATTTATATGGTGCCCGTTACCAGCCCGAGTCACTCAGGGTTGGGATTATGAGCGGACGGGTTGGTCCGGGTCACGGGTTGGGGCGGGTTGTCCAGACATTTATGCTCACCCTTAGATAGCCACACGTCACCACCATCCAAACCCAAAAAAAACCCTTAACATATATTGAATATTCACCATTGATGTGAAAACCCCTTGAATGTGTTATTAAGAAATTGACCATTAATATTAGGGATAATTTCAGGTGGCTACACCTAGATATTGTTGTTTTTCAGGTGGATGCACCTAGAATTTTTTTTTTCACATGACTACACCTAAAATGTGCAAAATTTTCACTTTGCACTTTTCGTCCAATTCTGTTAGTTTTTAACGTTTTTCATGTGAAATGACTAAAATGCCCTTAAGTTTAAATAAGTTATTATAATTGAATAGAAAAGACTAAAGTGCCCTCACCTATTCATCTAATTTTCAAATATATGTCACTCCATCTCTCTTCTCTCTTTTGTCTCTACCACTCCCTCACCGGCCACAGTCGCCGGAAAATCCCCTCTAGCGCCGGAGAGGATCGACTCGGTGAGTTTCATGACGATGTGTGTCAGAGTTGCGAGGCAGCAACCGTGGAGCCGTCGGAGGAGAGGAGTGTGGAGTGGCGGAGCTCGGGAGACCTCGACCACCTCGAAGAGGGGAGGTCGGAGGGAGCTGGGCGGAGGTCGGAGGGAGGGTCGAGGTGGTCGGAGGAGCTAGGTCGAGGTCGAGGTGGTCGGAGGAGCTGGGTGGAGGTCGGAGGGAAGGTCGAGGTGGTCGGAGAAGCTGAGCGGAGGTCGAGGTCGAGGTGGGCGGTGGTCGAATGAGCTGGGCGGAGGTCGTGGTCGAGGTCTCTCGAGCTCCGCCACTCCACACTCCCTCGCAACTCTGACACACATCGTCATAAAGCTCACCGAGTCGATCCTCTCCGGCGTTAGAGGGGATTTTCCGGCGAGTGTGGCCGGTGAGGGTGTGGCATATATTTGAAAATTACATGAATATGTGAGGGCATTTTAGTCTTTTCTATTCAATTATAATAACTCATTTAACCTTAAGGGCATTTTAGTCATTTCACATGAAAAAACGTTAAAAACTAACAGAATTGGACGGAAAGTGTAAAGTGAAAATTTTGCACATTTTAAGTGTAGTCATGTGGAAAAAAAAATTCTAGGTGCACCCACCTGAAAAACAGAAAAATCTAGGTGTAGCCACCTGGAATTATCCCTTAATATTATTCATTATTTAAAGTTCGGTAGTCAATTAATAATGTTCTAAATTTTGTTATTTGATTGAATTTTTTTTAATTTTTTGAAGATACTATTACATCTTATATTTTCTTACAAATTTCATATACCTTATTGTATACAATAAATATGTTGTTAATGTAAGATTTCTTCTTCAGTCAATTGTTGAATATCCCCAATTGATTTTTCCAAATCTTTTTAATTTAATGTCATTGTTTTTGTCATGATTACTCGTTAAATCACTCAGTAATACTTTCCACATTTGCGCCTGATTAAATATAAGAAGATCGTGTTTGATTGCAATTAAGATTTTCTCGCTTCTATAATTAAATCTCTTCCGTTTTTCACAATCAGTTTCCTTAAATTGAATTTTTAGTTACCAAAACTGCCCCTCTTCCCACGTTGATGCGCGCACACATTTGGAATTCAGATTAATTTGGTGGGTTGGATTTAATTTGATCAGAGGTCATACTCTGTTCTGATGTTCTAACACTAATGATTGTTCTCAATGGAATGCGTCCTTATATATATAATTACATTCCAATGCAAATCCTCAACATATCAACACACGTCTGAAACTTCAATCTAGTCATTCGTTTTTGCGAGATTAAAACAACGTGTGACATGTGGCATGCACGTACTATACACTTAAGTGATGGGCAATTCCGTATTTTTCTGCGCGCGTGAATAGTACAACATTACACTCCAAATGTTGGAAATTACACTCTCAATGTTGAAAATGTTGGACATTACACTCTCAATGCTTAACATTACACTTACACTGTAGATAAAAGCTAAAAGTCTACTTTTCATGTGCGCGCAAAAATACGGAATTGCCCCTCACTTAAGTGCACAGTGCGCGACATTACACTCTCAATGTTGGACATTACACTTCCACATGTCGCGTGATGTTTTAATCGCGCGAAAAGCAACGGACATAATGTGTTCGTTCTGTTCGGACATATAAAAGATGTGTAGAGGAGTGTGTCGATATATATATATAATCATATTCAGCTACAAATCCATTATACTGGCGAACCCATCCGAACAGGGGATCCAGTCATTCAGTGTTTGCGAGATTAAAACAGCACACGACATGTGGCATGCGAGCACTGTGTACTTAAGTGACGTGCAATTTCGAATTTTTGCGCAGCAGAGCGTACTGTTCAACTTTCTTGTTCAGAGTGTAATGTCACTCTCAATGTTGGACATTACACTTTCAATGTTGGACATTACACTTTCAATATTGAACATTACACTCCACTGTTGACATTACAATCTCAATGACATGTATAGTCTACACTTGTGAGTGTGTAGTTTGCACTTGCGAGTGTATAGTCTGCACTTGTGAGTGTATAGTCTGAACTATATTGACATTACACTCACATGGTTGACATTACACTCCAAATGAGAAAGATGAACAGTACGCTCTGCTGCGCAAAAATTCGAAATTGCCCCTCACTTAAGTGCACAGTGCGCGACATTACACTCTCACGGTGGGACATTACACTGCCACGTGTCGCGCGCTCTTTTAATCGCGCGAAAAGCAACAGCCATGATGTGTTTGTTCGATCCGGACGGGTTGGGCGTTTGTAGTACAGGACGCGTACAAATAGGTCTTGTGCGAACCTATGAGAACCGTGTTTTCATTATTATGCCATGTATTTTCATTATTAAGTCATGTGTTTCCATTATTATGACATGTATTTCTATAACATTATAATGACATACCAAAAAAAATAAACTTTTTTTTCCTTTCAATCCCTCGTAACACCCCTCCCCTCGACCGGTCCGGTTATGCACGGTTCTGGTCGGTTTGTTGGTTCTCGGGTAACTTTGTCAGCCCTAATGTACGATTAATTAGAATACATGTAATATTACACAACTAACCATTTTTTATATGACAAAAGACCAAAACAAAAAAGATATATAAGTTAATAACATAATCTTGACAATCTAACTCCCTCCATAGACACACACCGTTGATTTTGTAATCCAACATCCAGCATTAGTTCCCCGTTTTACAATTTAAAATTTAGTTTTTCAGTGATTACTTCCCAATTAATTTTACTTCTCCGAAAGAGTGGTAATTTTCAAATGATTTAATCTTACACGAGACCTTCGTCGACAATACGGTTGTGCATTAAGGTGGTTCCTTTGACACGTGTATATTTGGATTTTGTGAATTTTAACTTTATTTTCAAAAAAAAAGCATATGATATATTAATTCTTTTTAAATGATTTAGAAATATAAGTTTTTTTGTATAATTCATATTTAAACCGTCTCGACGAGTTGTCGAGCTACGCGGTCGTGTGGGTGTAGGATTGGGAGGAAATTCATGAGTTGAAGCGGCTAGACAACGGCGAGATCAAGTGGACGGCGTAGGTCAAAGTTTAGGGTACGATTTGGAACCAATTTTCTGGCGACTGAAGGGATGGAGTCGAGGGCCGAAGAAGGTTATCGAATCGGGTGGGAGAGAGCACTTGTGCCGGAAAGGGAGGCCAGGAGGTGGAGGTATGGGTTGAGCCGGTGACTATAGTCCAGGTTTGGGTCCTATGATTTGGAGGGACTGTGACTTTGCAATGGTAAAGTGGAGGGGATATCATTTCGATATCATCTGCGAGGGGAGACGAGTCCGAGAGGGGGCCAGCAGTGGTTGGGCAGAGAAACTCGGTGGAGATCGGTGCAGCAAAAGCAGACGGACCCAGCCAGGGTTTATCATAGGTATGGCCGGAAAATTCTGGCGTAATCTTGCTACGGTTTTGGTTAGTTGATGGTTCAGTACTGGGAGGAAACCGGAGTTCTATGGCGTCGATTGGCATATTTATGTAAGCATATTGAACTAGGGGGTCTTGATTTTCTTAAGCTTCAATACATTCTCTAGGTGCCCCATGGGGCTCGGTTTTGGGAGGGATCGGGCGTTCTCTGGCGTCGATGTGTTGATCATGGTAAACACAAATAACTTGGAGGACTTGGATTACTAAAGATTCACGACTCCTATATTGATTGTATGGTTGATCAAGGAAGCTGTTTCAATGCGATATATAGTAAGATAACGAGATTTCTCCATTTGTATGAGGTGGAGGTCATGGCTTTGCATGATCCTAACTGGTTCGAGTCGATTGGTCTCCGAGGTTATCATGGAGTCATGTTAAAAGCATTATGCAGCGGGATCATGGAGTTTCCCAATCTGTGTGAGGTGAAGGTCGTGACCATACATAATGCAAAACGGGGCGAGTTGAACATCTTTGGAGGTATCATTAGCGATAAGTAATGCTTATTGTCCACTTATGGGACATTTGTTTTTATTTATTTACTTGTTGCTCTTGTAATTATGTGACTCATAAACTAGCCGTATACGCTTTAACTAACAGTAGTTGTGATCACGGTGTGGGGTCTGTCCTACCATTTGTTGCTTCGGTTGTCCGGCGTGATTCCATGTTAGTTACTTAATAATATTCGTGTTTTTCCTTAGATAAAACCGATGTCAAACACGTTACACATCACATTTATTTGACACAGTAGTTCAGGGCATTCTTCCCTAACTTGAAATTCAGTTCGATGTCGAGTAGATTTTATGGATATGGATGAGTTATGGGTAAAGGTAATGTGAACTTTATTTTTCCATACAAAATATGCATATTTTTACAAAATTGCAAAGTTTTCCCTGAAATTAAAATTTAGAATAAAGATGTTTATAAGGAAAACAATTTCACACTTTGCGGGTAGAACAAATTCTCCATTTTTGTCTTTATAAAATTATGAATTGAAGTATAACTTGTCACTGGACAGTTTGGCAGGCTCAAGTTAAAATAGTCGGTATCTACTCTTGGCGTTGGCGGGAACCTAAATGAGAAACTTTTTAAAAAAATATTAGTTTATGGACAAAGTTCTGCATGTAATGTAAAATCTAGCTTGCATGTGCATAAACTATTAGTTTGACAAAAAATGGGACAAGAATCGTAAAAAGAAAATGGAGACTGAATTTTATAGCAAAATCCATAAATTTCAAGCTCCAAATTCCCCCGGGGTTATTCCTCATCTCTCTCAATTCCGTCGCCCATCTGTTCACATTATCAAACTAATTGTCATCAACTAAGAAAATACGAATGAAAATAACATAACCAGCACCATAGAGAGAAATATAAACAACAATGGAAATCAATGAATGCTCTCCAAATTTAAGGTTTCATCGGATGAGTGCTCTGTCAATAGTCAATGATTATATTAGAGATCCAATGAAGGATTTAAACTCAGATTCTAACACCTACACTGTCACAATAATGTTAATATGGATTTAGTTGATAAACAAAATCTAACATTTTCCTTTTAACACCCTTCTACTTTGGTTTATTATAAAGGGATCAAAGTAGAACAAAACCATATTCAAAATTTAAACTTCGAACAGAACGGTTTAATCGGCGTAGATCCTACACAACATAGTAGCTATATTTTGCATCAGTAAACAAAATGGACACAACTCAGTTGACAATTAAAAAAGGAGTAACAAGATGACATGATATAACTGAACAGTAGCATATGAAGGATTAAGAACATAAAAGTAAAATTTTAGCATTTACATGAGAGTCAAATGACACAAATAAGCTGACATCTGCTCAATTAATCCAAGAGAATTTCCTTCTTTCCATCCATGATTCATCAGAAGCTGAAAACCTATCATCTTCAAGAAAACAACTTTTGTTGTGAAGTCAATTACTCCTGCCGATTCACACTACTCCTTCCTAAACTCCCCATTAACCGGTTTCTTTATCATTGTTCCATTGAAAGCACAACTAGTTGCTGCTTTGTAGAATCGATGTTTTGAGGACAATAAATTTTAAGAAGCAAACAAACAAATGCATATTCAAAAGTCAACTGTTTGTTGATAAGTTCAGCACAAAGAATCAAAATTGAAGGGAAAGATTATGTCAAGTTTTCAAAACAATAATGTTCATTTTGGGGAAATTTAAAGGAGGCCAAAGATCGCATCTAAAATCTCATTCACATATCAATGAGAGCCACCTCAAGGATTCATTACAACAAAGATGATCGACAACCCTAATTTCTTCAACAACGAGCTAAACTACCAATGCCAGAAAACAAACCTTCTCCGTGATTCTGATACAATTTCACTCGTAAAGTTGCTGACAGATGAACATATACCCAAACGATTGAACAACTATCGAAACAAACACAAATAACAATTTAAAACTAGAACTCCAAAACAACAATGCTTCTTCTTCCATCTTTCTTACATCAGTTTAAAGCAAGACACAATACAAATACCAGACCAGCCTCAAATTTGTTCCATGAAATCTTCATTTAGGGCAGCAGACACATTCTCCTCACGTTCCACATACACCTGGTACCTCATTTCCTCGAGTCGAGCCAGATACACCGCGTGGTTGAAGCTGGTGGGGCTAAACATATGCACTCTAATCCTCAAGTGAGGTTTGAGACCAGCAATAAATCAGGAAATGTAGAAATCTTTTGGCGTCGCTGGAAACGAATCATGCATTTGGACCTCAAGCTTCTCGAATTGGCTTTCATAGTCAATCACAGAGGTGACTTGTTGTAAGCTTTTGAGCTCATCAACCACATCATATTTATATCTCAAACCCTGAAACTTCTCCACAATGTCCCTCACCAGATCTTCTCGCATAATTATGACCCCCTTACCAATCTGGTACCCAAAGAACCATGTCTCAGCCTTACCCGTAAAATGAAACGAATCCAATATAGCCTTATGGTCATCGCTCACATTGCACAAGTGGAAATAGGTTTCACACTTTCTGATCCACGGTTTCACTTTCTCCTTAGACCCGTCAAAGCTAGGAAATTTCGGAGGTGCTATTTTGAATCGAGCTTAGGTTTGATTATTATCTTGTACATGACGAGGAGGAGGATCCTCTGGCTCGGAGCTCATGGTTGTGGGAGGTTGTAGCACAGACTTGTTCTCGTCTTTGGAAGGACTCTGAATGTGCAGCTTCTCCATCTGAAATTTTGATTCCAGTACTTCAAATCTAGAACCAGAAATGTCTGTAAAGAGTGTAATCAAAATCTTATTCATGAAACTGAGAGAGGCAAAGAGGCCATTGCAGTGAAAATGATCGAAAACCCTAATTTGTTCTATAAAGAGCTATGCTACAAGACAAACAATCTCTCCCACGACTCTGGTACGATTTCTGCGGTAAAGTAGGTGACAGACGAGCACGTACCTTCACAAGTAAAGGAAGAAGATATAGCAAACGACGTTGTTCTTGAAAATGACTCAGCTCCAGCCGAAATGACACATAACTTCAAAATTTAAAACTAAGGCTTGAAACGGCGACGTCCGAAGTTTCTTCTTCCTTCTGTTAAATAGAAACATGACAGTGCACAAAATTTAAGTTATGGTTTCATAAAGACGATTTCGATCTCAATTTTGGAGAAGAAGAACAACAACAAAAACTATATTGAATTCAGAAATTCAATAAGTAAGTAAGAAAATAACAACAATTAGTAGGTTGCAATACAAACTTGCTCGAAAGCACAGAAGCTACTGCTTTCCATTTTTTCAAAATAAACTCGTAGGCTTTTCTCTTCGATTACTGTCACAATGGTGAATTTAACTAGCTAGAAAGTTAAGGAAAGTTGAATGAACAAAGAAGAAATCTCTTAAATTCCTCAACGAGGACATGAAACTGAAATGGCAAAAGAAAATATTTTGTATAGTACGATTCTACTATTTATAGGCGTTCCTGGTCGTTCTAATTGATTCTGAGATTCCCGCTATAGCCAACCGTTCCGGCGAGTTTCCTAAATGGTGTCGTCGCGCCTTATTTACCCACTTAACTCTTATTTATTGGATATGAAAAGAGATAATTAAAACATGAGAATTGTACGTCAAATCAAACATATTTTGAAAGGATGTGGTATGTACCCTCTCGCTTTAAGCGATCAGGGTTTCGTCAAATATTGACGAGTCTTGCGGCGAATCTCGTCTGTGAGTGAGTTCTCAAGTACAGCGGCGACGTCTGGACGGAGCAGACGGTGCGGAGACTTATGGGTAAGGAGAGCTTCGCGTGGAAGGAGCTTTTGTTAGGAATCAGGCTCACGGTGGGTCTTCGAAGAGGTCTCGCGGCGGATCGACTGGTTCGGTGAAGGTTCTGAGTGGTGTGGCGGTAGATGCGGAGACAACTGTTGAAGGGGAAAAGGAGATTTACGTTTGGGTGTGAGTCGTCTACGACGGGGAGGTTGTGGAGGCACTGCGGCGGCGAGAATAAGAAGCTGGTTGGATCTGCTAATGTGGGCGAAGGAAGACAGAGAGTGAATTGGTTTTGCTAGATTATGTGGTAGGGTCGAGTTGGGTTAGGAGACACGAGTAATTGTGTGTGGGATGTAGGGTAGTTTACGATGGTAAAAGTGAGGGGGTATTATTTTGATATAATATGTGAGGAGAGACGAGTCCGGGAAGGAGACATCAGGGGATGGCTAGAGAAGCTCCGGCAAATAGCTGGTTGCGGGAACGGTGGTAATTGGGCGGGGCTTATCAGGGGAAGGCCAGAAAGCTCTTGCGATTTGCTTTTGGTTGGTTGATAGACAGATACTAGGAAGGAAACAGAGTTCTCTAGCGTTGGTAAGCAGATTTATGCAATCATATCGAATTAGGGAGCCTCGGTTTTCTTAACCTTCAATACGTCACGAGGGGTCTCTGGTGGAAAGGACTTAATATTTTAAAGATTCGCGATACCCATATTGATCGCAAGGTTGATCGAGAAAACTGATTTAATACGATCTGCAGCAAGATCACGGGGTTTCTCCATCCGCATGAGGTAGAGGTCGATGCTCTATATGATGCTAGCTGGTTCGAGTCGATTGATCTCTAGGGTTATCATATATGACTGTTTAAAGCATTATGCAGCGGGATCACGGGGTATCTCCATTCCTATGAGGTGGAGGTTGTGGCTCTACATAATGCTAAACTAGTCGTGCTGAACAATTTTGGAGAAATCATTAGCGAATGGTGTATCAGAATATGTGGTCTTCTTTATTTCGCCCATACTCAAATGGCTCACGAATTGACCAAATTTGTTTTAACTAACAGTAGTTGGAATTATGTTGAGAGGTTTATTCCACTATCTGTAGCTTCAGTTGTCTAGCTCAATGTCGAGTTAGTTGCTATTTAATTAATAAAATTCATTTTTTCTTAAAAAAACATATTTCGCATATAAATTTTGTACCTTATTTTTTACCGTTTAAGCAAATCAGCACCTCGTGTATTGACGGAGAGGAATTTTAGAGATCCAGAAAGATAATGTAAATATATGGATTTAAGATGAACTGATAAAATAAAATTGTGTTTCACTAGGTGTCCATTGATGCAATTATCCCTTCAACCAAATGAATTTGAATTATAATATAATCCAGATGTAAAATTTGTTCTATATAAATAAAACTTCTGGGTAATGTAGCTTCCTTCCTTGGGGGAAAACACAGAGCAGAACCATAAGGAAACACAACACACAGCAACAAAAAGAGGTACACTAACTGAAACAATATATAATGTGACATGGAACTGATAAAATTCAAAAGCAGCCTAAGACTATATGGAAATTTCCTAGCCAGGCTACATAAATATATCCACCTGAAACCAACACAAAAGAAGCATCTTCAATACAGACCAATCAACAGTACTTGGGTAATTTTACAAGCAATGCAATGCCATTTATAGGTGGTCGCTGCGATTACAAGAAGTACGGGACTCCTGTCCTAGGTCCTCTCATCTGGTTGTTCTCCTCCGTTTCGGTGAAAAACTTAACTTCTCTCTCCTGCACAAGTTATAACAAGAGGATAAAGATGATATAATGACTTGGAAATATATGAAAATGACAAAAGCCATAGGGTGCCGCTTTGCACATTTAATACCCTAAACACTCATTTCTTCTATACTTGTATCAAAATTTACATTAGCAAACAAAGTTAAGAAGCCTTTTCAGATTACACAGAAAAGAGCACTACAGTAGTAGAGATGAGGCACGTCCCCGATATAACAGCAAACATAAGATAGGCATAGGCCTTCATCGAATTCTGAAGGAGATCCTGTCACGGCTCATTTTATTTTGCAAAACCAAACTGAGGAAATAAAACATATTTTTCCTGCTCAATTGATATGAAATCACAAGTTCTGATCCTTTTGAAAATGCTTCCCTTCAATCTATGTATATTTTTGGAAAACCATAGCTCAAATCAAATTATAAACAAAAGAAGAGCACAAGAGCAAAATGGATTAGTAGCCTGGAAAACTCCTACTGTCTGATACAAGCCTGTTCTAATTGTGTCTCTAGATTGCCTAGACATATATATGAAAATTGCAATAAAGATCTCACCATATTCTCATTGAAGCTCAAAATGGAAGCCACATTCCCACACCGGTAGCAATAATTTGGTGCAGACCATACCTATAAAATCACGAACAACAAATTATATCACAAATTCCTGACATTACTAGGTGAATAATGGTTAATACGGAAAAGCTTCAGAGACTCACAGTTACAAGGCCTTTGTCTTGGAACATGTACTTAAGCCCTTCCTGCACGAGCTGGTGCGCACGACAGACCAGATCAAGATTGTTTATGTGGTTGAACTACAAAAGGAGGGTAGAGATTGTCATAAGGTCAGAACGTTGACTTAGCTTTGAACCTATGTGCCTCAAGGAGAATAAGTTCATTAGGTGTTCAGTCTTCCAAACAATTTTCCTAGAAATACTTGTTAAGGTTCCTTAGAAATACTTTTGTTTGAAAATTTGCACAGGAAAACATTTTCCATCACAGATTTCTGTGTCTTACTGTGTTTACTTCACCTTCAAAAGATAACATAAATATGTTAAAAGGGAAATGCATCCCGTTGTTGCAACACATGGCAGAGAACCAGAAAAACATTCTTTATGAAACAAGGAAGCAGAAGCCAAGGTTACAATGCATTACCTCAGTTGTCACCCTGGACCCAAAAAGCCAGCCTGCTCCACGTGGACTGACCGCCCATGTTTCAATATCTTCAGGATCACTCCACATGAGATCACAGAATGGTCCCTCATGTGGAATCTCACAGTTGCGTTCTACTACCCTTATCTAACAAAAAAGAAGAGAAATTTTTAACACGGTATGTGAAAGCCAAGAAGTTAACAGACCGACATATGCTAGAAAATATACTATTCCCCAAAATCAATTATGTTGACATATTTGGGAGACTATGGGATACAAAATCCTAAACCAACCAGGCATTTCATTGCAGATTTTGGCCTATAAGACCAAACATAGTTCATGACATTATTTTGAGTTCCAGCTTCTCAAACTTCATTTAAGGATTTCAATAGAAGATGGCTAGATATTGCACCAAGTACTAGCAGAAACATCTATTTGAAAGACAGTAAATGTAAAGATCCGGGTAGATTTTATGACCTCATTTCTAATATTAATTAGTAATATATAAATCTCAAAATTATTATAAGTACCAAAAAGGTAAGTTGACCAAAACTCTAGAAGGCGGGAAAAGAAAAGTTACCTGATCAATTGTTCGTATGTCTGGTGAAAGACCGCCATGAACACAGAGCACCTAGAGAATAGAACAGGAAAATGGAGCAAAAACAAAATTCAAATTTAAGAAACACGCATATGGTTCAGATGAATGCAAAGAGAGGAGAGGGGCTTACAGTTCCGTCTATAATGGCTGAGAGCGTTAGATAGTCAAATACATCTGTACAATACCGCCAAGCATTGGCATTTCCGTACTTCCTCTGGCACTCGTCATAGAAGCCATACACCTGCAAAAGAAAGAAATAGTATTTTAAATTGAAATGTGACAATGGGAATTGCCATATAGGAAGCCATACACCATACAGCTGAATTTTTAAAGCTATTCTATTGTTATTATTGTACAATATAATGTATAATACCATTAGATAAATATTAAAAGGTTAAACTTGAAGCTAATCTTAAACGACCTTTCCGCAGGCTATACTAAAATGCAACAATCAACAGTGTTATACTTATTCCAGGCATGGTAGAGTTTCAAATGATACCAGCAAAAAATGAAAATAAAAATCTGTACATTTTTTTACTAGGTAATGACACGGAAGGTCTCTATGTTATAGACAATCAGACTAAGCAGAGATTTTGATGTGTTAGCAATTGTTGAATAATTCTATGAGTATGGAATCCTAGGTCTATATTTACGTACCTGAGTTAGTTGCCTGCTCTCATGATTTCCACGCAGAAGGGTGATATTAGCTGGGTGTCTACAAAGTAAAACCACCAACAAGAGAAACAAAGCATTAACAGTTTTATTAGAGGACGTGATCTTATGGAAAGGGACACTAATAGAAGTTGAATTCTTAAGGGTGCAATATGCCATTATTGTTCTTTAGACATCAATTTTAAGGTGGAAGACAAGGCTCAGTTGAAACAGCTATTTATATCTGGATGCCTCGTCTCTTTTTTGGGAACGTATAAGCAAAGTAGCTTTAGGATATTTTAATAAGACTTGAATGTTTTGGACCTTCTACGTATGGGCCTCATCCCCATGCAACGATAACAATAGCTTGATGGTGGAAGTAACATTTCTTAGGGCATTATTTGTTTTAATATTTAAACCTATACCAAGCTTCAGCCCAGACGACCAACTTAAAGCAATTGCATATGCTTTCCATAACATCCTGATCATATCCCCATAAAATGTGGTGTATCACATACCTTGCTTTAAGCAGCAAAAGAATGGTAAAAACTTCCAGACTGTTGTATCCTCGATCAACGAAATCCCCCTGCCAAGGCGTAACAGATATTTCAAAATCCCACTGTATGAACAAAACCAAATGTAGCAGCAAGTGTCGTGAAGTTTCCAAACAAAAATAGTCATACCATGAATATATAATTTGTCTCTGGTACATGACCACCAGTCTGAAAAAGTTTCATTAAGTCGTGGAACTGCCCATGAATATCACCACAGACAGTGACTGGACTGTTGACGGGCTGCACATTAGACTCCTCAATGAGGATCTCTTTTACCTGTGATAGTTCATGCACAATACCAAGTAAAGTACAATCAGAACTTCACCTAATAAAGCATCGTCAGAAATTATTAATGCAAGAAAAAATTAGCATGTTTGATTTGATACCCATTATGTAAGACACAAACAAAAGCAACCAAGATGCTCCCAATTACATAAAGTTGTGCTGTGATTGGTGTAGGCAGAAATGTGTTGTATTTGGAGTATACCAGAGACACAAGCTCCAAAAATATAATTAACAATGAAGCATTTCTTTCGGAGATAAGGAGGTGACAAAACTAAAGCAAGATAACAAAATGAAGATCATACTAGAAATTTTGAATTACTATAAGACTTCACACAACAAGATCAGAAAATGTATATCCAAGGATCCAATGTAAAAATAGCGCCGAACTGCTGCTTTGGTCTGAGAAGATGTTGGGTAATCTCATTCACAGTCAATGTAAACATTTTGTTTGATTCAGTCGTTTGTGAAAAGTGCCCTGGGCTTAACAAGAAACACACCAATATGTATCAGCCATCTTGGACAAAGCACATACACTTAAGGAGAAACTTTTGCCTTTACCCAGATTCATGTGAAGCCAATACAAGAAAATCAAAAGTATTGAGATGCCTATATAGACCATGATTGTGTTCAACAGAACAGATAAAGATTAATAAGTAAGAACAAAAAGAAATCTTGAATGGCCTGTTCTGCCAGGTAGATTTATCACCACGAAGCCTGAAAATGGAAGATATGATTCATGAAAGCATAAACTTCATAAAAATGACATTCAAAACAACGCAAATCCATACGGATATTAACAAGACAACAAGAACCACCAAATAATGCAGCTAAATGCCAAGTCCCAATTTACATCATCGATCCAGAATTGGAACAAATTGTATCGGAAGGCCAAAACAATAACATTGCGGGTCCGTAATTCCTAGAACTGTGAAATGCAACACTCCAAGCCTCGAAAAGCCGAATCGAGTGAAGCGATACGTGAAAACATGTAAAAATCCTGATCGGGCAACAAAACCAGAGAGGGAAGGGGAGGAGGAGAAGCCATACGTATTCGCAGAGAAGCTGAAGCTCGTCTTCGAGCAGGTGCTGTCCTTCTTTGACCTTGGAAATCCACTGATCCAAATCCATCTCCAATCTGCAATCTGCAATCTGCAATCTGTGTGTGTGGTGAGACCTAGGTTTACCCAACCGAAACAGAAGAAGAAAGAAGAACCAAAGAGAAAAATAACTACTAAATTTTCCACGGAACGGACACTCGCTACGTGTTTATAAACCCTCCGTCAAAACTAACCCTCACGTTCAGATCTGCCCATTTTCTAATAACTTTCTCCACTATTAGTTTAAAGGGTAGATTGCCAAAAAGTTTGTGACCTATTGCAATTTTGCAAAAATAAAATATTCTCAAGTATTGTTTTTTTTTAAATGTGATTATGAAATTTCGTCCAAAAATAACGCAAATGTCTTTTAAATTAAATTATCAATTATTTTTTTCAGCTCGAGTTTGTAGGTTTTTTCTTAAATACGAACTCATTTAAATTTAAGATTTTACTGGCATACATCTCGATAACATGTGAGAAAAGATGAAAATCAATAAGCTCGAGTTGGCAAAAAATATGATTATTTTAAAATAAACAAATAGTAAATTCACAGTCAACTTTTAAAAAGTCAACAGTTCACGCCTATTTTGAAGAGATCTTGATTTCGAATCCCGTTGAGTGGCGAAGGATTAAATAATATATTTAGGATATGATGTAATTCACAAAAAATACTATAAACCAAATAATTTATTTAATTCAGTAAATTTCTTAGCCTAAATTTATTTAGCGACTTCATTCTCTTATAAGATTTATAAATATTGATTTTCTTAAATGAGTTAGTAAATACCGAAACACAATATTATATATAAATATATATATATATCAATTTCAAAAATATAAATAAATTATTTCATTAAAGATAATTCAAAAATATAATCATTTTCCTAAAAAAATTTAAACATGTATTTATTAATACATCATTTCTGAGGTTAGATTCCAGGATTGTGGTATGTCCCTAACGTGTTTAGAGTTTTGTCTGGTCTGGTCTTGACGAGGTCTACGACAGCTTGCCGTTTGCTCGTGTTGTATTCTCTACGAGTGTATGGTTTCGTCCTGTGATTCGTTTCGACGGAGGGTTTGATTGTTTCGGGTCGATCAATTGGGTTCGTTGGTGAGGGTTGGTTAGGGGTTTGGCGATGGTAAAGTTGGGAGGGTATTATTTTGATATCATCTGTGAGAGGAGACGGTTCCAGGAGGGAGTCATCGGTAGTTGGGCAAAGAAAATCAGGCGATTAGGTTGGTGCGGGATCGAGGGCAAAAAGAACTGGGAAGGGCTCATCGGAGGTAGGGTAAAAAAAATTTGGCGATTTGATTACTAGGGCTTTGGTTGGTTGATGGCTCGGTATTGGGAGCGATCAGGAGTCCTCTAACGTCGATGAGCAGATTTATGTAAGCATATTGAACTAGGTGGTCTTGGTTTTATTAAACTTCAATACATGTTTATTTGGGGTTGTGCACTAAAGGCTTGGTTTAAGTGTTTTCAGGGTGGTTCTCGTAACGAATTGGCGGAGAATATCAACCCATTCGAGGTAGAGGCCGCGAGTTTGCAAGAGTCATTTCGTTGCGTTGTTAGTTATTATGTTCGTCGTTATTGGGGTGGTTCTTGTAATAGATTTGCGGAGAGTCTCAACCCATTCGAGGTGGAGGCCGCGAGGTTGCAAGAAGCATGTCGTTGCGCTATCTTTTATTTTGCTCGTCGTTCTCGAGGGTGAATCTTGTAATGAATTTGCAGAGAGTCTCAACCCATTCGAGGCGGAGGCCGCGAGATTGCAAGAGGCATGTCGTTGCGCCATCATTTATTTTGCTAGTTTGTTTTGTAATTTCATGGCTCGTGACTTAAGTAAATATGTTTGAACTAACAGTAACTGAGATCATGGTGCATGGTCTGTCCTACTATCTATTACTTTAGATGTCTGGTATAATCTCGTGTTAGTTTACTTTATAATTTAATAATATGTCATCATTTTTCTCTAAAAAGAACACATCATTTGGACTCATGACTTATAGTTGTTCTTAATGTTTAGACCGGTTTACGTTTTGCATATATACAAATATCCTAGTTTGGAATTAACAATTAACTTTTACAGTTTTTAAGAACACCCTAGTAATTAGTGACTGAGAATGATGTTGTTTGTGGTGAACAAAAATAAACCAACAACTGACGTGGACTAGAAAAAAATACTATAAAATTTAGGGGCTAAGTTTGCAATACAGAATAGTACGGGGATCACAATGCATTTTCCCATTCAGTAAAAAATATAGATTTACATCAAAATAAATAAATAGAGAAATTCGGTACGATGCTCTCTCATCTTCATCGCCTGCAACAACTCCAAGGGTTTAAAGCGTGCCTCGGCCTCCCAGTGCCAGTGGTGCTCACATTTTCAGTTTCTGGAGCTAACTCTCTTCACCTCCTTCGCCGGATCGCCACCGGAGCTTCCGAGTTCAGCATGTCGACCTCGCCGTCCCTTCAGTCGCCGCCGGCGGCGAAGAAGGTGGAGCATGTGATGAAGATGTTCGGAGACGAGAGAGTTGATAACTACTACTGGCTTCGTGACGATTCGCGCAAAAACCCCGAAGTTCTCTCATATTTACGGCAAGAGAATGATTACACTGACTTCGTCATGGCTGGTAGATTTGTCGTTTCAGTTTTGTGATTGATGATGAATGCTAATCTGTTTTGCTGTTGCATTTTTGTTTGAAGTTGTTCAATCCAGCTTATTTTATAGTCATGTATGTTGTTTTTGTTTGATTTTCAATCTCCACCATTTTTGTTTGCATATGATTGTAACACTATAATCAAATTTACACACAATTAGCTAGCATTGTTTTCATTTTTAACTTAAAACTTAAACAGTACGGCCAAACTATACAGTTAATTCATTAATTATATGTACATTGTTGTTTAGGAACCAAACAATTTGAGGATCAGCTGTTTAGTGAAATACGGGGACGGATCAAGGAGGATGATATATCTGTACCTAAGCGCAAAGGGTCTTATTATTATTACAAAAGGACTTTAGAGGGCAAGGAGTATGTTCAACATTGTAGGCGACCCATACTCAACAGTGAAGCCCCTCCTTCTGTATATGACACCATGGAGACCGGACCTGATGCTCCTAAGGAGCATGTTATATTGGATGAAAATATCAAGGCTCAAGAACATGGGTATTATAGTACTGGTGCTTTCAAGGTAAGGACTATTGGATCACTTAATTTGTGGCCTTCACGATGCTCTGATTTGCCCTCTTTCAAGCTACGTTATTTTAAGTTTTCTTTTCTTTGATGCTCTTGTTCCTTCAGGTTAGTCCCAATGGTAAGTTGGTGGCATATGCAGAAGACACTAAAGGGGATGAGATTTATTCTGTTTATGTTATTGATGTCGAGACCCGTGCTCAGATAGGGACGCCTTTAACTGCTGTAACATCATATGTTGAGTGGGCCGGTGACGATGCTTTAGTTTATATTACAATGGATGAGATTCTCCGGCCTGATAAGGTTAGTTCTTTTCCGAACACTTTATAGAATAATCTATCTTCTGGTTGGTGTTATGATTGGTTGAACAGCAAGGTCAATTTCAGTTATTTTTAGTTTGTCAAAATGGTATTTCTCAATTTGAAGATGAATATGCTATATCATCATAAAATGGAATGGTTTTGGGTTTAATAATGTGGGGAAAATATGAGTTTATTTTTTTGGGCTTGTGGTGTTGTAGTTAGGTAGAGCAGGATGCAAGAGGAGGTATAGTTCTCTGCTTCTGGAGGTTATTTACAATGGTTCAGACTTTGTCCCCACGACTCTTAAACTCAGCCTTGCTGCTTAGTTAGACAATTTAGTTGAGTGAGTGTCGAAGGTATCTGGCCAAACCCTCATTTTAGCTCGTTGCCTTGTCAGTTGTGACATGCTACAGTGAACATAAAAAGGATACGGACCTAGTCGTACAGAAAAAAATAACAATCCAAACATCAACATTTCCTTTAATTTTAATTCCATTGACCTTTCTGTCTGTTATAATAAGTGTTTCATTTATATCTGAAGGCGTGGTTACATAAGTTGGAAACATCCCAATCGAGTGATTGCTGTCTCTATCATGAAAAGGATGATATGTTTTCTATTGATCTTCAAGCTTCCGAGAGCAAGAAATTCTTGTTTGTGGCATCTGAAAGCAAGACCACTAGATTCACCTTTTATCTTGATATTTCAAAGCCTGAAGAAGGGCTCAAGGTGTTGACAGATCGTATAGAAGGCATTGACACAACAGTTAGCCATCGTGGAAATCACTTTTTTATTAAGAGGAGGAGCAATGAGTTTTTCAATTCAGAACTGATAGCCTGTCCAGTGGATAATGTGTCTGAAACTACTGTTCTTCTGCCTCACAGAGAAAGGTGATACATTATTATCTTTTTAATTTCCGGTTTTCCCTACTGTCAGTGATATGTTGAACTTATTTGTGTACAATATATTTCGATATGCTAGTATTTTGGTTGTGTTTTATGTTAACTATACAAACAAAACTGATTACAAAATAAGGGTGTTTGTCTGTTTGATATGGTTATCAGAAAATCCCAAGTTGTACATATGTATTGCTTGATCACTGTTTCCATTTTGCCTTTGCATCTTATGATTTGCATACTTAGAAGAATGTTGTACTTAATTGTAATGGCACTTACAAAATTTTGTCTTTGTAGTGTTAAAATTCAGGATATACAACTTTTTTGTGATCATATTGCTGTGTATGAGCGTGAAAATGGGCTGCCTAAGGTAAGTACTTATCGCCTTCCAGCAATTGGCGAACCGCTTGTAAGCCTTCAAGGGGGACAGGCTGTTGATTTTATTGACCCTGTATATTCAGTGGATCCCTCAGATTCACAGTTCTTTTCCTGCATTTTGCGGTTCTCTTATAGCTCGTTGAGGACACCTAAGTCAGTATATGATTACGACATGAACAAGGGCTTATCCGTTTTGAAGAAGGTTGAAACGGTGAGATTTGAGCAATTAATTTTTTAGTTTCCCCTGCATTACAATTTATATTTGCATGGGTAGGACTCTAGGTATAGTCAATCTCTCTTATTTCTCTCACGATGTGATTTCCCCTCTATGGATTTCCTTCAACCAATGTATACTAGAAAATAAATAAGTTTGTAGTTTTTTTAAGGTTAGAGCCTTTATGTTTTGTCCATATATATGCTAAATAAGGCACTCATCCATGGTCACGACTTATGATGCCGTTTCCATAAATTTTCCAAGTCCCTCTTATGACTCTTGCGGATGTGCATATTTTTGTTTGAAAGTGCAAATTTGATACTTCATGTAATTCTCTGTTGCATTTGCCTTTCAGTCACTATACCATCTTCTCTTTCAAATACACATGTTGTGATGTTCTTATGTTCCTGATTTGGTTCAGGTGTTGGGAGATTTTGATGCTTCCAATTATGTTACTGAAAGGAAATGGGCCACCGCTCCAGATGGCACGAAGGTTCCTTTATCGATTGTTTACCGGAAGAGCCTTGTAAAACTTAATGGGTCTGATCCACTGCTACTTTATGGTTATGGTTCATACGAGGTAGTGAAAGAACTCAGTGCAACCTTTGCTTTTGGCAATCAGGATGTTTATGCTTCCTTTATTTTAATGTTTTCTTATAGGGTTATATTTAGCCAGTCCAGTTTAGGAACCATTTCGATCATGCAAATTAATGTCTACACTAATTAGTGTATTGCTCAAGTTGTCTATGCTCTGTACTTAGCCCAAGCCATGTCGGATGGAGGTCTTTTAAGTTGTGTCAAAAATGTTTTTATGGATGCTTTGCCCCACCTCCTTATAGTACTTGTCTTCTACTGCTTCTCAGTTCTTACAGTTTGATTTTAATTTGCATAAAACTCTTAGCATGTTGTATTTCAAACAGATATGCATAGATCCAAGCTTCAAAGCCTCAAGGCTGTCGTTGTTAGATCGTGGTTTTATTTTTGCAATTGCACATATACGTGGAGGCGGTGAAATGGGGAGAGAGTGGTATGAAAATGGGAAGTTCTTAAAGAAAAAGAATACTTTCACAGACTTCATTGCTTGTGCTGAGTATTTGATCGATAATAACTATACTTCAAAGGAAAAGTTGTGTACTAATGGAAGAAGTGCTGGGGGATTGCTTATGGGTGCTGTTCTTAACATGAGGCCCGATTTGTTCAAAGCTGCAGTTGCTGGCGTACCTTTTGTAGATGTTCTGACCACAATGCTAGATCCAACAATCCCTCTTACAACCTCTGAGTGGGAGGTAATTTTCTTCATGTTATTCTCTGTTCTCCACCATTGAATGATCATATCATGATATTTCTGATACAATCAAGTTACTAGAAATTGCATTCTGAAATGTGCAGGTATTAGTATTTCAAGGAACTTTATGTTCCTCTATAGGCTTATGAAATTAAATTTAACTTTTATAAGTGTAAACATCTGTTCCCCTGATATATGTCACACTCATGTAGCTGATGTATTTTTCTTGTTGCAGGAATGGGGTGATCCAAGAAAGGAGGAATTTTACTACTACATGAAGTCATATTCACCAGTAGATAATGTGAGCAACATGGACCTACATCTTTAACCTTCATTCTCTTGAATAATGTAATTTGGATATGTGATTTAATCATCCATTTTTTGACATGTTGCATTATTTTACTCAGGTAAAGGCTCAAAATTACCCAGACATTCTTGTTACCGCTGGTTTAAATGGTAAGTGTGTAGATATGCCTTAACACTCATGTCAGTGATTTGGTTCCCTAAGAACCAGTTTCTTGGAAAGATATGGCCCACAGAAGTTTTTTTGGTCTTTGAGGTTCCATAGCCAAGTGCTTGCTTTATAGAAATAGAACAGTGATGTGCCACTTGGGAAGTTGAAATATGATAGTTAAACAATCTTTAGTAGTCTGTTTCAGTAATTTGGCATTACCAAGGGAAGCCGTCCTAAAAGTATGGGTGTGATTTGATACTGTCTTAAAAGTTATATAATATTCTAGGGAACTTCTATTTTGATAATTCTGTTCTTCAATGAAGTAATTTTGCTGAACAGTATATTGTAGAGTGATATTAGGATACGTTATTCCTCCAATTCCAAACTGTTTTGGGTACAGAATTGATAATCCCAAATGGATTTCATAGAAGTTTGTATGCTGAATTCCATTATCCATCATCTTATTTTATTGATGAATTGTTGCATGTCAACGGTATTGTCGACCTTCCTTTCTAAAGCATTATCGATAGAACCTTGTTCTTCAATTTATTAGAATTTACTGTTACATGTTTTCTTATCGGTAATAAATTTATGAAAAAACAAAGGAATTTACTTTTACATGCTGCCTATTTACTTTGGCACCACCACTCTTTTACTCTCAAGCTAATTCAATTTGACATATGGAGTACATCTATTAACTTATGAAGAAACTATGTAATGTCTTACTATGCCATTTTATGATGCACCATGCAATATATATGCAGCCCAGTTAACTCTTAATAATACAGTACACATGTTAACACTGACGTGCCTGAATTTTGGTATATCGTGACAGATCCCAGAGTTATGTATTCAGAACCTGCCAAGTTTGTTGCAAAACTAAGGGAGATGAAGACCGATAACAATGTACTGTTGTTTAAATGTGAACTTGGCGCTGGACATTTTTCGAAGTCGGGGAGGTAATGTTATGGACAATATATAGTTCTTCCCGAAGCTACATATTCATAGATATATACATAGTACAACATGTTTGATCCAAGTTTCTGCATTATCCTATCTTCTCGTGCTACTTTACTTTATCACACACTTGCACAGACTAGACTACTTCATTGCCTAATTTCTTTCAAGTCCCCGACATGCTTCTCCACTTTTAGTAATTATTGGGTATAAATTGCCTCAATAACCTGTTTGAACTTTTCATTGCCCTCTGAACGACCTTGTTGGGTTTGTTTCTGAAATAACTTGTAACATCACGATTCTTCTTGAGTGCAGATTTGAGAAGCTCCAAGAAGACGCCTTTACATACGCTTTCTTGATGAAGGCTCTAAACATGATCCCCGCGGATAATTCTGGGCCCAAGTTATGAAACAAAAAAAAATGGCAGAGGATAAATTATCATATTATTTGGTGTGCTTTTAAGGTAAAAAGATGCTTACATTTTTAAGTCCATGTACCTTTGATGGGAATGAACTGGAAAGATTGTTTTGTTATTATTATTATCTTTTCTGAATTTGAATTTGATAGACTGAATCAGTTCTAAATGTGGGGCAATCATAGTTGTTGTTAGGTATTCAAGGGTAGGTCCCTCAACTCTGCATATATTGCATGGGGTCCTGTGAGAACCATTTTGGGCCAAATGTCGTGCCTTTAACAAATCAGGACCTGTTAAAGGGTTCGGTATGTATTTCAATTAGTCAACAATGGGGCTAAAAATGGCCTTTTTAGCGCAATCACGGCGGTTGAACCGTTGGTGCAGACCCACTGTGAATCCAGCAACGGTCGGTGCCGGCACAAGTATATATATGCTCTGTATACAAATACAACCCTCCAAGAAAAAGAAAGAAGGAAAAGTTTCATAATTTTTCTTTAGATTAAGTAAATACTTCAAGCCTAGGATTTAAATAAAGTATAAAAAACATTTGATGCTTGAAACATTTACCTATTGTTTTTTTGTATTTTGTATCAAGATCTTTATCTATTGTTTTTGTATTGTGTATCAAATCCCACTTAAGATTTGAGTTCACTGGTCATATGTCTGAAAGTACGTATGGCTTAAAAAGAGCAAACCGTCTAGTGGGTGATGCAAAAGCGTTGAATCAACATAATTTCGTTGAGCGCTGATTTAAAAAATGTTCAACTCGAGTTCAAGTGAACTTATATAATTAAGTTTGAGCTCGATTAAAAAAAGTTCAAATTTGAATTTGGATGTACTCATTTATATGTGTTTCTCATTAATAGAGAATCATACTCTTATAAAATATGATTAATTAAGTACTAAATGAACATGTCTGAGTTTGGCTCGAGATCGATCATAAAAAATAAACCAAATATATAAAGAATCAAGTTTCAATGACTTCTTATTTATCTCATTTACAATTTTATTCTTTATGTCTAAATGAGTTGTCCATAGACAAAAATGAACTAGTGAATATGCTTTTTTCACATGTATACCAATACAAATTAAAATAATTCACTATTATAACATTGCTAAATTTTTAAGTTGAAAAACGAGTTTACCCTTTAAAAAGTTTATCTTCTATCGTTAGGTTTGGTGTAGCTTCAATTAACAGTAGTGTGGATCATTCTGAAGTTGTCAGACAAGTTAAACAATTATATGTATTTTATCTCCGAAACTAAAATTATTTGGCTAATGAATCATTTTATCTAAAACTATGGGGTCTACGCCAATTCTGTCATTTGGGAGATCAGAACTTAGATAGAAAATCCAATCCTTTGTTTTTTAACTCCTCGGTAGATCCTCTGATTTATCCTACTCCAACTGCTCTACTCCTTCAAGTGTCCTCTATCAATTAAGGGGGGTCTATATAGTATCTTACTTGTTAGAGGATCAGAAAAATGCCCTGAAATGCAAGCTTATTTGCCTATCATCTCGGCATATATAGCAATGCAAAGTAAAACCTTGATATATACTGAAATATGAGTATGAAGAGATCAATATTTTATTGTTTGATATGGATAACAACGATACCTAAGTTTATGCTAACTTTTTGGTTGCCAATTGCCATGTTTAATTTTAAATATTATGTATATTTATATTATAGTAGCTTTAGTAAAAATGATACTTTTGTGCACCTAAATATATACTTTTGACATTTTTATACCCTATTTTTTTTTTCAATACCCTGAACTTCATTTTGAGACAATAATTTCAAATACCCAAAATACCCCCTAAATTGAACCAAAATTAGTATAATGGAGAGAACCAGCCCAATTTTTAAAAAGTATAAAAAGACGAAATTACCCTCAACTATTCATCAAATTTTCAAGTGAATGCCACCCTTTCTAATTTTTTATTTTCTCTCTCCTTTCTCCATTTCGCTGTCATCTCCTTCTCCGGTGGCCGTCCCTTTGCCCCGAGACTTGTTGTCACAGCTCGACCTTCTCTGCCTCCGAGGCGTGTGCTCCAAGTGGCGGTTCTCTGTCCCTCTTCGGTCAAGCACCAAAGGGTCACGTGCGAACTCTAACAAGAAATTTAAGAGCACGTGAGAGATGATGATGTGAGATTGTTTGTGGGAAAGTGCATGGCTCACTACGACCGTCTCTTTAACTTTAAGAGCTTGGTGGCCAAATTCGACGTGTTCCATGTCGTCTCCGGCGCTTGGAGCTCTCCGGTCGAGCGTTGCTTCCTCTGGATCAGAGTTTTCCGACCGTCAGATCTCGTTAAAGCTCGGTCTCGCATAATCATAAAAGGAGAGAGGCGATAAGAAATGAGTTTAAGAATTCAAAATTTTCACTCGCCGGAACATATTTTCCGGCACACTTTCTGGCGAGTGAAAATTTTGAATTCTTGAACACTTTCCGGCGCAGACCACTGCCACCGCTCCGGGCACCTCCACCACCACTCCAGCCACCTCCACCGGTCACGCGTCGTCGTTTCCGTTGGGTGCGGGGTCCACCATGCCCGCCTCCAGCTTGGCTACTTCCGTCGGCGTCGCCGGAGTCTTCAAGGAGGAGGGGTGGAGGAGGAGGGGGAGGAGGAGGAGGAGAGAAGGGAAGTGGAGAGAGATGGAATGAGGGGTATGTTTTGAAAATTTGAAGTTGATTTAAGAGTATTTTGATATTTTTAATAATTGAAATTGGACCAAATTGGACTAAATTTAATTTTGATTCAATTTCAAGGATATTTTAGATATTTTTGGTGAATAAATAGGCAGTTGTCCCAAAATAAATTAGGATCCTGAAAAAAAATATAGGTATAAAAGTGTATATTTATGTGCAGAAGTTTTCAAATCTCTTACTACTTTATTTTTACAATAATTATAGCTGAAGAGGTCATACAAAATTGACTATAACATTATTTTGAAGAAAGAATACAGTGATGATGGTACTTTGGACATTGTGAAAAACTTTAAAATCACAATATGACAATGTAATATGGAAATTATTTCCATCTTTTTTGCATGGTATTTCAAGATTTTAATTTACATGGTATATATGTGAAAATGCACATCTATAGGATCCTTTTTTTTATTTGTGTACAATCTCTAGCATACATATTAATTTCCCAATATAAAAATATAAGGTATTTTTATTGTTCTAATTTATAAAATAAGTCTAAAAATTACAAGCAAAATGATTATAGTTGTCTTCGTAAGAACAACTAGAACTCAAATAAAAAATTTAGCATAAAATATGTGGTATAATAAATTAAATGAAATATATTATTATATTATTATAAATATTTTGTTTGCTAAGTTAGTAAAAGCAACATTTGCATAGCAAATTAATATTAAGAAATAATATTTTTTAGGTAGAAATCATATGCTACATTTTTGTTCGGCACCAAACTACAACTGCATTTTAACACGAAAATATAGCATGTGACAAAATAACATTGAGTTGTAGTTAATATGATAAATTAATAAAATGAAGAGACAAATATAATATTAAGTTGAAGATGGACAATGACACAAGTGATCAAATTAATCCCAAACTGATAACACTAATTAAATTATCCCAATTGCATTTAACATGAAAATATATTGATAACACTGATTAAATTATATAATTTTGTAGAGGTAATAAAATAAATGCTACACTTGAGAAGTTGAGAAAATAGTTAGTTCCGATTTCTTGGTTGAGAAAAGAAAATGTAAAGCAGCTTGTTTGTTTGGTAGCAACCAACGGCAACGCATCAACATTTATGGTGGCGTCAAAGCAGCGGAGATTTTTGAATCTGTTGCGCTCCAACGTTCAAATTCCCGCAAATTTGAATCCCCGTGATTTTCTTGTGCCTCTTTTTAATTTCACTCCTCAAATTCAAATTTTACACCGTTTGGTTTATTTACTCACTCCTCTCTTTACTTATTACTATTACTATTACTATTACTATATTCAGTTTTTTTTTATTCTACTCGTTATAAATAGGAGACATTACATCATTGTAAAATTCACTTCCTTGTTATGATTGTCCCTCCACTCCATCACTCCTCCATCTTTTTTCATCATTGTACCTTCTTGTCTACGTCAAGAAACAAAAAACCCTTTTTTCCTCTTCATTTCTCAAAAAGAAGAACAACACTTCTCGTCTGATCCGGTATAGATCGGTTCTCGTTCGATCCGAGAATGCAGGTCTCTTGTTCAAGATGGGCTCTCATGTTTCTGCTGATATTCTCGTTTTTTCAAGTGTTTTCACAATCATTTGCAGAGCCAGAAAGTGGGTCTTGCTCGGCTGCGGATAGAGCTGCTCTTCTCAGCTTCAAAGCGAGCATCCGGAAGGACACTACCGAGATTCTGGCTTCGTGGAGAGGCGGAGACTGCTGTGGAGGAGATTGGGAGGGTGTTGAGTGCAACCCACAAGGCACGGGGAGGGTCGTTGCCCTACAGCTGCAGAGGCCGGTCAGCGAGAGAGGCCTATACATGAAGGGCACACTGTCCTCTTCTCTGGGCCGTCTTGAGTTCTTGGAGGCTTTGGTGATAAGTGGCATGAAGCAAATCACAGGGCCTATCCCTGAGACCATCTCTAGCCTCACCCACTTAACCCAATTGGTCCTAGAAGACAATTCACTTCAAGGGACCATCCCTCCATCTTTAGGTCACTTGTCCTTACTCAATGTCATCTCAATAAGTGGCAACCGCTTTCAGGGACCCATACCTCCAAGTTTGGGGAACTTGAAAAACCTTCTCCAGCTCAATTTACCCAGAAACTCCTTTTCAGGTCCAATCCCTTCCAGTTTCAAGAACCTCCAGAATTTACAGTATCTTGATCTCAGCTTCAATTCGATTTCTGGGTCTATACCGAATTTTATTGGGAATTACAAAAACCTCACCTTTTTTGACCTCTCCAATAACAAATTTTCTGGGAAAATACCCATTTCAGTTTGCAACTTGCCCAATCTCAGAGACTTGTCTCTGAGCATGAACGAGCTCTCAGGTTCAATTCCTGACCAGATTGGGAGGTTAAGGTCACTCACTACTCTCTCACTTAGTTCTAATCAGCTTACGGGCCAAGTTCCAGCTTCTCTTTCCAGATTAAACAACCTTTGGAGCCTTAACTTATCAAGGAACGGCCTTTCCAATCCCTTACCTGGTGCCCTTGCCAAGGGCATGCCCTCCCTGCTGACAATAGATCTGTCCTACAACAGCCTCAGTCTAACAACAGTTCCAGATTGGATTAGGAACAGACATCTATCTGAAGTTCATTTAGCTGGGTGTAGGCTCAAAGGAACACTCCCCAGATTCGGCAGACCTCATCCGTTGACCTCCATTGATCTATCAGACAACCAGTTCACAGACGGGCTCGGGAGTTTCTTCACCAACATGTCTAGCTTGCTGAAGCTGAAGCTCTCAAGCAACAAGATCACCGGGTCTCTCGCTATGATCTTAAATGACAAGACAAACAGGTTTTTGGAGGAAATAGATGTATCAAACAACCAAATATCAGGAACCATACCCGAGTTCAGAGAAGGTTTAGGCTTGAAGGTGCTCAATATTGCAAGGAACAACATTGGAGGCCACATCCCAACTTCAATCTCGAGCTTGACCCATCTCGAGAAGTTGGATGTCTCGAGGAACCAGATAGCAGGCACAATCCCTACCAATCTGGGGCTCCTGGAAAATCTTCTCTGGCTCGATCTCTCCATCAATAAGCTGATCGGAAAAATCCCAAGTAGCATGCTGGATCTGCATCGCTTGAAGCATGCAAATTTCAGGGTCAACTCCCTTTGTGGAGAGATCCCACAAGGAAGACCTTACAATATCTTCCCAGCATCTGCTTATGCTCACAACCTGTGCTTATGCGGCAAACCATTGCCACCTTGTAGGGGAAGAACACAATCAGAAGATGGGTCAGTAAAAAGCTGACCTAAAAAGACAATAAGCCAAATAAGGCAGTAAGGTTCATTTCTGCAACAGCTATCAGTTGCTCAATCTTTATCCAATTGCACCTCTTTTTCCTCATCTTCACTATAGTTCAAATGTTAGTTAATCAACAGAAACTTTGTTCTTTATATGCAACTACTCTTATGCATTGCTATAAGTAAACATGAATGAAGCATAAATGCTAGATTTTATATTTCATGACAATCTTTTTGCAAAACAAGAGCTATTCATTGATACAAAATGAACATCTAGCTCCAACAAAAGAAAGCAAAACTACTTAATGCCTAAATGCACTGAATTCAAATTTACAATGCTTCAAAATTAGGACAAAGAGTAACATGCAGTCTTGAAATTTGAAACCCTTGAGATCAATCCTACTCTTCCCGTTCTTTGTCAGATACATGTTCAGTCTCTTCATCTACAACTTGCTCTGCCCCCTCGTCCTGAAGAAGAAACAAATTCAAACCTCAATAGATGATACACATTATATACATATTGACCAAAATAAAGATAAGTTACCAAACCACAAACAGATAATGTATGCAAAATGGTAATAAAAAAAGAGACAGAAACTCACATCTGCATCTGTAGAGTTGTATTTTGCCATGGCCTTCTCATAATCTGCCTTGAGCGCAACAGCTTTATCCAAATAAGGTTTCTTCTCCTAAAGTAAAATCAAAGAAAAAGCATACTGTCAAGATGCTAGCATAATTCAGTATTAATTAATAGACAAAACATTTAAATGAACATAACCTAAAGCTTACCTCATCTGTCATAGATTTCCATTTTTCACCACCCTCCTTTGCAACCTATATAATTAGACCAGTAAAGACCACAACTTTTAATGTATTGAATTGTAAAATTATCAATCATTGCCAGAAATAGCTTCATAATTCTATTCATTTACCTCTTTAACACCTTTAGAGTCTGGATTGGCTGCTTTAAATGTTTTCCTAAAATCTTCCCTGTACAAAATATTGAGCAGAAATCAATTTACATGGATGTCACTGAAACTCAATTAATAATGAAACATCAAAAGGGGGAGAAAACATACAAAAAGACAAAGAAGGAAGTGGGAGGGCGTTTGGGCATGTTTGGATCTTTGCCCTTTTTGTCCACTTTAGTTTTCTTTGCCTTGGGTTCTTTTGAAGAATTTGGTTTCCTCTTGCTACATATAATCACACAAACATAAGGTGATGCTGAAATGACAAGATGGCAAAGAGCAAGAATCTAACATATTTATTAAACAAGCATGAAGGACATAAAGACATCACACTGACACAAAGGATGAATCAATATCACAAATAAATGGTCATGTGGTAAAAACATGGATTACTTACAACACAAACTTGAATACAAAATACTCAAAAGGGCACAGAACATAAGCTCTAAATACCAAATGACATCTCCCAAAGTTAGCAGGCATCGGTTTGTTGAGAATGTTAGTAAAATTTCAATATTAAGCACAACAAAAAACCTAGTATCATGCTTATTAAATGCCCACCAACAAGGATAGGGATAAACAACACAACTACAACTTGAATGAATTGATAAAACAAATCAAAGGACCTGGACAAGCAAACTGTAATACAAGAGGCACATGAAAGGAAATCTGAATCCATACATGTTAAGCAATCATAGAATAGGATAAAATTTACCTTTCAGTTGGCTTCTTCACCTCAGTGGTGCTTTCAACTACCTGAGCCTCTAAACCATGAAACAAAATCAAATCAGATAAATCTAACTATACAACATTCATAACCATTTATGAATAAATATGCATATACATAATGGTAAGAACAACAAACCCAGGTTCATCTTGATCTTGGCATCAAGGCTACAGCTATGCATGCTAATAAGAGCCACAGGCACATCCCTTTTGCACTCATCACTGCATATCAACAGAAACCAACACAACTTCACAATTAAACAACATGAATCTAGTCTAAATGAGGGAACACATACTATTATGAGTAAAGGCTCCACACAACGCATTAACACGCACTTAAACCCTAAACCAAATAGAAATACAATTACATGCTCCACAGCAATTCTCCAACAAGAAATTAACAAGAGTATAAGTTAGGGCACAACAAAATCAACACAACTTTGCAATTAAACAATATGAATCTGTTCTGTTCATTCAAACCATTAACAAATACAAAACTCAAACCAAAATGCAAATACAAACACGAGAACAGGCTCCAATCCAAATCTTCAGGCGCTATTTTAAAAAAAACAACAAGAATCACAAACCCTAATACGAGACCAGTGAGCAAATAAATCGAAGAAGAAACGTACCATTTGGCAAAAGCACTTCCGTCTTTGCCTCGAACGAGAGAATTGGAGCTGATGTTGCTCTCGTTCTCAGCTTCGACTCTCTTCCTCGACTTGACGATGGACTTGGACGAACCAGCTCCTCCACCACCCATATTTTCTCAGCTGATAACTCGCTGGTTCTGTGAGAAATTCAGATCTGGAAACAGAGAGACGCAGATCCGATTCTGAAATTGTTGAAGAGTTTAAATAAAAGCTTAGAGGCGCGCAAATATTTAAAAAGAGGGGCAAAATGTTGGCGCCAAAAGTTTTCGTTCTCTTTTGCTGAAAAAATCATTTTCGTTCGATTCGCAAATTCGGAGGCGCTTACACTCCCCTTATCACGCACCTCACCGCGCCAGATTCAAACTCTCTGTCTATTCTTCGCCGTCCATTTTTGGGTTGTTACGTGTCACCATCTGAGAGAATTACAAAACAAACATCGTAGAATAGACCCAAAAATAAGCCCATAACATAACGCATGATTCATTGATTCATAAAATCCCTTTCGAAAAAGAAAAAAAAATCTCGAGTAAAGTCAGAAGTTAAATATTTAGCCTAAATTTATTATAATATAATCGATTTTATTTAAACATATCATGAAATTAGAATGCAGGAAAAAAATATGAAATTAGACTAGTTCTATAACTATAAATAAGCTAAATTTGAATCTTTTAGGAGCGTGTCTCCAGTACCTTTCATCTTTCACAGAAATATGAGGTTTCGCCAAACTTGGCGATTTCTCACGGCAATGAAGTCCCTCGCGGCGGCAGCGTCTGTGAGCGTTTAGGAGTCCGGCGTTGGAGGTCGGGTTGTGCGACGGTGGGTGTGAGGCATCCGGTGAAGAGCGTAGCAGATCTTGGCGGAACAAGGCAGAGTCGGGGTTGGTTTTGTCGATGGAGGCAGGGCTGGGACGTGGGAAGTCGACGGAGGCTCGCCGTGTGGGGCTGAGTTCGCAGGTCGGTCAAGGGGGGAGGGAGAAAATAGATCTGGGTTTCGGGGCTGGTCAGAGCGTGCGGAAGAGGCGGAGGAGCTGGGGTTTGGGTGGTGGCCAGGAGGGAAGGGGGAGATGGTGGAGGGGCTGGAGGTCGGCGGCAGGGGATGGCAGGGAGCTCGGAGGGTGGGCATGGAATAGTAAGGGGCTGAGGAGGGTGGGCGGACAAAAGGTAGGACAAGAGAAACCATGGGAGCTGTCACGGGAAAGAATCGGGTCGAGAACGGAAAGGATTGGGAGACTCCAGAAGGCGACGGTAATGCTCGGAGGGTGGGCGGACAAAAGGCAGGACAAGAGAAACCATAGGAGCTGTCACAAGAAAGAATCGGGTCGAGAACGGAAAGGATTGGGAGACTCTAGAAGGCGACGGTAATGCTCAAAATGTGGAGAGAGACCAAAGGCAGACCTCGGGGAGGAAAATGGACATCCCACGAGACGATTTCCTGGGCATGGACTCGAGTGAGCAACGGGGCAGGTTTAACTACCAAACAGGAAACCCATACTCGGGGAAGAATGGGTCGAGACTAAGAATCA
Organism: Geranium rotundifolium; assembly: GCA_963920655.1. NCBI lineage: Eukaryota > Viridiplantae > Streptophyta > Magnoliopsida > Geraniales > Geraniaceae > Geranium > Geranium rotundifolium. Next base: position 16,173,823 of record OY987313.1, read on the forward strand.
AGATTCGGGAGGGACGGAGCCGGATGGAATAGAAGATATTCAAGAGCGGTGGAAGCACATCTCTCTCTCTCTCTCTCTTGAAGAATAAGAATTCTGGTGATTGAAGAGTTTGAGGAGGACAACTAGTGGACGAGAAATTTTGTCTAGTAGGAAAGCTAATAGTCAATAAAATTTACGATTTGAAGACTTTTAAGAATCTAATAACAAGTCTTCCGATGGGGGTAAACAAAACGAACATTGTGCTTATTTCAAAGAAGCAAAGTCCATATTTCTTAGAGGATTACATACCAATTACGTTGTGTAATGTCTTGTACAAGATTATATCCAAGGTTATGGTCGACATGTTCAAGAAATCTGTAAATGAGATCATCTCATCGACTCAGAGTGTTTTTGTGCCAGGCAGGATTATAACATATAACATAATAGTAGCGGCTGAAGTGCTTTACCACGTAAGGAAGAAAACATAAGGGAGTAGAGGATTGATGGCTCTGAAGTTTGATATGAGTAAGGCCTACGTTAGGGTGGAATGGAGCTTTCTGCTTCAAATGTTGTGAGCGCTAGGTTACAATCAGAGATGGATTGAGATAATTCGGACATGTGTTTCAACAATCACATACTCGGTTACAACACTATGACACACAATCAGAGTCCTGAATCCAAAAGGAGGCTTGTGACAGGGAGACCCACTCTTCCCCTATCTCTTTCTTGTCTGTGCAGAGGGCTATCTCTACTTCTGCAAAAGTTTACAAGGGTGGAACCTCCGGGGAGTCAAGATAGCAAGGAAAGTGCCAGCGTCGCAGATGGCAACTACATATACTGCGGAGCAACGAGAAGGGAGGTGGAGCAGTTAGTCAGGTGCCCCCTCATTTACGAGAGGGCCTCAAGCCAACTAATCAATCGAAAAAAGTCCTCAGCCTTTTTCTCTCCAAGTGCTAAATCTAAGAGAAAATGTTATTTCCGTACTAGGATTCAGGGAGGAACGCGAGTCTTCCACATATCTAGGACTCCCCAACATGGTTGGGAGGAATAATATGCATGCCCTGACTTATATAAAAGATCGTGTTACAAAGAGAATGACATCATGAAGCAATAGATTTCTGCCCTCGGCAGGGAGATAGGTGATGATCAAATCTATACTACATGTCCTACCAGTGTATTCAATGCATGTCTTCATGTTCCCATAAAGGCTTCTTGATGACATTGGAAAGATGTTTAACAAGTTCTGGTGGAAGGGAAATGGGGGAATCATGTGGCGGAAATGGGCTGATTTGTGCAACCATAAAGAATTGGGAGGGATGGGTTTTCTAAATCTAAAAGAGCTCAATCTAGCGCTATGTGGGAAACAAGCTTGAAGTATCCTAACAAAAATCGATTTTTGTCCAGTAGTAGGGACACCATGGTTAGGAGGGGAGAACCCGACAATCACCGTGGATTCCATCATCCTAGTGGACATGCGAATCTCTGAGTTGTTCACCCCGGAGTGTTGAGCATGGGATGTAGGGAAGGTGAAAACACATTTTGATCTTGAAATAAATAATCGAATATTCTCCATTATCCCTAACTGGTACAAAACTAGGGACCATTGGTGCTGGGATGCGGACAAGTAAGGGGAATACTCAGTTAAAAGTACATATCGAGCCCTCTGTCAGATGGGGAATATCTGGACCCCGTTAGCACAAGCAAGCTGTTGGAGTGAGTTATGGAAGCTGCAAGTCCCACCTAAAGTAAAAATGTTTATTTGGAGGCCTATATCAAACCTACTTCCGACTAGGACTCGTCTGGCATAGAAGAGGCTTCCCACAATTACTCAGTGTCCCCCTTTGTGGAGATACAGAAGAGACCGCATACCACATATTTCTCAAGTGTATAGTAGTGGCACCTGTTTGGGGAGATAGACTACTGCGAAGAATTCAAGGAAAAACGGGGCCAGACTCGATTCTTACTAACTAGAGATCCTGGGTAGAGGGGGAGGGTGAAGCAAGTCTGTGGGGTATTATGCTTTGGGCGATATGGAGGGCAAGAAGTCAAGCAGTTTGAAAAATAGAGGCATTTCATCCAGCAAGAGTGGCATCAATCGCAAAAGGGCTCCGAAGAGCCTGGGCAACGACAAAACCTTTGGGAGAAGCCTCGGGAGCAGATATGCTTATGTCATAATCATGAAAAGTCTAAGTCCCTCCAAACCCAGGAAGTTTAAAGATAAATGTGGATAGGAGAATAGATGCAGAGGGGGAAACTGGAGTATAAGACTTATTTTTAAGGATTCAGAAAGTCAAATTATGGGAGCGTTGTGTTGACGCTTTACGGGTTCTTTTCATTATGAAGAGTTGGAGATTGTAGGAGTCAGGGAAGCTCTATCTTGGTGAAAGGGTAAGAACATGAGGGTGGTGGAGATTGAAACTGATTGTCTTAGAGTGATGAACCAAGCCCATCAAGGAAAACACACTAAAAACATGTTCGGGGGCATCATCTATGACTGTAGGCGTTTTCTTTTAACTCCCGGGTTTAATGTCTCTTTATCTTATTCTCGTAAGTCTTGTAATACAGTGACTCGCGAATTGGTCAAGTTTGCGTTAACTAGTAGTAGCTGGAATTATGGTGATGAATCTATCCCGCCAACTGTAGCTTCAACTGTCCGACTTGATGTCGGGTTAATTGTTATTCATTAAATAAAATTTGTTTTACTTTTAAAAAAGGCTAAATTTGAGGTATAATTATTTATCAATTCTTTGTTAAATACTTAATTAAATAAATATTATTAACAATAATATTTTAATAAAAACTAAGTAAGCGGAGTCATTTTTTTTGCATTTAATTGAATGTGAATTTAATTATATAAAATTTTTTTAGTATAAGGTGTAAACGATTTGAATCTCAACTTAATTTGGCAGGGCTCTACTCATGAAAAAACTGTTCGGCTTGACCTCCACTCGAGCTCAAACGAGCTTGTGCAACTAAACTCAAGTTTGACTCGAAAATCTTGGATAAGCTCGAGCTCGACTCTCGATTTGCTTAATTTTCAATGTAAATATTCATTAAAAATAAAATATTAAACTATTAATTACTAAACGAGACAGCTGGAGATCGGCTCGACTTGACCAACCTAGTTTTATTTTTTTATATTCACTAAAATTTTGAAGATATATTATTAAAAATATGTAATATTTGCACAAGATGGCTCGCGAGCCTATCGAAACTTAAAATATCGGGCTCACTCGGCTTGTTTAATAAACGAGTCAACTCTTGAGCTCAAATTTGGCTCGAACTCGGTTATAATAAGTCTGAACCAAATATTTAGCAAGTCGAGCTTGAGCGGCTCATTAAAATTTTATGTTCGTCTAGCCTAAGTCTAATTCAGTTAAGCTTTTAACTTGTTCACCCATAATAATTGTTCCAATTACATATTGACACAAAACCTTACCTTTAGGTAGAGGAAAGACGTAGCTGGCACAAGCACAATCAGTAGCCCTTGGACTTGGAGGGCGGATCAAGCAAGAGCTTTTGCCTTGTGTGTGGTACTTACTAACCATGAAGGAACTACTCGCTTAGCTGCCTTAATCCTTTCTTTTCTTTTTACTAGATATCTCCGTTTTCATATTCACTGTATATTAAATGTGGGTCAGTGATAAGTTAAAATATATTTTTAACTTTGTCATTTTAGACACTTTTGTCCAACACTAGATATAAATATAATAGCTGCACACTTTGTTCTTGCATGCAAGTCGAATGACTTTATATCTCATAGTAAGCATTTTATAAAACAAGAACTTCCCATTCACATGGATACAAAATGAGCATCTATAGCTTCAACAACAAAATTAAAGCAAAGCTAGCTAGCTAAGCATAAGCGCATAGAGCAAGTTCAGTTCAAATTTATGCTCCAAAGACCATTTGCTGGATTATCTCCATCAACATTTTCCTGTCATCCTCAGTTCTGGAGATGACCTCAATTGGCTTCAGCTATAACTGGTGCGCATGCTCTCGTCAGTTCCCCTCTTTCGCTCGCTCAACCTCCTCCCGTATCCTATCATCAAATTGAACGATTTGGACCCACAAGTCCTTCACTCATAGGAATCTCCGCCTGTAGAGGAATAAAACCTGACTCTAAATCATCCAAATTGCTAGTTGTATCAATAGAGGAATAGACCCAAACCCCAAAGCATGGTCCTTGATGATTGGGGCGATCATCTTCGTCGCTTCTGCATGAAATAACATATTAACCATTGTAATGAACCAAGAACTGCAGGTGAAGCAGTAGAGAGGTCACCGGTTTTAATCCAGTCACTAAACGGTATGTTTTATTAATTATTGTTGATAAAAGAAACTAAAGTAATGGATAGAGGGTTATGTGAAATTACCACTAGTCTGGGGCCATTATTCTTGTAAACGTACTTGAATGCCTCTATCAAAGGAGACGGATGCCCTTTCTTTTCATATTGGTAGGCGCCGTCATTGAACGGTGTAGACCCTGAGTTGTGGTTCACCCTAAACTCGTGAATTTCTTTCATTCCTTGGGACAGTGCCTACAAAAGAAATCATACAAACAAGTATTGAGATACTCACAAAGCACAACAATTTAGTTTAAAGAAAAAATATGTGTAACAAACAATGTACCTCATTATCTTTGCCTTTGAAGTGTCGAACGAGCCATTTCCACTCGATGCAAGAACTCTGTAGGGGTCGGGGACGACCCCTTGTCCTTAAATGCATTCCTACACAAGGAATTATGGTCATTGTATCTCAAAGAGGCAGTTTTCAAAATATATTTGCAAAGGTCTATAGAACCAGCATCTATGTCATGATAAATCTAGACAAGGAAACAAATACCGAAATTAGTAATTAAGCAGACATAATTTTGTTGATCAACAATAATTCATGAAATCCTCCTCAATATCTCACATCTGAATTAAGTAGATACAAATTGACTGATGTTAATTTGGAAACAATAACGATACTAAAAATGAAACTGAAAACATAAACTCATACTGAGTTTGTTGAAGACGATCTGTTTGACATCTCCACCTAACTTCTTATACCGACTAGCAAGCATTGGGACATGGGATCGTACCAACGTTCTAATTAATGTCATTCACAAGTGATCGAGGTCTTGGAGTAAGGGGACAACCGCGCTTTGCATTCCAACTGAGGGAAATTTTCTAGTAGTCGTCACTCTTCTCCCTTTGATATGTTGACCTGATAGTACAGATCGCGGCATGCGGCGTATGCTAGGGAAGGCACATCAGCTACATGTGTGTGCAACATGTTGATAGGAGCTTCTGGATCTAGTAGCAGTTTCAGGGACATTCAACGTGTCCCGACTTTTGGTCTCCATCAGATCAGAATAACCAACTGTATGGAAGGGGAAGGCATCGTCTGTGATGGAGATTGGGAGGAGCCCACACATTTAGCTTTCATCCTCTAAAATAATTTATGCTTGGCCTCCTGCTTTTTAGAAGCCATCCTGCAATTGTCGGCTAATATCAATAATGAAATAAATGGAAAATAGATAGACGGTCCCAACAATAAACAACAAAGTAACAACAAAGTATGACTATTCTGTTGTAAACTAAATACCAAAGAAACGAGATTGTGAACAAGAAAAGAGATTGAGAACAAGCACGATAAAGTGTGCCAGAAAAACGAAACAGAGTTTTTTTTGTAAGAACCCAAGTGCTCGGTTAATTGAGTATTCAAGCCTATTTATAGGCATTCATGAGACAGTGAAACTTGCCAAGCAAGTGTTAGTTTGCTTACTAACTAAGTGATGTGGGGTCCATCACCACGTTATCTATAACACTCCCCCTTGGACACCACATCTATGAAATAATTACATTTAACTTTACAAGGAAAAACCCAATAGGATAAAAACCGAGTAAAGAAGTAATATAGGCGATGTTGGACGTGCATAATACTGCCTCGTTAAAAATCTTTTCAGGAAAACCCAATGGGACAAAATCTGAATAAGGAAAAAAGAGTGCAGCGCACAAATGTCCAAAGTGTGTTCAACTTTATAACTCATGCTCCCCTGATAGATGCTCCCACTGATCGAAGCTCCCCCTGATTGTTGCTCCTGTTGATCGATTCTCCCCCTGAGAACTAGTACAATCACTTTTGCTGCTTGCTAACTCGACGCAAGCCCAATCTACATACGAGCTTCTCGAAAGTGGATGTCGGTAATGCTTTGGTGAATAAATCTGCAAGATTCTCACTTGAGCGTATTTGTTTTACATCAATCTCGTGACTCTTCTGGAGTTCATGAGTGTAAAATAATTTTGGTGAGATGTGTTTTATTCTATCTCCTTTGATGTATCCTCCTCTAATTTGAGCAATGCAGGCTGCATTGTCTTCGTATATTATAGATGGGGAACTTGTTATTGAGGAGATCCCACATGATTCTCTTATATGCCGAATGATTGATCTCAAGAATACACATTCTCGACTTGCTTCATGCAGCGCCAAAATTTCTGAATGATTTGAAGACGTTGCAACCAAAGTCTGCTTTGTTGATCGCCAAAACATCGCAGTCTCATTGCAGGTGAAGCATATCCAGTCTGGGAGCGTGCTTTATGTGGATCTGAAAGATATCCCGCATCTGCATATCCTATCAGACCTGCATTTTCTGTGGGTTTCGCATATAATAATCCTAAATCTTTTGTTCCACTCTAATAACGGAATATATGTTTGATCCCATTCCAATGTCGTCTAGTAGGCTCAGAACTGAATCTTGCCAGCATATTTACTGCAAATGCAATATCCGGCCGTGTACATTGTGCCAAGTATAATAAGGCTCCAATTGCATTTACATATGGCACTTCAGGACCAAGTATATTTTCATCTATTTGTTTCGGACGGAATGGATCTTTCTTAGGATCAAGCGACCGAACGACCATTGGAGTGTTGAGTGGATGGACATTTTTCATATTGAAACGCTTCAAGAGTTTCTCAATATATGTAATTGATGGATTAGAATTTCATTAGTCACATGTTCGATCTGTAGGCCTAGACAATATTTAGTTTTTCCAAGATCTTTCATTTCAAATTCTTTCTTTAAATATGCCACGGTCTTTAGGATCTCTCCAGAAGTCCCAATTAGGTTCATATCATCAACATATACTGCTACGATGACAAATCTAGAGCTTGATTTCTTAATGAATACACATGGACATATGACATTATTTTTATACCCTTCTTTTGTAAGGTATTCATTTAGACGACTATACCACATTCTTCTGGATTGTTTTAGTCCATATAATGATTTTCCCAATTTTAATGAATGTAAGTTTCTTGGACTATTTTTAATTGCTTCAGGCAATTTAACTCCTTCGGGGAGTTTCATATAAATGTCAGTGTCTAATGTTCCACATAAATAAGCAGTAACAACGTTCATTAAATACATGTCTAGTCCTTCAGACACTGTCAAACTTATCAAATATCTAAAAGTGATCATATCCATCACGGGTGCATATGTTTCATCAAAGTCGACTCCAGGTCGCTGAGAAAAACCTTGGGCTACTAGTCTTGCCTTGTACCTGACAATTTCATTTTTCTCATTTCGTTTCTTTGTGAATACTCATTTATACCCAACTGGTTTAACATCTTCTGGTGTTCGAATTATAGTCCCGAATACTTGGCGTTTTGCCAATGAAGTCAATTCGGTTGTTATTGCTTCTTCCCACTTTAGCCAATAATCTCTTTTGCGGCATTCATTAATAGTACGTGGCTCAAAATCAATATCATTTATCACTTCATTTGCTACTGCAAATACAAAAATTTCATCAATTATAAATGATTTTCGATCCCAAGATTCCTTTACACGTGAATAATTCATATTAATTTCTTTATTTGTTTGTTCTTGACGTTCCTCGGAATTTTTTGAACTTGATGGCTCTACTAGAGCTAATAATCTTTCAGAATTAGTTGGTTCTTCAGGAATCGTAAGTTTTTCTGGAACAGTCTCTGTACTCGATTGATTTTTTCGTTTTCGAGGAACAAGATCTTTAGCACCTAGTGGTCTTCCACGCTTCTGGCGTGCATTAGAGGAATTTGCTGCTGCCTTAGAATTATCGTCATTTACTTTAATTCTCGCTGGCGTATTAACGACATCAATATATGACCTTGTCATTTTAGCCGTATATGCAAATGCATCATGCATTTGATTTGCAATATTTTGCAAATGTATTAGTCTATGTACTTCATTTTCACATTGCGGCGTGCGTGGATCTAAGTGATATATGGAAGTCACTTTCCACGAAAGATCGTGCCTTACTTCAGGAGGCTTTTTATGATCAGTTAGAGAGTGGAATGTTGTCTCATCGAAATGACAGTCAGCACATCTTGCTGTAAATAAATCGCCCGTCAGGGGTTCAAGATATCTAATAATAGACGGTGAATCAAAACCAACATAAATTCCCAACTGCCTTTGAGGTCCTATTTTTGTGCGTTTAGGGGGTGCAACAGGCACTTGTACAACACAACCGAAGGTTCGTAAGTGGGATATATCATGCTGATGTCCACACACAAGTTGTATAGGAGAGTACTGATGATATGCACTAGGTATTAGACGAATTAAAGATGCATCGTGTAATACGGCATGTCCCCAAGCAGAAACAAATAAATTAGATTGCAATAATAATGTACGTGCAATTATTTGTATTCGTTTAATCAAAGATTCTGCTAACCCATTTTGGGTGTGAACATGCAGTTGCAAGTTTGTGATTTGTGATTTGCAAGTTTGAACCTTATGGACCCAACCGAAGACTCTCAGCTACCAGCACATGTCATATGCTTGGGACGCTTCCACCATTCTTATCATACCCTTAAGCCGTGTCACACCTTAATGCTTTGCTTTAACAAAACACGTGCTTAAATAGATATTAATTTACATAATAGAATTATTAAATAATAGGAGAAACTTAAATAATTATAGTAAGTAGGGAAAGAAAATGTAACCTGAATCTAGATGGTTTTGTTACGAGTTCCGAATTTCTCATATAAATATTTACAATAATCTGGACAACCTGAAACCGCTCTTTTCGGGTGCCTTAGTTCAACAAACTTGCAGTATAAGTCCAGACATATTGGGTCCAAACCCAAATCCTTGAGTCTTACAATATAATTATAATAATAACATATTAAATTCAAGCCCAGCTTGCTTAAGCCTTTAATAAGAATTATTATATCAATTATTTAACCCAACCCACTTATTGAATAACCAAATATTGAACTTACGCCCAACAACATAGTATCATTAGATATCATATTGAGTCCAAGACCTATATACTTAAATATGAAGTCCTAGATGCTCCTCCTCCAAACTTATCTCCAAATATGCCAACCAACAAGGATGAATCGTGCCTCAGCCGGAATCTGCAAGGCATGGAAGAGGTTTTTCTGGCGAATCAACTGACTTCCCGAACTCGTCTACAGTTCAAAGCTTCTTCTGGTGTATCATCTCGCTCGATGCCGATAAATGGTTAGTCAATCTCTGCACCGTTGTCATCGTATGCGCATCAAAGTCAGGGGTGACTCGATCTTGGAGGCAAGGGTGTTCTGATGCTCAATCGCGCATGGATTCTTGTGATAATTCGTGCTATCACATGGATCTTCAAGCCCTTCCTATTTCCATATTATTGTTTCCTCATACAATAATTAGCAATCGCCCCATAGTTTGCAATTATAGCCAAACCATGATCATGTTCATGTATATAAGCAAAGAGATAGATGTACAGTGACAACTATTATTGGCAGCATATATCAGGATCCCCTTTTCTTTTCAAATCAAACCATATGTATAGATATAAATTTCACCATGATCAATAATATCATATATAAAAGGAGCACTAAGGTGTGTACCAGATCAATTTCTTATTTCTGAATCTATTCCGCTTGGTCAAGAATCAAAATTCATGTACTGAATGTACACCTTTTGTCAAATTCACTTAAGTATTCATAATTAATGACGAGATTTATTAGTATGTTACTTAATTTCATAAGAAACATATAACAGTAAATGTCAACGTTCCAATTACATATGAGACATGCCAATCCATATAATCATAATGTCAATATCCGACATGCATTATAATGTTATCATATACACACAAGGTACATATTAATGATCATAAAATCCAAGAGTGGTGGATGAGAAGGGATAGTAGTTTGATAACTCATACCACACATTAGCTCAAAAGCCATTCTTGCTGGAACGTTATTTGCAATGCCATTTGAACAGGCAAATGGTTACATCATGTCGTGTACGTGTGTAATGGCGATTTCATTTTTCGACATAAAGTAACCGCGCCGTGGTATGGTGGTCACTGACTTGAAAGTAATTTTTCCGGTTGAACCGAGGTGGTGATCGTATTCCGGTTGACTCCGATGTTAACACGGTAGTCCCCCTAATGCGTGCGTGCCCACTCACATATCAGAGTATGAAAATTGCACAATTCAATACTCAAAAACTTATTCGAAAAGATCAATTTGAGTGAGAACGATTATAGAAAAAAATCATTGTCTTAGTTCTATTTTTCATTATGACCATTCAACGATTATATAGTGATCGAGAAATAAATATGATAAAAAAATATTTTAAAGAATGAAAAGTTATTAACCAATTAAGTATTAATTAAAGTCTTGCAACTTCCAAAAGAGAAAACTAAAAAGAGTAAATCTTTGAAACCATTATCCCAACAAGTTCTGTTTTCTTCAAAAACACTTCTGTTGCACCAGAAAAAATGGAGAGTACGTGTCACTATTTTATTGGATAATTGAAGAAGCAGAAAAAGAAATGTTGTGGAGTAATGTAGAGGATCAAAATAAATTTTCATTTTACTGTTCTGTACTGCTCCAAAGAAACCTATCTTCCCCAACACATTCCAGCTCCGCCGCCGCTTTCTCCGACGAAAATGGCTGCTCTGACTCAGTACCGTGGCGGTCAACTCTTCGCCAACTCCACCTCCGCCGCCAGGCCGAAGCCGAGAGCAGTCTCCGGCAGAGTCCGCATGTCCCTCGACCGGAACGGTCCATCGCTCGCCGTCGTCGGAGTGACCGGCGCCGTCGGGCAGGAGTTCCTCTCCGTCCTCTCTGACCGCAACTTCCCTTACAGCTCCATCAAAATGCTCGCCTCCAAGCGCTCCGCCGGGAAGAGGCTCACCTTCGAGGACAAGGAGTACACCGTCGAGGAGCTCACTCCCGAGAGCTTCGACGGCGTCGATATCGCTCTGTTCAGCGCCGGCGGTTCAATCAGCAAGGAGTTCGGGCCAGTTGCGGTGGAGAGGGGCACTATTGTGGTGGACAATAGCTCGGCGTTTCGGATGGACGAGAATGTGCCGCTCGTAATCCCGGAGGTCAATCCCGAGGCTATGGCTGGGATCAAGCGTAGTACCGGGAAGGGAGCGCTTATTGCTAACCCTAATTGCTCCACAATTATTTGCTTGATGGCTGCTACGCCTCTCCATCGACACGCTAAGGTTGGTGTTTGATTGGAATTGGCTAGAGTTTGTTTTATTTCTGTGTTCAAAGCTTCAATTTGTTTCACTGATGTATCTACAATATTGCTATTCTTAGGATTCTATTCATTTAATGGCAAATGTCTGATCTGCGGAGGTTTTTAGATTTAGCACTTGAGCTTCCAAGGTGCCATAATGATTATAAGCACCCCACCACAAGAGTGATTGCCGAATTGATGATATTCATGTTATGTATCTGCAAATGGTATCGACTGAAAACTGATTAATCGGGTTATACTTATAGCTAATGGTTCTAATTTCCCTTAATAGGAGGTTGAATTGGATTGTTAAATCTTGGTGCCACGAGATATAAGATATTGTTGTTAATGTTATTATTAAGTCTAGTGAAATTTGGACTGTATCTGAACTTGGGGCTCCGAGTGAGCAATGTCTTGACTCCAGAAGCATAAGCGACATGTTTACTTGTTTTCTTGAATGATGAGACTAATGCAAAATTTATAGCAGAAAATAATGCTATGTCGTATATACATACACATTACAAGGATTGTTGGTATATGCTACAGGTTAAACGTATGGTTGTTAGCACGTATCAGGCAGCAAGTGGAGCTGGTGCTGCTGCGATGGAAGAGCTAGTCCTTCAAACTCGGGAGGTCTCTTTCCCCAACTATCTTGATTGCATTTTGCTTCTTAAACAAAATCTATTGTACTTGAATGGTTGAACCTCTAATCATGTCTATATTATTAAGCTGATTCTTTTTCCTTGCAAATAAAGGTCCTTGAAGGAAAAGAACCAACTTGTGAAATCTTTAAGCGGCAGGTTTGTCAAGTTTTGTGCAATGTCTTGAGAAGCACTAAATGATTTTCATTTCTGATTCAGAGTGAATTATTTATTACACTCCCTTATTGTGCAGTATGCATTTAACCTGTTTTCACATAATGCGCCTGTTCTTTCAAATGGATACAATGAAGAGGAAATGAAATTAGTCAAAGAGACTAGGAAAATCTGGGTAAGTTTCATAGTTAGCTTATTTTTCATCATCCGTTCTATTCATTGTTTGTGGTATCTTTGGCTTGTGAGAGTAGTGATACTTTCATATGAACTTACATGTGTTTTGGTTCTTTAATTTTTTGTGTTTCAGAATGACCCAGATGTTAAAGTTACTGCTACATGTATTCGAGTTCCTGTCATGCGTGCACATGCAGAGAGTGTGAACCTTCAATTTGAGACTCCTCTCGATGAGGTATTGATATTATACTATGCATTTACAGTTTTGCAGTCAGTGTTCTAGTAATTTTATTTTCTGGTAGTCTCCATTTATTGAACTATTTCAACCTATGTTCTTCTTAGTTTTCATAATTGCATCTGGAAGAATAGATGTTTGAAACTTTCTTGCTGACAGTATCAAATCTAGTTTCATAGTTCACTGAATTTATATCAAAGAATAATTTTTGCATATTGTTCTGATATGAATATTCATACATGCAATTAGTTTGACTTGACATTTAAGACTTCATGATATAGGCGATTTGGGTTATGTGTACAAAATAGGTAATTATGACTCATTTAAGGTTACATAGTCTAATGTACTGTATGTATTATTTAAGTTGAGGGCATGCACTCGTTAACGATTGCATGTTATGCTGAGTAGATGTCATTTAGATACTGTTCAACCACGACAAAACAGTTTACCATCTAACTCTAAAATTCTATCAAGTTATGGATATTGTGAGTTTGCAAGTAACTCTAAACTTCCGCAGAATCTTCATTCTCTGTTTTATGTTGTACTTGTTGACCTAGGACACGGCAAGGGAAATTCTAAAGAGTGCACCCGGAGTTGTGATTATCGATGACAGAGCATCCAATAACTTCCCTACGCCATTGGAGGTATCAAACAAGGATGATGTTGCGGTTGGCAGGATCCGTCGTGATTTGTCCCAAGATGGAAACTATGGGTATAACTCCTTTATTCCCTTAATAAATTATCTAATCAGCATTCTTCTGTTCGATGAACTGTGATGCTAACGCTGAACTTGTGAGCAGGTTGGATATCTTTGTATGCGGTGATCAAATACGAAAGGGAGCTGCGCTTAATGCTGTTCAGATTGCTGAGATGTTGCTGTAGACCACAATTGTCACTGGTGAGGCTTCCTTATTTGGAGAGTTGTAGTCTTGAGTCATTTTTCATATTTTTACTATGCATATTATGTAATCCATATGGTGAGATGGAACATTTTTGTTGCCTGAACAAATTAGGTTGGTCAGTTTGTTGCTTGGTGTTTTAAATTACAAGTGTACCTTTTGCACTATAATTTTGTCAAGATAGCCTTGTAATTTATAACAACCTATGCTGTTTTTGTTCTCATTTTGATTAGAAGTGCCCACTGGTTTAGTGCATAGGAACTTCTTCTGTATGTTCTAAAAATCTTAAACTGGTCCAGTTAATTCTTTATTTATTGTTAGTTTGTCTATTAATCTGATTAATCTTTGATTAGTCTCCTATTAGTCCACAAAAGCTCCCCCCTGCTAATGCCTAGGTTTTTTTTAAACATTAATTTGTCTTGTTGAGTTCATAAAATTTTCTTATTGACTGCATTTTCTTACCGGCAACTACTTATAAACTTAGAACTCTGTCCTATCGAAAGTGAAAATCTACGAGTGGGGATTTTGTAGTGTGTGTGTCTATTTAGTAGGAGTTGGCTTTTTGGACTCGGAACCGAACCAGAATTGGAGTCTAAGGTTAATAGTTAAGTTTTGGTTCTCAAAACTTAAGAGCCGCTGTTAATAGGTAAGAGCATGCAGCAAGCTACACAAACTTTATATATTATTTATCTTTGTATTTTTATTTTGTTTGCAGTATTAACATTCAGTTTTGTTATTATTTGTTATAATTGTAAATTTAAAGTTTTTGGATATAAATTTGGCTCAAATTCGTGGTAGCATTTTTGCCATGGTCCAATTGGTACTAATCTGTAAATGTCTATAATAATTTATCATCGTTTGTAATGAATAAAATCGGTTTGATATTACTTATGTGTTGAAGTAATACGTTAAGTATGATTTGATCTATGACCACGAAAGTAGTAGAACCATAAATCTGTACGAATTAAACTTAACGGGTCCTTGGTCAATATGCTTCATAGAAGCGACCAATATGAAGATGATTCTTTATGATATAGTTCTACTCGTCATTGTGATGCGTAATCCCGGAATCAGATCATAGATATCATGAAGGGATTGATATCGGACGACCAGACCTGAATAGTGTTTCATGGATACATTCATGAACATATTCAGTGTCGTAGCTTGTCATTGTATCTTTAGACCGATGAGTCTTTGTGATCGCTATGCAGTTGACGTCCGGTTTTGACTTGTGTCTAACACTATCCGTAACATAATAGCAATAACGGGCATGATTGGGTGGGGGACGGATTGCATGAGTGACACGAAAGACGGCTAAGAGATTTATCTTTCATACTACAGTATGAGAATGATATCCGTTTAGGCCGCTTGATCGAGAGTGACTAAAAGGAAGTGTATGGTCTTGCCAATGATACGAGTTATCAAGTTTTCAGTCGTCTCACATACCAAGAAACAATGATTGATTAAATGAGGGTGACGACTCTGTGCCTCATGATCAATCTGGATATCTGGAGATAAAAGGATAGTGACTTGTACGCATGAGATTAAGTCGAATCGTCGATCATTGTGCATCTTGTGTAATCATAATGTCTTAATAGAGACCATTTATGATGGATTGAGTAAATAAGGTTTTACGGCAGTCTGCCAACGGTGGCATGAGCCTAAAGGGTCACACACATGGATTTGGATTCTGAGAGATAAAGAAAAGGTCAGCAACTTTTGGACACGGGCCGTGGCCAAAACTGGGGTTTTGGACCGTAGGCCCGTGTAGGTGAGAATAAATAGCGAATCGAGAAAAACTGAGTTTTTCCGTCGATGTCGCCATGAGCTTCGGCCCATGAGGCCTAGACAACCGGCCCAATAAAGCCTATATGGCCGGCCCACATGTGTGTTTTGGGCTTGAGTGGGTTGGTGGTTAGATAAGCTTGATTACTTGGATTACATTTACCAAGAAAAGCTTATTTTATTGTGAGTGGGATTGGGATGATGAAATTGATTTATTTAATCCATTTTCAGCATATCCTACTCTCAGTCTCACGAGTGACCAAAAAGGAACCAAGAAGAGGAAAAGAAAGACTTGCTCTCTTGGTGAGACTCACGGCCAGACCTCCCTCTCTTCAGATCAATATCTAAGTAGGTTTGAGTGTGTAAGGATCAAAGTGATCATCCAATCTAGTGTGGATACGTCTAGAGTTGAAGATCCTAATGTCTTCTTCAAGGATTTGATTTGATCAAACCTCAAAGGTAAGAATCTTGTGTTCTTGATTTATTCCTTGAGATTTAATGGTGGTTTTCGATCTTGGACAGATTTTAGGGGTTTAATTGTTGTGCTTCCGCTGCCGATCGAGTTCTTGGAGCCCCTAAAACCCAACAATTCGGCCTAAAAATCAAAGTTAAATTAAAAATTGTAAACTAATCTATTAAAATTAGAAATCAAACAGAAGAATCACAGTCAGGAGAAGATTATGTGTGCATATAAAGGTTGTGGATATGGTTCAAACAAATCAGGGAACAAGAGGGGATCTGGTCCGGTCCAATTCCTAAGCAGTCTATTTTCAAAACCATGCCCATCCCTATTAAATAATTATCAAACATTTAGTTCTCAAACTTCTTTTTTGAATATTACATTAGATGCTCTATCTACTCTTAAACTTATTCTACGTCCTCAAATATTAGTTCTCATAAACTTTTTAATAAATTATTGACTATTTGTATATAAGTCCGTTCAAACCTTACCGAGCTTTGATTAAATATAAGTTAGTTTATCTCATATAATTTCTCTGAAAATATAGTATTTTCCAGTAACAAATAACAATAGACATAAATGTAATAATGTGAGCAAATAATAACATAAAATTTGCTATTACGTGACGTGGCAGCAACGTTTTGACTTTGTTCTCCGGTTTCATAGATTCCGTCCGCATCAGATCTTCGCTCGTCAAAGGAAATGGAAAAGGTTTGCATAATTAGGAAGTAAGCACAAACTTCCGGAGCTTTCATCACCTGCCTGCGTCTTCACCGTAAAACTTGTTGCCGCATCATCAAATGGCTGTTTCTAGAGAGTCATCGTTGACATTCTACATTGGGACCAACGGACGTCTGTTTACGGCAAGTACGAGAAACACAAGATCACAATGACGTCATCAACCTGACGTCAGCTGAAGTAAAAATTTCAAGGAAGATTAGGGATTTTCACAAGCATGGAATAATTTATTTTCTTATTCTTTCCTTTGTAATTTCATCCACAATTTAACTTAAAGGGTGAATAGGAAAAATAATGTCTTTATTTTTGGATTGGCTTATATATATATATTTAGTGTTTCTTGTTTTCATAATCTGATTTCTCTGCTGAGTCCTTGGCTCGCTCTATGCTCAGGTGAGTCAGATCTTTTGATTCTGCATGATCATTTTTATCCTGAACAATGTGAGGTCTTGTTGGATATTTTTTATGGGTTCCATACAAAAATGTTGTCTTTGTGGCATTTTGTCTGAAATGTGACTACTTGTTGGAGTATCTTGATTATGTTTTTTGTGTGCTTTTGCTTTTCCTTTTAAGGTTCTTCTATGAAATTCTTGGATACAGTATATGGGTTTTCTTCAGAACTTAAAAATGAAAAGCTTTTTGACTTTTTGAAGGAAATGGTTTTGTCAGAATGGGCCAATTTCTTCTATTTTTAGCATCAACCCCTTTTCTTTTTTCTGCCATTACAGAAAGCAAAATGCTCCTCAAATCATCTTTTTGTTCCATTTACTTGAACTCATTAATCTTTGTTGAATATGCCTTGAATTGGGTACGGACCGACTGAGATTAGAATGTACGATTGTCTCGTTGACGGTCAACCAGTCGAGGTTTAGAGGCGAAACGCCCGATCTATTGGTTTGAGAGTGCAAAGATACCCAGATTTTATGATATGTTATGTTCAGAATTTGGTGATTGTGTGTTTGAGCCTGATTTCTTTTCTTGTTTACTTTTCTAATTAAGTTTTGAGTGTACTATAGTTGAATAATTTGATGATCAGGCAAACCAGGTAAATTTTTCTGAATTATTGTTTAATGTTTTATATCCATTAGAAAATTTCAGATGTTGAGTAAACATAATTGATCTTAGCTTTTTTACTAATTCATATTTCTATTCTATGTGTTGTTTAGTTGTTAATCTTAAAATTTGGTTGATAGTGTTTCTTGTATTTGATTTGTCTTTAACTACTTCATTCCACTTCTTTCCTTTTATAGCTGCAATGAGTGTTAGAATTTTTTCATATTTCTACCTTATTAGTTTATTTCCTGTTTCTGTTTTATTTTGTGATTTAATTTTAGGTGAGTGGACTATAATAACTTTTTAATTCTATAGAAAGTGAACAACCGGTCAATAATAACATGATACATACATTTTCCCAATATCCAAGAATGAGTTTGGTAGAATAAAATCAGGGTTTCTTAATGTTATTAGATATTTTTTACCTATTTAGGATTTTTCTAATATTTCTTATTTAGTTTGATAAATCACCAATATAAATGACTCTTTCTTATTGTATTGACAAGAATATCAATAATATTATTAATAGGTATGAAATCTAATTTTATTCTAACAGAGCTCATGATTTTTGTTTTGGGAGCTGATTTAGGATTTGTTACCAGAAATACTTGCAGTTGTGCTTAATTGAACATAATGGTGAAGGCGATCGAGATTCATGGATTCCCCGCGGACACATCTCCAGAAGAAGCAAAAGTGTTTGTGGAGAGATTCACTGGAAGAGGAACCATCTACGCTCTAGAAGTGATGCGCCCGAAAAGAAGGGGGCAGAGAGGATACGTAAAAGTTCAATTCACAGCGAAAAAGGATGCGGATTCAATCATCTACTTAGCAGAGAGGAGGCGCATATGGCACGGGAGGCTCTACATGAGGGCTCGCAGGATGAACCATGACTTTGCGCAAAGACAAAGGATCTTCTTGCACAGCTTGGATCACGTGACCTTGAATTTCGGGTGCCAAACTTCTGAGGACAAGTTGTGTGTGCTGTGGAAGAGAATGGATGTGAAGGTGAGGTTTGGCTTGGGAATGGGGAGGATATTATTTTACTTTTCTCATGTTAATGTCGACTACAAGCTTGTTCTTTCTTCTGAGAATATCTGGCAGATTGAGCTGCGCAAGCCTTGCTCTCAGACTAACAAGTTTCTCCTCATTCAGGTATGTTATTATGATGTTTTCTTTATTGATCAATCATGTTTCTTTATTACTTGACGTCTTAATTTACTGGTAGCTTTCAGTGCATGTTAAGCATGGCACTTTTGTGAGGAGTTGACTTATACTTCCCTAATTGCAAATTGCAAAGTTCAAAATTTATAGTGTATTTTAGGAAAATCCATTGACATTCCTTATTGCTAGATTTGACCAATATTATTGCTCTCAAACATGAATTTCTTGGTGTTGGTAGTTGGTAGGAGCTCCTCGTATATACGAGAAAGATGTACCCGAGAACATGTACTATAAAGAAGACACCGATGACCAGTGGATCCGGCAACTGGATTTCACATCGGAACGGTACATCGGGCAATCTTCAGCTTTGTGCTTGGAGATTCCTCCGAGGTGTCAGCTTCCGAATTCTGTGTATACCCACGAAAGCGACAACCATCTCATGCTCGAGAGAGGCTCTGCTTTCACCAATGGCCTGCTTCTCGTGCCAGTCGTCACTCCACCTCCGGACATTCACTTGCCTTTCCATATCTTGTTCAAGATCAACTCATTGCTGCAACATGGTTGCCTTCCCGGACCCGCCATCGATGCCAGGTTCTTCAAAAATACGCTCTTCTTAATCCTGTTATATTATTTAGGAATAATTATCTAACAAAATCATTTTACACATAAATACACCCAACTCCTTTTAGCTTGTCAGCTCACTCAAAATTTTTATTTTTTACAAATCAACTTAAAGTATTGAGTGTACTTATAAGTGGAGAAAATATATAAATAATTTTTTGGACAAGATCATGACTTGTACTCATATGCAAAAACATGTTTAGTTTAATGTGTCGGGCTGCAAAACATTTTATTTATTCCAGCAGCTACACATAATTATTATATATACTTCTGGTTACCGTGTTTTTTAACAAATAAACCCAATATTTTAGTAGAGATCTAGGTACAAAACATGCACTAAGTAGTGATGTGTTATTTTTATTGTAAGAAGTAGATTTCAACTTCTTTTTATGCAAATGAGTGTTTATATTTCAAAATGTTGAAAATACGCTTATCGTCGGCCGGTTTTCTTCTTTTCTGATAGACTATATAGACAAATTTTTATCAAGAAAATACTTTGAAAATCTCTTTCCGGAAATGTTTCCAGCTTCAGTGTAATTTGGATAATTATTTTATCATGTGTATTGAACCCGGTCGAAATGAGTAAACAATAGAGTTCGAGTTATAACAAATAACCATTTTATTTATTTTTGCAATTAATTATAATTTTATATTTCTATTTTGACAAAAATAATTTAAGTTCAATAAGTTATATCGACAATATTATTCATTGCTTGTTCATGGACTAATTACTTGTCTCCAACACCAGATTCTTCCGGTTAGTCGATCCGAAGAGCGTAACAATGGAGCACATAGAGCATGCCCTGAACCGGCTCTACAATCTGAAACAATGTTGCTACGATCCTGTTACGTGGCTCAAGGAGCAGTACCAAAACTACCTCAGTTCCCATAGGCACCTCAGGTCACCCACAATGTCCTTAGTCGACGGACTCGTCTACGTTCGCAGAGTCCAAATAACTCCCTCCAAGGTATACTTTGGCGGTCCCGAGGTCAACCTCTCCAACCGCGTGCTCCGCAACTACATATCCGATCTCGACAACTTCATTCGCGTCTCCTTCGTCGACGAGGAGCTCAGCAAGCTCTTCTCCGCCGACTTGTCCCCGCGGGTGATCTCTCCCGACGAGGAGAGGAAGACGAGGATTTACGAGAGGGTGCTCTCAATCCTGCGAGATGGGATCGCGATTGGCGACAAGAGGTTTGAGTTTCTGGCCTTCTCGTCGAGTCAGTTGAGGGAGAACTCGGTGTGGATGTTTGCTTCTCGAGATGGGCTCAGCGCCAGTGATATTAGGGAGTGGATGGGTGATTTCCGTGATATCAGGAATGTGGCCAAGTGCGCTGCGAGGTTGGGACAGTCGTTTGGGTCGTCCAGAGAGACGTTGACGGTTGGCGAGGACGAGGTCGAGTTTGTTCCTGATGTTGAGGTTGTTAGGGGCGGAGTCAAGTATTGTTTCTCCGATGGGATTGGGAAGATTTCCGAGGAGTTGGCTGTAAAGGTTGCCAAGAAGATTGGCTTCAAAAACTCTACTCCATCTGCATTTCAGATTCGGTATTGTTTTATATACATTTCTCTCGAGTTATTTTATAATTTGATCCTGATTTTACTAGTGGCGGGCTAAAACAAGGTTTGTCGTTATTAGGCTTTATACCGTCGGTCTAGTAGTTTGTCCGCTGCTGTTTTCAGTCAGCCCAGCGGTACCCAACATTACCGTTGGGAGATTCATGACTAAAAAATAACAAGGTGAAGAAAAATAGGGAAGAAATACAAAAAATACTAGCTGTGGTAAAATTTTCTAAACGTTATTCGGTTGAAGAGTGCTTTTATAGGGACTAATTAAAAATTAGCCAGAGATTAATCGAATTAAACGATTAATTAGAAACAATAGAGGATTAACTGGTGACTAGTTGGAGAATTTTACAACATATAAAAATAAGGGAATTGAGTCTAGTGACAGAATTCTCATGTAATAAGTATGAGTTGAATCAATTGATGGTTTTCAAGCTCACGCTAAGAGTACTGTTGTTTAAGTTATTACTAATAAAAATATATGATTATGATAATTTCTATTTGTAATTTATTTTGTATCCATCTCTTTTAATTCCTTAATAATATATTTCACGTATTTCAACAGGTATGGTGGATGTAAAGGCGTTGTGGCAATCGATCCAACGTCAACAACGAAGCTCTCGCTGAGGAAGAGCATGTCCAAATACAAATCAAGTAACACGAAGTTGGATGTGTTGTCGTGGAGCAAGTACCATCCTTGCTTCCTGAATCGCCAATTGATCACCCTCTTGTCCACTCTCGGGGTGAAGGATCGTGTTTTCGAGAAGAAGCAGAGGGAGGCCGTGACTCAGCTCGATTCGATTCTAATAGACCCGGTGAAGGCGCGCGAAGCGCTTGAGATGATGGCTCCGGGAGAAAATTCGAAGATTTTGAAGGAAATGCTTCGGTGCGGATACAAGCCCAACGGAGAGCCTTTCCTCTCGATGATGTTACAAACGATCCGTGCGTCGAAGCTACTCGACTTGCGCCTCAAGACACGAATATTTGTTCCGAATGGGAGGGCTATGATGGGGTGCTTGGATGAGACTAAGTTGTTGGAGTATGGCGAGGTGTTCGTTCAAGTGTCTTCCTTCGGGAGGAGGCAGTCTCGTGGTAATTCGTCTGGCTCGAGCACTTACGAGCAGAGTTTTATCGTTGAAGGGAAGGTGGTGGTTGCAAAGAACCCTTGTCTTCATCCGGGAGACGTTCGGGTTCTCAAAGCTGTGAATGTACCGTCTTTGCGCCATATGGTGGATTGTGTGGTCTTTCCTCAAAAGGGAAAAAGGTGAGGCCTCTGTTTTGACTAGTAAGTATTTTTCAAAATACCGGCTCGATTTCAATAATCAGACGCATTAAATAGGTAAGCAGATTCATTAATAATTTGACAGTCAGTGTCGTAAAAATCAGCTAAGTCTACCACATAGGCTTGTGAATCTTGTCATACATCTATAAAAGTCGATTGCTTTAAAAGTTTATGGCGACGATGACAAACCTACCTAAGGTTCGTGGCTATTTAGCATGTTATAGCCACAGACCATGGATGTTGTGTATTTTCTATGGTACTTTTGTTTTTCGCTAATGGTTGTGTGATTCTTGTTGAAAGGCCTCACCCAAATGAATGTTCGGGAAGTGATCTGGACGGTGATATTTACTTCGTCTGCTGGGATCAAGATTTGATCCCTCCTCGCCAGATTCAACCTATGGATTACACGCCAGCACCAACTATGATCTTGGACCATGATGTTACCATTGAGGTATTTTTCAAAATAGATCAATTACAACTCACATGTCTCCGAATCCTTGTTAATGATAATTTATTTTTAGAAAAATGTGTATTTCATTGCTTTGAATTATGCACGACTAGGGCTATAAATGAGTTGAGATTTAAACAAGTTGTTTGAACTCAATTCGTTAAATATTCAGTTTAGATTTGTTATAACTGAGTCGAGTCGAATTTTGAGCTCGAACATAAACCCTTAAAACTCGACAAGCTTTCGAGTCGGCTAGTTAGTATTTAACAAGCCGAGGCTTGCCAAATTAAAGTTCGTTTCGGTTTGTTTACCCTCTATCATGTCTATCATACCCTTGCGTTAAAATTTTGAAATTCATAAGCATCATGTCGCCTCGGTAAAAGTATTCATATTAGTTATAGTTGATATCCGTATTTTTATTTACTATTTCATATCATGTGCTTATTGGGTTATTATTAATTCTTTTAAATAACGAAAATACCATCCTCAATTTGTTGTTCATCATCATCCCCTAGTTAGGCGAATTGCTACAGTAAACCGTAGCTACAGATTCCCAAAAGTTAGAAACATTTCACAAAAATTTAACCAGTGTTTCAATCTGATTAATTTTTAATTGTTTATTGATTAATCTCTAGAAGACCCTCTCTATCAAATTAGCACCTGTCTTTTTTAAAACGCTTATTTTCACAATGTTAGTGACCATTAGAGTGTAGAGTAATAAACATGCATAGTTACATGAAAAATAGCATAAGGAGTTGATTGACACGAAACAGGAAATCCAAGAATATTTTGCGGACTACATAGCCAACGACAGCCTAGGAGTCATTGCGAACGCGCACACCGTCTTTGCCGACAGAGAAACCGGCAAAGCAACGAGCGAACCGTGCCTCCAACTAGCCCAGTTATTCTCCATCGCCGTCGACTTCCCCAAAACCGGCGTGCCCGCGAAGGTTCCGCCTCATCTCCGGGTAAAAGCGTACCCGGACTTCATGGAAAAACCCGAAAGGCCAACCTACGAATCCCAGACCGTGATAGGAAAGCTGTACCGCGAAGTGAAGGACGTGTCCTCGGACAAGAACCTCGTCAGTGCCTTCACGAGGGAGGCGTCGAGGCAGCTCTACGACCCCGACATGGAAGTGGACGGGTTTGAGGACTATTTGGACGAAGCATATCAATGCAAGATTGAGTACGAGGAAAGATTGATGAATTTGATGGATTACTATGGGATCAACACTGAGGCCGAGATTCTTAGCGGGAGCGTCATGAAGATGGCCAGGTCTTTTGACCGCAAAATGGTAATTTCCTCATAAACTTATTTGATATTTCTTTTAATAATAATTTAAATATTAATTTAAAAATAACTCGGACTCAAACCTAAACCGATAACCCGCCCTCCTGATTCATATAATAAGTCATGTGGCCAAACCTATCGATTTCAGTTGCAATCGATTCTAACTATATAAATAAGAATCGAATTGATGAAGTTTCGATTTTGTACTAACCAAACTGAACTGAGTCCTACTCGTTCACTTACCTACCATATTGATTATTGAATGTCAAGATTACTCTCTAAACGGTTCGTTTTTCAAAATCATTAGTGGGTCAGTGTTTATTTCGGACTAAAAAAGCCCAAAATATAGAAGTTCAACTCATTAAATTGGGTTGGGTCAACCCATCAATCCATCGGTGTCAAGCTCGGGTTTAGCCCGACATGTTAACTTCAAACAGAGCACTCATGCACTCGTGTACGGTTAACACAAAAATTAAAATCTATCGATCTCATACTTATTGCATACTATATTTAGTTTTATTTGACCGATTACTTTCGAACAGGACTTGGAGGCGGTCGCTTACGCTGTGAACTCACTGAGGAAGGAGACGAGGACATGGTTCAACGAGAAGGAGCTTGGGGATGGAGCTCGGAACGATGATGTTTATGCGAAAGCGTCGGCTTGGTACTATGTTACGTACCATCCTACGTATTGGGGTCGAGGCAGTGTGGGGATTGATGGAGATCATTTCCTTAGCTTTCCGTGGTGCGTTTCCGACAAGCTTGTTCAAATCAAGAGGGACAACATGAGTAACAGGTTGTATTTGGAGCGGTCGGAACTCGAGCGCCGGCTCAACGAAGAACTGCAGTTGAGCTAGTGACATAATTTATGTTGTACTATGTTTTATGTGTTTGTGTATTGTGATCATTATGGTTGTTGGAAATTATACTTCAAAGTGTGAAGTTAACTTATGTTATGGTAACAGAAAACTGTTACTGTTGTAATTATATATATATAGAAAAGGTTGTGTACAGCTTATAATTGTGAAGTGCAATTTGATTGATTAGAATCTTTGGGTTGAAGTGGTAACATTTTATAGTTGTAGCCCATTTAGCTACAAATTGAAATAGTTCAAAGTAAATCAAATTTATATGATATACGTCAAATAATCAAATTTATTGAGGGGAAATAATGAATGGAAATCAACAACATTCTAGTATTAACGAGTAACAAATCAAATAATATAGCGAATCATTCACTGATTATATCTTTCTCAGGGCAGAGAATATGGTGTTTCAAATTGAAAAGGCCAAGAAATCGGCCCAGGCCCAGGCCCAAGCAAGCATAGCCCCTAAAATTGCAGAATGGAGAAGAGCGCAGTGGATAGCTGCACCCAATTCCTTGTTGAAGAAGGAGTGCTCTGCATCAACATCAACGTCACTGGTCAAAGGAGATTCTGTTAGTAATATGATTGCAGTTTCGTGGGCAACATAGGAGCATGTAGGCCACCTTAAATAATAAAAGGAGAAGAAGACAGGAAAATGACATGTCCTACGTTTAAAACACAAGTTTAAATTTGTTGTTGTTGCACACCTAACTTGTAAAAATAATTTCATCCACTTTTAAATAATTAACTGAACGTGGCATGTTGGTCTAACTGCTCGCTTCCCAACCTGAGGTCAGAGGTTCGAGTCTCGTATTTGGTACCGGGTGGAGAAGGGTGTATGAATAATTAATTAAGAATGATATTGATCGTTAGAATATGGTGATATTAAATTGCAGGTTCATGTACAAAATTTGTAATCCAATATAAAAATGAGTAAAAATAGAAAGTGTGCAACTCATGAAACAATTTTTTTTCTTCATTATCTATCACAAACAATCATGTACAAATCAATTTCAATCATAGCAAATTCATATGAAATTCAAAATATTTCATTCATAACAATAACTAACATGAAATTATACTATATTTTTCCATCACAATCTTCGCTATAAAAAACCAAGCTACAAATAATTAATGTTTCCCTTTCGATTTTGAAAACAAATGAAAGCAATACACTCTAAAGAATAACAATAATAATACTTATAATCGCATTTTATGGTAATTTAAAGGGATATTTATAGTTTATTGTACCCAAATATATTGAAATGACAATTTCATATCTTAACTATTTTTTTCTTGTTTTTAGGACTTTGACTAATTTTAGTGACAATTTACCAAAATACACTTTTGTACACCCAATTATACATTTTTCTCACTTTCATACCCTACTGTATCCTGAATTTTATTTTGGGACAACTTATATCTAAAATACTAAAAATACATATACTACCCTTGAAATTGAATCAAAATTAAATATGGTCTAATTTCAATTGTGTAAAAAGACAAATTACCCTCAATTGTTCATCAAATTTTTAAGTGAATGTCACTCTCTCCAAATCAAAATTAATTTGGGACTTGCCTTCCATGGCACCTCACAATCTAAAACCCCTAATCAAACACAGCATCTGTATACAAGAACATGACACATTCAATCATCAATACAAAACCCAAATTCGATACACAATTGAGTCAACCCTTAAAAATCAAAATGAATTCAATCATCAACACAAAACCCAAATTCGAGAAACACTCGAATCAACCCTTGAAGATCAAAATTAATTTGGGGATTGCCTTTTATGGCACCTCATAATCTAAACTATAATTAAAACCATTATCTGTATTAGTTGAACGATGAGTGCAAGAGTGTTGTTTGCCGGAATAACACGGCTTGCCAAGAACACGGTTTGATCTGAAAGCTCCAGCTGAAATAACCTAAAATATTAATTTTAAAAAAAAACCCAAATTGGTGACTGAGTGAAAAAGAGACATAGAGGGTATGAATTGGGGTTTTCATGAAAACCTAAAAAGGGAGAACAGAAATTATAGTTATAATAACCCATGTTGTTGTTGTTTGAAAACACTAATCTTGTATCTGTTGTTTGTTCTTGTTGTTGTGGGTGTGTTCTTGAATTGATATCACACCCAAGGCACACGCATACTAAGAGCTAAGTAGCTCAGCTCTATGTATTTGGGAGTGTAGACGATTTGTTCCATAGTTAGTTCATTATTACTATTTCAAATTTGTAATTTGAATTTGTAAATTTTAAATTGAAAACAATTGGTTCATGATGTTTAACAGGGATGACGACACTTTAATACACTTAACTATAGCAAAATGATACTTTCATACTCTAATTATTTTTTTTAGTACCCCAAATTTTTTTTGTGACAACCAACCTCTAAAATATCTAAAATACATAAACTACCCTTGGTGTAAGAAACTATAAAATGAATTGGTTCAAATTTTTATCTCTTGTTCAATTTGATTTGTACTTAAGATGCAAATACAATTATGCCCGAAAATATAAAATTAAATTTGAACCATTTCAAATATGATTTGATAAATCATATTGTACTATTTTTATTTTGATTTCTTAAATCAGTGGTATTTTAGTCATTTTAGTATAGTTTGTCACAAAATTTTTGTTAGGATACTAAAAAAGAGACAAAAATAGTCAGGTATGAAGGTGTCATTTCGCTATAGTTAAGTGTAACAAAGCGTCATTATCCCTGTTTAATATGAAATTTGGGATTGGGCAAAAATAATCATGGATGACGTTACTTTAAAATTTGGATGAACAGTTAGAGGAATATTAGACATTTCCGACTTTAACGATACTTTCCACAAAAATGAGCGAAAATGAAAATTTAAAAAATAGATATAGTGACTTAGTCAATGACTTCCAATTAATTAAACATATACATTATACATTAATTGAGTTGGTGATGAGAGGGTGCAGAATAAAGGATGGAGGAGTGCGCACTAGATAGCTGCATTCAATTCCTTCTTTGGGAAGGAGTTCTGTTTTTATTACACTTTCGTACGATTCCTCCACCAAGTGGGCCACCCTTGTACAGTTTCATTTTCACAACTGAATTTTCTTCATTCATGTTCTAATATTAGGTACCTCATTCTAAGTACAAAGACAATTTTCTTTAAAAATAAAGTACAAGACATTTTCACTTACTTGCTTTAACATTTTTAACAATCTTTTAAATGTTTAGCACTGTACTTTACCCATTATTGTTAGTTTTTTTTATAAATTTATGCTATTCATTTTGGAAATAAAGAAATTACCTTTGAATTAAACAAATTTAATGAATTACATTTTGAACTTATTTTTTTAACAGCTAAAATTAAAAATAGTTTTAGCATTATTTTTCTCTTAAATTATTAAAAATAAAAGGTTTTTTTAATACATATTTTAAGACTTTTTAACATCAAAATAATTATTTTTTTAAAAAAATTTCTTATAAAAATAAGTAAATTTTCTTAAATCGGGCATATTTCTCTTTTGTAGTTTTCAAAATAAAATAATTGAAATTTTCAAAAAGGTATTGACAAGTAGAACCATTAATCAAAACTCAAAAAATAGCAAAATTTTCTTTTTTGAATAAACAAATCATTGTTGTGAAAAATGTGTTATACGTGAGTGTTAAGAGCAACCAAATTAATTAACATAACAAGATACTAAAAGTAATTAAAGAATGAAATAATAAAGCATTACAAGAGAAATGATGAAGAGAGATTTTGCTCTCGGATGATCAATCTTTTTGTCTTCATTCTACACTCCCTCTTCACATATTTATATACAAATATGTGATGATGGGGCATTAAATGCAAAATGAAAATTACACACAATTATCCCCCAAAATATGGAACAATTATGACATAAGAGGGTAGAGGAATGGTGATATAGGAGAGTAGAGGTACGGTGGTGGTCATCCTTTTACAACACCCCCCCTTGAACACCACCATTCATAAGAAAATGTAGGTGATGTTGAACGTGCTTAATAGCTGCCTCGTTAAAAACCTTTTCAGGAAAACCCAGCGGGACAAAACCTGAATAAGGAAAAAAGAGTGCAGCGCACAGTCCAGAGTGTGATCATCTTCATATTCTTGCTCCCCCTGATCGATGCTCCCCCTGATGATCGAAAAAGTTACTTTGATTGCTTACTAAGTCGACGCATGCCGATTCGCCATACTAACTTCTCAAAAGTGGATGTCGGTAAACTCTTAGTGAACAAATCTGCAAGATTTTCGCTAGAGCGGATTTGCTTGACATCAATCTCATTACTCTTCTGCAGTTCGTGAGTGTAGAAGAATTTAGGCGATATGTGCTTGATTCGATCTCCTTTGATGTATCCTTCTCTGATTTAAGTTATACACGCTGCATTGTCTTCATATATTGTGGAAGGAGAGCTTGTAATCGAGTGAATTCCACATGCATCTCGTATGTGTTGAATGAATGAGCGCAAGAACACACATTCCTGACTAGCTTCATGTAGTGCTAGAATTTCTAAATGATTGGAAGATATTGCCACCAAAGTCTGGTTCATAGAGCGCCAGGATATTGCTGTTTCATTGCAGGTACATACATATCCTGTTTGGGAGCGTGCTTTATGAGGATCCGAAAGGTATCCAGCATCCGCATATCCGACCAAGCCAGCGCTATTTGAGGATTTTGAATACAATAATCCCAAATCTTTGGATCCACTCAAATAGCGGAATATATGTTTGATTCCGTTCCAATGTCGTCTTGTTGGTTCTGAGCTGAATCTTGCAAGTACATTTACCGCAAAAGCTATATCTGGCCTTGTACATTGCGCCAGATATAATAAAGCCCCGATCGCATTTAGATATGGTACTTCAGGATCAAGTATCTTTTCATCTATTTCTTTGGGGCGAAAAGGATCCTTCTTAGGATCAAGAGACCGAACGACCATTGGAGTACTTAGTTGATGAGCATTTTGTATATTGAAACGCTTCAGGAGTTTTTCAACATATGCTGATTGATGGATAAAAATTCCACCCGAAATATGCTCGATTTGCAGGCTGAGGCAGTATTTTGTTTTCCCCAAATCTTTCATCTCAAATTCTTTTTTGAGATAATCTGCAGTGTTTATGATCTCTTCAGGAGTCCTAATTAAATTTATATCATCAACATATACTGCCACAATAACAAATCCGAGATTTGTTTTCTTGATGAATACACATGGGCATATAACATTATTCTTATATTCTTCTCTGGTAAGGTATTCGTTAAGACGATTATACCACATCCTACCAGATTGTTTCAGTCCATACAATGCCCTTTGTAACTTTATTGAATATAGGTTCCTTGGACTATTTTTAATTGCTTCCGGCAATTTAACTCCTTCAGGGAGTCTCATATAAATATTTGTGTCCAACGTACCATATAAATAGGCAGTGACAACGTCCATCAGATACATATCAAGTCCTTCAGAGACTGTTAAACTGATCAAGTATCTGAAAGTAATCATATCCTTTACAGGTGAATATGTTTCATCAAAATCGATGTCAGATCGTTGAGAAAAACCTTGTGCTACAAGTCTAGCTTTATATCGAACAATTTCATTTTTCTCATTTCTTTTCTTTGTGAACACCCATTTGTATCCAATTGGTCGAACGTCTTCTGGTGTTCGAAGTATGGGTCCAAGGACTTGCCGTTTTGCCAATGAAGTCAATTCTGCTTGAATTGCTTCTTCCCACTTTGGCCAATCATATCTTTCACGACATTCATCAATAGTACGTGGCTCAAAATCAAAATCATTCATTATCTCACATGCCACTGTGAATGCAAAGATTTCATCTACATTAATAAATTTTTCGATCCAAGTATTCATTAGTGTAGGAATGATTCATGTGTATTTCCTCACTTCTTTGTTCTTGCAATTCTTCAGGAATTTTAGAACTTTCATTTTCTTTTGGGATCGACGGTTCTACGGGAACCAATGGTTCTTCAGGAACCGATAGTTCTGCTGGAACTATTTGTCTATTCATTTGATTTTTTCGTTTACGGGGATTGATATCTTTTGCCCCTAATGGCCTCCCACGCTTCTGGCGTGCACTAGAGGAATCGACCGCTGCTTTCGAATTGTCATCATTAACTTTAATTTTCGCAGGTGTGTTGATAGCATCTATGTATGACCTTGTCACTTTTGATGTATCTGCAAATGCATCAGGCATTTGGTTTGCAACATTTTGCAAATGTATTATCCTTTGTACTTCTTTATCACATTGTGATGTACGTGGATCTAGATGAGACATGAAATTTACTTTCCATTCAATTTCACGCCTAACTTCAGGAGGCTTTTTATTTCCACCCAAATGTGGGAACGTCGTCTCATCAAAATGACAATCTGCATGTCGTGCAGTAAATAGGTCACCCGTCAAGGGCTCAAGATACCTGATAATAGATGGTGAATCAAAACCTACATAAATCCCCAATCGACGTTGGGGTCCCATTTTTGTGCGTTGAGGGGGTGCAATAGGTACTTGCACAGCACAACCAAAATTACGTAAATGAGATATATCAGGTTGATGTCCACACACAAGCTGCATAGGAGAATATTGATGATATGCACTAGGCCTTAACCGAATTAAAGAAGCAGCATGTAATACAGCATGTCCCCAAGCAGAAACTGATAATTTTGATTGTATTAACAATGTTCGTGCAATTATCTGTATACGTTTAATGAAAGATTCTGCTAAGCCATTTTGGGTATGCACATGCGGAACGGGATGCTCAATATCAATGCCCAATGACATGCAATAATCATCAAATGTCTTAGATGTGAATTCACCAGCATTATCTAGACGAATAGACTTTATCGGATAATCAGAAAAATGTGCCCTTAACTTAATGATTTGTGCTAACAATTTTGCAAATGCAACATTACGAGTTGACAGTAAGCACACATGTGACCATCTGCTGGATGCGTCAATCAGGACCATAAAATAATTGAATGGTCCACTAGATGGGTGAATAGGGCCACATATATCTCCCTGAATTCTTTGCAAAAATGATGGAGATTCAACATTAACCTTCGTTTTTGATGGCCGAACCACTAATTTTCCTTGTGAACAAGCGGTACAAATTATTTCATTGGACGGAAAAATCTTCTGGTTTTTCAACGAATGTCCACATGAATTTTCAATGATCCTACGCATCATCGTTGATCCTGGATGACCAAGACGATTATGCCAAAACATAAAATCATTTGGATTAAAGAACTTCTGGTTCAATACCACGTAGACTTCAACTGTTCTTATAGTTGTATAATACAACCCAGATGATAGAACATGTAATTTTTCTAATACACGCTTTTCACCACAATCTTTTAATGTGATACAAAGAAACTCTGTTTCATTTTCACTTGTGGTCTCAATATGATATCCATTACTGCGGATATCCTTAAAGCTTAGTAGATTTCTTCTGGATCTACTAGCATATAAAGCATTATGGATTTCTAATCGAGTATCATTTCGCAACAATATAGAAGCTCTTCCGGAGCCTTCTATAATATTTGCTGAACCCATAATAGTATTAACATTTGCCTCAACCAAGGTTAGACATGAAAAATATTTCCTTTCTTTAAAGATTGTATGTGTAGTGGCAGAATCAACAATACACACATCATTACTATTTTTGTCAACTGATAATTCATTTCCGAAATCCATATCCTTTCATAAAAGAAAAAACATAGCATTAGATTATAAACATTTGAAAGGATTACATAATACAAAAGCATAATATATTACAATATATTACAACATCATGATTAGTTAACAAAGGTTCATGTTATGTCATCGGAAATCAAATTTCCTATATTTCCGTCGTCATTTGCAAAGAAGTCGGAGACATCCAAATTAGTCAGATCTACAGGATCTGAGTTATCCATAAAGTTTGTCTCTACGACTTTCTCTTTTCCCTTAATCGATGCTTGATACAAGACCACCAAATGCTTGGGAGTACGACAGGTACGTGCCCAATGCCCTTTTACACCACACCTAAAACATTCATGTTCACTGCTTTTGGGAGTCTGAATTTGTGGGCCTTTTCCTTTATCGCGCCTCTCAAATTTGTTCCACTTCTGGTGGAGCATTTTGTCATTTCTCCCACGAGGGTGAAAATTATTGCGCCCACGGCCACGACCGTGCCCACGGCCACGATTAGGGCCTTGGCCTCTCCCAAAAGAAGGATAACCATCATAATTTGTCACATTCACTTCAGGGAATGGTGAACTGCCAACGGGGCGAGTTTGATGGTTTTTCATCAACAACTCATTATTTTGTTCAGCAATCAATAAACATGCAATTAAGTCAGTGAACTTTTCAAATTTTCGCTCCCGATATTGCTGCTGCAGGAGCATATTAGATGGGTGAAACGTGGAGAACGTTTTCTCAAGCATCATAGCATCAATTCTGTTGTCTCCACACGTACGGAGCATGGATACAATTCTAAATACAGCAGAATTGTATTCATTTATGGTCTTGAAATCTTGCAGTCTAAGATTAGCCCACTCATGTGATGCTTGAGGTAAGGCAATAGACTTCATGTGCTCAAATCTTTCTTTCAGCCTCTTCCACAGATCAAGTGGATCTTGAATATCTAAATATTCAACTCGTAGACCAGAATCAATATGATGACGTATAAAAATAATGGCCTTTGCTTTATTCTGCACAGACTCTTCGTTATCGTCTACAATAACTTCTCCAAGATTCATCGATCTTAGGTGGAGAGTAGTTTCCAAAGCCCATTCAAAATAATTTTTTCCGTTGAGACCGAGGGCAACATATTGACATTTCACCAAGTTCGACATTCTGAAAAATTTAACCGCAATAACACAATTAAAATATGTCCAAAGTATTTATTCAAAAATATGACATATTTTGCGGATATTTAGAACTGCTGGTTCTAACTTTTAAGACCTCAAATTTTAGTCTCGGTATCTCATGATGTAGTTCGTGATTTATACATTGATTTGGAACTTCGGGTTCCGTAAATTTTAGAAATTCGTAAACTTCTGGTTTACATGAACATCATGTTTAACAACCTTTTTTTCCGACAATTTTAGAACTTCGGGTTCACAATGCCTTTAGTTTTGTAAACTTCGGGTTACAAAACATTATATACAAATATATAACAAGTATAATAATAGCAGATACATTTCTGATGTGAAAGATCCAATTTAAAATTGGCGATCACAGAGCATACTTATAGATAAATAATAAGTAAAGTAAATTTACGAAATAAACATAAATTCAATAACTAAATTAAATTTAGTTAGAAATATAAAATTACGATAACCGAGCTAATCGTGCTGATAACGTGTTGTGAAAAATGTGTCATACGTGAGTGTTAAGAGCAACCAAATTAATTAACATAGCAAGATACTAAAAGTAATTAAAGAATGAGAAATAATAAAGCATTGCAAGAG
The DNA here is from genome assembly GCA_963920655.1 of Geranium rotundifolium. Classification (NCBI taxonomy): domain Eukaryota; kingdom Viridiplantae; phylum Streptophyta; class Magnoliopsida; order Geraniales; family Geraniaceae; genus Geranium; species Geranium rotundifolium. Next base: position 16,208,162 of record OY987313.1, read on the forward strand.
AAATGATAAAGAGAGATTTTGCTCTCGGATGATCAATCTTTTTGTCTTCATTCTACACTCCCTCTTCACATATTTATATACAAATATGTGATGATGGGGCATTTTATGCAAAATGAAAACTACACACAATTATCCCCAAAATATGGAACAATTATGACATAAGAGGGTAGAGGAATGGTGATATAGGAGAGTAGAGGTATGATGGTGGTCATCCTTTTACAACAGTCATTCAATATTTATTTTAAAGTATGTGAGACAATTCCCGTACCTGTAAATTGACAATTTACAAGACTTCAAAGAATAATGCAAGCCACGACCTTCAACACGGTGATTGGAGAGATTACGTGATTATACCTGAAAAATCTCAAAATATGCTAATAATCAAAAGTATAACTACCAATGAGTAGAAATACAAACAAACATATGTGTAATTGCAATACAACCAATAACTGCTCATAAGCAGGATAAAATGCATATAAGAAGGATACCTAAATTTAAGGAGCAAATAAAAAAATTCCCTTTTAATAAAAAATGTTATACATTTAAGAGGAAGTATGGAGTTTTCTCTTAATATCTTATTATATTTGAGATGATATTAGTTTAATAATATATTATTTCTATCATTAGAAACGGAAGATCTTTGTTACCCATCACAACACAACTGAAAAAAGTCATAATCCAGTGCATTCAGTCCCACTTTACACCACCCAAAACCTACGAAAACATTCGGGTCTTAAGAACATAGTTGACCGTTGAATCAACATTATGTCGACACGTGGAGGTCGCACGTAGGTCCGAGTACAAATGTGATCAATTGGCTCAACGAAAAGGTGGAGCAGCGAGTGATGGAATCAGAATCTCTATTTATTGAGAAAGTGAGGGAGCAGAGTCGTTCCGATTCCCGCTGCTTGGACACAGTCGTTGACCGTCGCCGATTCGGTTTCGGACTCTCTCCGGTGAGCCTCACTCTTCTCTCTGCAGCGTTAGTAGATTGATGTCAATTTTAAGTTTATTTGATTTCAATTTCAGGTTTTGCTTAACTGCTCAGTCCTAGTTTACTGATATGATTACTTCTAAATCAGCATCGGGTTTTCATTGAAAAGAAAAGAGAGAGAGAGAGAGAATTGGGTTTGTATGCTTCATCAGTATCATTTGTGAATGTGAGTGTGTAAAACTATCGGTATGCATTAAGATTTTTAAATTGTTCTAGTTCAGATTACTGCAAGTTTTGAACCCCTCTAGGAAAATGAATTTACAATTTTAGTAGGACTTCAATTCTGAACATTTTTTTTGTCTATTTCAAGTTACTTTACTATTTATATGGATTATAAGATTCACGATGCTTATTTCCTATATGACAATTTAGGTAATCTAGTACATTTATTTTGTTGGGTCAATAATACATACAACTTATAATTTGGCTAGTGTTTTAGTCCTTTTGTTTGTGTAATATTGGGAAGGGATTTTTTTTATCTCCATTGTAGAGATACTGAGTGTAACGAGCAGATTTGTCATTACTGAGTTGGTATGTTTTGATGTCAATGCAGACAAAGTCATTTGGGTTCAATGGTTAAGACAATTCAGGTATTTGGATTCCCTAGTACTTCGACTGCAGAAGCTGTTAGGGAATTCCTAGAGAGGTATACAGGCAAAGATACAATTTTTGCTGTTAAGTTCAGGCAAGCTAAAAATGGGGGCCCCAGGGGATATGCTGTTGTCCAGTTCAAAACTGAAAGAGCTGCTGAAACCATTGTAAACTTGGCTAATCAACGTCTATATTATAGGACTTCTTACTTGAAGGCTAAAATGTTGGAAACTGATATTGTGCCGAAGCCAAGAACCTACATACATGGCATGGAACACGTAAGTCTGCATTTTGGGTGTCAGTTATCAAAAGAACGGTTCTCTGTCCTCTGGAAAGGGGTGGACGTGTCCGTGAAGTTTGGGACTGGAATGCGAAAGTTGCATTTCCTTCTGTCTTATTATCAAGTGAGTTACAAGCTTGAGCTTTCGTATGAGAATATTTGGCAGATAGAGCTATATTGCCCACGCGACCTATCTACAAAGTATCTCCTTATACAGGTTGCTGTTTATTTTTTTTGTTATTTAAGTAATTTCCTCTTGCTGTTGGTAGTTAGACATTTGGATACCCTATTTTCATCATAATAGGGGCCCTGTTTGTGACTGAATTTACAGTCTCAAATCATCAGATACTAGCCTGTCCACTCAAACTATTAATTTAATACTGTAAATAAATTGCATATTTTTGCTGAAGATAGCTTGCTTGTATGGACTTTTTACAACCTACTGTTAACTATGCAGTACAATGGTAATTGGTAAACCTAGTTCGCTCAGTCTAGACCTTCTGTAGCTCATGACGGGTTCCTTCAGAATACAATTAAGTTTTCCTTCAACTATATGAAATACATTTGTTTCTTAGTAATTCACAATCTGCATTCTCACTTTGGTCAAATAATCTAATGCATAAATAAATTACTGTGATCATTTGGTTCTTCAGATGATACTTACGTGTTTTTTCCTTTCTTTGTAATTTTTAGTTATATGGCGCGCCTCGGATCTACCAGAATGTTACACCCTCATCATATACTGTCTTTGATAATCCTGATTTGAACTTCTTCAGTGAGCCCCCTGATGACAGATGGATTAGGACAACAGATTTTACTCCATCATTCTGTATTGGGCAGTCATCTGCTTTCTGTCTTGAGCTTCCTTATGACTGTACACTTCCAGATTTGCGTGAAAACTTTGTTTACTATAAGAAAAATGAAAGAAAATTTGTTTTGGAGAATGGTCGGCCTTTTTCTCGCAATCTGGTTTTAGTCCCCATTGTTGGTCCTTCTCTTGGAACTGGCTTGTCATATCGGATTTTGTTTAAGGTAAACTTCTTGGTGCAGAACGGATGTCTTCCGGCCCCAGCACTTGATGAAACCTTTTACCGGCTGGTCAATCCAAACAAAATGAACATTGACATCATAGAACATGTCTTAGAGAAGCTGTATCATCTAAAAGAGTGTTGCTATGAACCTTCAAAGTGGCTGTATGAGCAGTACATGGAGATCCATAAATCTAGGCGTCTACCAAGATCACCTAGTATATCTTTGGATGGTGGGTTGGCATACATCCGCAGGGTTCAGGTAACACCTTGTAAAGTGTATTTCTGTGGCCCAGAGATTAATGTCTCGAATCGCGTTTTACGCAATTACCCTGAAGATGTTGATAATTTCCTTCGTGTTTCGTTTGTTGATGAGGAATTGGATAAGATGCACTCGACAGACTTGTCTCCACGCATGTTATCTGCTGATGGGGACGGGAAAACTGAACTTTACAAAAGGATTCTTTCAACTCTTAGGTATGGCATAACCATTGGTGATAAGAAGTTTGAATTTCTTGCGTTCTCATCAAGTCAGTTACGGGAAAATTCTGCATGGATGTTCGCTTCGAGAATTGGGCTTACTGCTGAAGATATAAGAAAATGGATGGGAGATTTTAGCCAGATACGAAATGTGGCGAAATATTCTGCTAGACTAGGCCAATCCTTCAGTTCATCAATGGAAACTCTAAGTGTAGCTAGGCATGAAGTTGAAAACATTCCTGACATTGAGACTGGATGGGGTGAAAACAAATATGTTTTCTCTGATGGAATTGGTAAAATATCTGCTGACTTTGCTAAAAAAGTGGCTAAAAAATGTGGGTTTACAGGAAGCTCCATCCCATCTGCATTTCAGATTCGTTATGGTGGGTTCAAAGGTGTCGTGGCTGTTGATCCAACCTCGTCAAAGAAATTATCATTGAGAAAGAGCATGCTGAAGTATGAATCGGAGAACACAAAACTCGATGTTTTGGCATTTAGCAAGTTTCAGCCTTGCTTTCTGAATCGTCAATTGATCACCCTTTTCTCTACCCTAGGAGTTAGAGATGATATTTTTGAGAAAAAGCAAAGAGAAGCTGTGACCCAACTGGATGCTATTTTAAAAGATCCATTAATTGCACAGGAGGCGTTGGAGTTGATGTCTCCCGGGGAGAATACTAATGTTCTCAAGGAAATGTTGAAGTGTGGTTACATGCCTGATTCTGAGCCATACCTTGCAATGATGCTGCAAGTTTTCCGGGCATCAAAGTTGCTGGAACTGAGGACTAAATCACGGATCTTTCTTCCAAATGCAAGATCAATGATGGGATGCCTAGATGAAACCCGAACACTGGAATATGGGCAAGTATTTGTGCAATATTCTGGTTCTGGAAATGAATCGGACTGTCATTATGTTGTTCAGGGAGTGGTGGTGGTTGCTAAAAATCCCTGTTTGCACCCTGGTGATGTGCGCATTTTAAGGGCCGTTAATGTGCCGTCTCTATATCACATGGTGGACTGTGTTGTTTTTCCTCAAAAGGGAAAGAGGTAACTCCTATAAGGTTATCAATGATTTTCATTTTTAGATTCTTCACACATATCTTGGGTATAATATTTTTTTTATATGATTAGCTTGTATGCTTGCACATATAAATGCCCTTTATATGAGATTTTACTGATGTACAAAAGTTGAATTGTAATGCTAGACCTCATCCAAACGAATGTTCTGGGAGTGATTTGGACGGAGATATCTATTTTGTCTGTTGGGACCCTGAATTGATTCCACCTATGCAAGAGGAGCCCATGGATTATGCCCCACCACCAAGCATGCTGTTGGATCATGACGTCACAGTTGAGGTACCATTTCAGATTCATGTATTCCTGGAACTGGCTACGGTTTCTCAAGAGTCTGTTTCTCGGTATCTCAACCTCACAATTTTAATTTTTACTCTAATATCTTATATCAAATATTATTAAAATTGTTTTATGCAAGCTCATAATTATAGTATCATGAATGATTTATAAGAGTTACATCGATATGAGCATATGAGAGACCGAGTGACTGTAACTATTCTCTTGGAGAGAGAGTAGTGTCTGACTATGCTTAAGATTCTTCACTTGTTTTGTATCAATATACTTATGTTCAGGCCTTGATTGGGAAATAAATTGTGTATTTTCTTCACTGTACAGGAGGTTCAAGAGTACTTTGCAAACTATATGCTCAATGACAGCTTAGGCATTATTGCCAACGCTCACACCGTCTTTGCAGACAAGAAATGTACTAAGGCCATGAGCTCACCGTGTATAGCACTCGCTAAGCTGTTCTCAATAGCAGTTGACTTTCCAAAAACTGGTGTACCCGCTGTAATCCCGCCTGAACTACACGTTAAGCTGTACCCCGATTTCATGGAAAAACCCGACAAACCCACATACCAATCACAAAACGTAATCGGGAAACTCTTCCGGGAAGTGAAGGACATCACGCCTCACACAAGTTCCATCAGGTCCTTCACTCGGGAAGTGGCAGTACAAGCCTATGATCCCGACATGGAAGTTGATGGCTTTGAAGATTACATTGGTGATGCGTTCTTCCACAAGAGCAACTATGACTACAAGTTAGGAAACCTGATGGACTACTACGGGATCAAAACCGAAGCTGAGATACTAAGTGGAAGTATTCTGAAGATGTCAAAATCGTTCACCAAGAGAAGAGACGCAGAAGCCATTACCATGGCGGTAAGGTCCTTGAGAAAGGAAGCTAGGTCATGGTTCAACGAGAAGGAAAGCGCAGAAGAATCTGAAGACGACCCAGATGCAAAAGCTTCCGCTTGGTATCATGTCACGTACCATTCGACTTATTGGAATCTCTACAACGAAGGAATGAATCGAGATCACTATCTCAGCTTCGCGTGGTGTATCTACGACAAGCTGATCAGCATAAAGAAGAAAGCGAGAGCTAGGAGGACTAGGAATATATCACTTCTGCAGCAGCAGTTCAGCAATGGACTCACCATCCGTTGAGGCAAGTTTCTGTTCTATCTTTAATATTCCCAATGTGTATATGTTTGTTTATCAGCATTTTGCTTTCCTCATCAACTCTGTGTCGTGTTAAGCTTTATGTGGTGTTGGTGTGTATTTCTTAATCTGCTTCAGAACTTGGAAACTCTGTTTAATAGCTATATAATCTTGTGTTTCTCCAGGTTTTTGTGCAACTTATATACACTTTCTGTGTCCATCTTCGAATGTTGTTCTCTATGAGACATTACTCTTCTCATCTGGTCATTGTAGTTTTGATTTATCATTGGTTGTGATCTCCTGCGATCATTTCACTCTGGTCTCGTCTAAATGTCTATACGATGGAATTGTAGCATAAAAGACAATGTAGTGAAGTGCCATTTACTCAATTAGGAATGAAAAAAATAACTGAACCGATGAGGACATTGCACCCCCAATTTGACAAGGTAGAGAACAGGATTTAGGAAAGTTCATTTTGAATCCAGAACCGCTCTCAAACTCAATCTGAACCATATTAAAAAATTGAGAACTGTCAATAATGGTTCAGTGTTAGTTTTGAATTTGATAGAATCATTAAGTAGCTGTTTAGTTATGGTTCTTTTAAACCACGTATCGTGGTTAACCGTTCAAGAGAATATGTGTCTCCCCTTATTCTTCCACATGTCTGTTACGTGTTAGTATGTAACTGGTCAGGTTTTGCTACTATTTTTTTAATTATTGCATATTTTATGTTTCACCTCGTAAATTTAGCCAAACTCGTCTAATTTGTCTCATAAGTTGATTTCAAATTGAAGGCTCCGTTTCTACCGGTTCTAATCCATTAGAACTAAAGAACCAAACTGTTTTAATACGGTTGGAACTAGACTGTCCTCTCTCACACGGTTTTGCTTCCTCTAATTCCTGAACCGTGGTGCCCGGTTCAGTTCCGAAATCATGCGCACCCAACCGGAAAATCACTAAAACTACATAAATCCGTCAATGCCTAGCTTTGTAAAGGTAAAAACCTCATTCACACAAACGAATTTTTTACCTCAAACCTTGATAACTATGTTCCCGCAGAGCAAGTGAGAAAATAACTGTAGAGAACAGTTGGCCACAGAAAACGCTTGGTTCTCTGATTGCCAAGTTTTAACAAACTATTGTTACGTTTGTTATTGGCTTTATTTTTAAGTAATACGAAAGATGTCGAGCATCTAGTCAGGAAAAGATGTCTAGCAATTAGTCTCAACATCCTGCGTAACATTTGTGGATCGCATCATTGAAAAATTTCCTTAAATAAGAGACATATTGCGATTGGAAAGATCCAGCTGTGTACAAGACTTTTGGTAAGTCTTGATTGAGTCATGATTCTGGAAAGCTTAATGCCGTGATAGAGAATTTGAAAAGATATCGACGTTAAGGATTTGGGAAACCTAAATCGACTAGGATTATGGTAACCCTAATGCGGTCCGGAATTAGTTTTGCAACTGCTATAAAAGCTTAGGCTTCACCCTTAGCAGCGCGCGCGACTCCCTTGTAGTTTCTTCGGTGAATACATAGAGCTCTTAGACGTGCAGGACTGGCGAGCTGAGAGGCTGTGTGTTCCCTGAAGGACGATTGTGTATCACTACCAGAATTGGAAGATCAAGTGTGAGTAATTGAGGGTTTTATTTGAAGGCGTGATTGAAGGTTCACGCACAAGAGCTTAACATCGACCTGTAAACATCCGGGCAGTGCGAGGCTCGTAGAGTGGAATCAAGTTGGAGGCTTGGATTCAGGAGGAGTCCCTGAGATAGATTTGCACTAGGAAGAGTAGCATAAAATAGTGGTTTGTGTGATAATAACCGATACGTGTATGTTTTGACTGTTCTATTATAGTAAAATCTTTCCACTGGCAAAGCGCCCCCAGACGTAGGTGAGTTGCACCGAACTGGGTTAACAATCTTGCGTGTCGCTATTTGCTCTTTACTCTCTATATTGTTTTTGTCCGAATCTGTTTGCTGACAAATTGTTAAGAACATTGTCTTAACATTGTTCTCGACATTGTTCTTGACATCTTGTCTAACTGTCATAATCAGAATTTCAATTGATATCAGATGAGGCCCCTACAACTTTAGGTGAGATCTTGGGAGACAAATTCTGATTGAAAAACATGGACAACGCTAGAGAAGGAGGATCAGTTAACCGTCCACAGATTCTTGATGAGAGCAACTACGGATATTGGAAACACCGTATGTGCGCAATCTTTAAATCCATCGACAACAAGACCTGGAAGCCTGTGATAAATGGCTGGAGCGCCCGTGCTGTCAAGATGCTAAGGGAAATTTCACAAATCTCAAACCTAAGTCAGAGTGGACTGACGTTGATGAAGAAGCAGCTCTAGGAAATTCCCGAGCCCTCAATGCTATTTTTAATGGTGTGGACAGAAACGTGTTCAGATTGTTCAACACCTACACTACTGCCAAATGAGCATGGGACATTCTGACTGTTACATATGAAGGAAACACAAAGGTATGAGAACAAAAGCTTCAGTACTTAACAACGAAGTTTGAGACAATTGTCATGAAGGAAGATGAAACTGTGGTTGTTGAATTCAATGTGCGAATTTGAGACATTGCCAACGAATCTTACTCTTTGGGTGAACCAATGATAGTTGAGAAACTAGTGAGAAAGACCCTAAGAGACTTGAATTCAAGGTTTAAGATGAAGATAACGGCCATTGAAGAGGTTCACGATCTTAAGACCCTTCCCTTTGATGAACTAATGGGGTCCCTAATGATGTATGAGTTGTCCCTACCAATTATTGGATAGAAAAATAAAAGAGTTGACTTTCAATAGCTTCATGCCCAAGCATATTGAGCAAGAACATTCAGAACAGGAAGATGAAATCGACGCTACCATAGCTTTGCTAGCAAAGAACTATAACCAGGTTATGAAGCGATACAACAGAATGTCGGAGAAAAATGTCGCAGACAATGACTGGAAGAATGTCACAGCAGATGTCAAGAACAATGCTCCACAGAAAGCTCAACAAAGTGGAAACTTCGACAGAGACAATAAAGCTGGTGAAGGGAACAGTGATAACAGAAGGTTTCAATGTCATGAATGTGAAAGGGTTCGGACACTACCAAAAGGAAAGTCCTAACTACACAAGGAAGCAGAAAAAGGGCTATAATGCTACATCGTCCGATGAAGAGTCTGATGATAGTGAAACATAAGAGATAAGCAATTTTGTGGCATTCACTGCTTCCACTAGATGATGAGTGGAACGATGATCAGCTCAACGAGGTTTACTATATCCTCTACACAAAATGGATTGAAGAGTCCCAAATTCTAGACAAGCAAGCTACTCAGATTATCACCCTTACAAACGACAAGACTAGAATGCTGGAGACTATCATCGAGCTAAAACAAGAAGCCACCCGACTCAATGTAGAAATAGAAAAAATGACCAAACCGGTTAAAATGATGAATCCAAGTTCAGAGAGCCTAGAAAAAATATTGTCAATAGGAAAGCAGGCCAGAGACACAAGGGGACTTGGATATACTCATAATGGTTTATCATCCGAAACCAAGTTTGTTCCACAACAATCCCCAACTGAAGAGGAGGGGAAACATGTCACGACATCCCTCTCGACAAACATCTGCCCAACACAAGCAAGGATGTCTCAGTTCAATCGACCACCATCCAAGCGGTCTACCAATTAATCACAGTGGATCTGTAATTATTTTTGGAAGAGAGGTCATATCAAACATTTTTGCTATCATCTCAATGGTAAGAGACCATCCCCCACTCACAAGAGATAGCTCGAAACCGCTATCAACATAGTGTTTAGAAACCTAGACAGATGGAATGGAGAGTGAAAGATAAAACATATGAGGCCAACATTGCCTATACCACCGTGTGTGCCTCAACCAACACAAACTGGTACTTTGACAGCGGGTGCTCACGCCACATGAAAGGTACACGAGATTTTTTCACAAACATCAAACCATACACTAACTGTCATGTAACTTTTGGTGATGGGGTAAAAGCTCGTGACAGAAGCTTTGCTAGTCGAGGGACTCAAAGCAAATCTCATAAGTATCAACCAACTGTGCGATATGGATCTTCATGTTAAATTCACTGGTGAAGAATGTCGAACAAGATGTCGTAATGTAAGGGATAAGGTCACAAGATAACTGTTATTTCTGGACCTCTGACACAAGCAACAAGGGTTCTAAATGCTTAATTACCAAGGCAGAAGAGACCAAATTATGGCACCGGAAACTCGGACATCTAAACCTACGAAGCATGCAAAAGGTCATCTCTGAATAGCCCATCGTTGGAGTGCCAAACTTGAAAATCGTGGAAGGAAAAATTTGTGGAGAATGTCAAATAGGAAAACAAACGAAGATGTCGAACAAGAAGGTGCAACACATTATTACCTCACGGGTCCTAGAACTATTACATGTTGATCTCATGGGACCTATACAGGTGGAGAGTCTAGGAGAAAAACGATATGTGTTCGTTTGCGTTAACGATTATTCAAGGTACACATGGGTTAACTTTTCTCGAGAGAAATCTGACACTTTTTCTATTTTAAAAAATCTATGCGTTCAAGTTCAACGAGAAAAGGGGGACCGAATCGGGAAAATAGTCCGCCTAAGTAGTGAACGTGGGAGAGAGTTTGAAAACAACAAATTTGCAAACTATTGCAACTCTGAAGGCATATTTCATGAGTTCTCTACTCCAATAACTTCTCAACAAAATGGGATTGTCAAGCGCAAGAACCGAACATTGCAAGAAATGGCTCGAGTCATGATGTTGCCTCAAAACATTCCTACTCATTTTTGGGCAGAGACACTTAACACCGCTTGTCACATTCACAATCTAGTTACACTACGTCCAGGTATGTCTGTCACTCACTATGAACTCTGGAGGGGGAAGAAAACCAAATGTAAAATACTTCCAAATTTTTGGGTTAGTATGCTATATCTTAGCTGACAGGAAACCACGACAAAAGTTTGATCCAAAGAGCGATGAAGGCACATTTTTTGGATACTCAAGGAATAGTCGGGTATATCGAGTTTACAACAAAAGCACCAGGACAGTGATGGAGTCAATTAACGTGGTGGTCAATGATGAATGAATAGATGTCCAATTAAATGTTCCTGAAGAAGACGAAGTACTCCCGAAGTTTGTTTCTAAAGATGTTAGGAATAATGATACTGACGAACCTGAGAACCCGGATGTCAAGAAAAATGTTGAGGACAAACTAGACGACATCATTAACAATGAAGAAGAAGCTCCTGTAACCGGAAACAAAAACCCATCTAGAAAAATTGCAGGCAAGTCACACAACGTCTAGAATAATTGGAGATATTGGTGAAGATATGCGTACTCGTCCTAAAGTTTCTATCAACTATAGGGATATGATAGACAATATATGCTTTGTTTCGATGATCGAACTGAAGAATGTTAACGAAACCATCGAAGATAAATACTGGGCTAATGCTATGCAAGAAGAGCTCGTCCAATTTGAGAAGAATCAGGTATGGGAACTGGTGCTTAGACCAGAGAACGTCAGTATTATCGGTAAAAAATGGATCTTCAAAAACAAGTCGGATGAGCATGGAAACGTCACGCGCAACAAAACAAGGTTGGTAGCTCAAGGATATACGCAAATAGAAGGCATGAATTTTGACGAAACATTCACACCAGTGACTAGACTCGAAGCAATAAGACTTCTACTAGGGATTGCATGCCATTTTAAAATCAACCTGTTCCAAATGGAGGTAAAGAGTGCATTCCTGAACGGATATCTCAATGAGGAAGTCTATGTTGCACAACCAAAGGGATTTATAAACCCACATTCTCCCGAACATGTTTATACATTGAGAAAAACACTCTATGGACTGAAGCAAGCACCTAGAGCATGGTATGGACGATTAACGGGTTTTCTAATCAAGGGTGGCTACGCTAGAGGGGGAGTTGATAAAACCCTGTTCATAAAGAATGAGGATGGAAAGCTGATGATTGCCCAAATATGTCGATGACATTGTCTTCGGCGGAATGTCAAGAAAAATGGTGGAACATTTTGTTCAACAAATGCAATCGGAGTTTGAAATGAGCATGGTCGGTGAACTTAGTTTTTTTTTCCTGGGGTTTCAAATCAAGCAGATGGACGACAACATTTTCATCTCTCAGAGAAAGTACGCAAAAAATATAGTGAAAAAATTTGGATTGGAAAAAGCCTCTCACAAGCGAACCCCCGCCGTTACGCATTTCAAACTCACAAAGGACGACTCCGGGGAAGCTGTTGACCCGAGCATGTATATAAGCATCATTGGTAGTCTCCTCTACCTTACTGCAAGTCGACCTGATATTGCCCATGCTGTAGGAGTATGTGCACGATTCCAAGCAAATCCTAAAGTAAGTCACTTAACCCAGACCAAGAGAATAATAAGGTATATCACTGGCACTGCTGATCTAGGTCTCCTATACACTTTCGATACGTCCTCCACCCTTGTTGGATACTGTGATGCATATTGGGCAGGTAGCACTACTGATAGGAGAAGTACGTCCGGAGGCTGTTACTACCTAGGTAATAATCTTATATCCTAGTTCAGTAAAAAGCAGAACTGTGTCGCTCTATCCACTGCAGAATCAAAGTACATAGCCACGGGAAGCAGTTGTACACAACTTCTGTGGATGAACCAGATGTTGGTCGAGTATAATGTCAAGCAGGATGTTATGACATTATATTGTGACAATATGAGCGTTATTAACATCTCCAAGAATCTGGTCCAACATAGTAAGACCAAACACATCGATATTCAACATCATTTTATTCGTGAGTTGGTTGAGAATAAGAAAATTATTCTAGAATATCTCCACACCGACAAACAACTTGCTGATATATTCACAAAAGTCTTGAATGTGAATCGTTTTGAAAGCCTGAGGTCGTCACTTGTGATGTGCTCTATGGACTTATGATAAAGCAACAGTCTGAGAGGGAGTTATAGGTGGGTACCCCATCTGAAACGACATAATCAATCCCAACTGACCGGCGGTTCGAACAATGGCTCTATCGAGAGCAAGAAGAATAGGAATCAGTGATACAATGGTGGTTGAAAATCTCGGGATGAAGAAGCGTCAACCAACAACGAGTTATTCGATGTGTGCATCTATTCTGAAAGTAATGGTGTAGTCGATTATTCCTGCTCTATGAGGTGTCTATGGCTACTTTTTGATGCAAGTAGGGGGAGAAGTTAGATGATGAAATGGAAACCTAGATGCAAGCAAATGAAAGACACATGCAGATGAAGTCTGAAGTGAAGTGCTTGCCTAAAAAATAGCCAAAGGGGGAGATTGTTGTTACGTTTGTTATTGACTTTAATTTTAGACAATACGAAAGATATCGAGCATCTAGTCAAGAAAGATGTCAAGCAGTTAGTCTCAACATCATGTGTAACATTTGTGGATCGCATCATTGAAAAGTTTCCTTAAATATGAGACATATTGCGATTGGAAAAATCCAACTGTGTACAAGGTTTTTGGTAAATCTTGATTGAGTCATGATTCTGGAAAGCTTCCTGCCGTGATAGACTCTGAAAAGATATCGACGTTAAGGATTTGAGAAACCTAAATCGACTAGGATTATGGTAACCCTAATGCAGTCCGGAATTAGTTTTGCATCTGCTATAAAAGCTTAGGCTTCACCCTTCGAAGCGCACGCGACCCCCTTGTGGTTTCTTCGGTGAATACATAGAGCTCTTAGACGTGCAGGACTGGCGGGCTGAGAGGCTGTGTGTTCCCCGAATGACGATTGTGTATCACTACTAGAATCGGAAGATCAAGTGTGAGTGATTGAGGGTTTTATGTGAAGGTGTGATTGAAGGTTCACGCACAAGAGCTTAACAACGACCTGTAAACATTCGGGCAGTGCGAGGCTCGTAGAGTGGAATCAAGTTGGAGGCTTGGATTCAGGGGGAGTCCCTGGGATAGATTTGCACTAGGAAGAGTAGTGGTTTGTGTGATAATCACCGATACGTGTATGTTTTGACTGGTTCCATTATAGTGAAATCTTTCCACTGACAAAACGCCCCCAGACGTAGGTGAATTGCACCGAACTGGGTTAACAATCTTGTGTGTCGCTATTTGCTCTTTACTCTTTATACTGTGTTTGTCCGAATCTGTTTGCTGACAATTTGTTAAGAACATTGTCTTAACATTATTCTCGACATTGTTCTTGACATCTTGTCTAACTGTCATAATCAGAATTTCACCAACCATTGCAATTATGTTTTGTCCCCAGACCAAGTCAAAATATGTGACCATTTCATTGGACGGAAACAGTGAGCTTTCAAGCATTACTGTAAATTCATTACAACATGAACTCTTTCTGTAACTACTCAGCTTGAGCTGCAGGAAACTTCTTGACTTAGCGATCAAACAGTTCATCGATAATATGGCCTCCAAAGTGTTTGCCGATGATGCCCTGTAAACGTAGACCTTAGGTGCGTTGCTTAATCCTTCCCGTTGATAACATAATCATCAGCGGATTTAGGGCTCGTTAACTCCATCCTCTCGTTGCTGAAACAACCATTTATTTCTAAAAGCTCCATTATCTCTTCCGGTGAGACGGTGTATATAGGCAAGTTAAATGAGTCGACATGGGCTTCTGATACCAATCCCTATACCCAACATGATATATTCTGATGCTAGTGCACCAAACATAAACGTTAGGAATATTATACGGAATTTACAACTTACCTCCTTTGCCATATCCATGAGGCTTGAACCCAGAAGATCGAGCTTGAGCCTGGGTATTATGCTATAATGAGGAGTCCTGCTCTCAATGCGAGGTACAATCATCATAACCATTCCCTATGTCACGACTCACGAGCTTTAGTATAGTGAATCCTTCCTCTGTTACATGTATTGTAACTAATTTTATTATTTGAAAGTAAGCAGTGAAAATAAGTGTGTAATTAGTATTTGGTCTTTAGTCTATTCCTCTAGAATTAGAATAGGAGATTATGACATAGATTAGGAAATGTCATTTCCTTAATTATAGATTCAGATTCAGCAAATAGTTTTTGTGTAAGCCTGTATATAAATCTCCTTTGTTGTTTTCAAAATTAACACTTAAGAATAAATTAAGCTTTCTATTCATGTTCTCCTGTCGTGGAGTTTATTATCGGTTATCTAGTCGATCTTGGTTCCAAAACCATGCTGGCGAGTTTTTGACTAGAACCTTGCTCGAGACTTTAGAGAGCCCTGGAGTGCTAAAGGGGAATACACAAAATGCAAAGAGGAATTGGGGAATAACCAGACATGGAAAGTCCCATGCACGCACGCCTACTGCAGAGTATTTTTTGGACCCCACAACTTTCGCCTCGATCTATTTAAAATATAAATTGGAGAATAGAATTGATACGTTCAAATAACGAAAAATGTAGTAATATCCCCATGAATAATCTCATTCTTTAGTGTGAAGTGAAACTGACATGGATTCTTGCTACTATTTTATTTATCGTCAAATTGACCATTATTATCATTTTTCTTAGTTTAATCGTATAATAAATAATATGTACGCGAATTATATTGGTGCTCACCGCGTCATTACATATAAATATAGGCTTTGCTCATAAACTAGGGTTCAATTGACTAGAATTAATTAAGAAATTGTGTTTTTTGTGTAGATTGTCTTTATAATTGTTTTTTATGGGCATTGTCTTTACAGTTGTTATTCATACTTCTTTGATCCGTATTGGTGATGGCTCCAACCTAATTATTATATAATGAAATTTATGTGACCATTTTATTGAACAGAATGAGTGAACGGAGAGAATGCATGAGATCATAAAGTAGAACATGAACATGTTTTGTCTTTTGAAAGAAGAATCATTTACGTTTCAGAACAACAAACAACTTAGTTCCTTGTGTGCTGTTACTCAGTTTGAGCTGCTGGGGAAATTCTTGAGTCTTCTTGATATAGCGATCAAACAGTTCATCCATAATATGACCTCCAAAGTGTTTGCTGATGATACCCGTAAACGCAGACCTCAGGTGCATAGCCAAATCCTTGGCGTCGAGAGAGAAGTCAGCATTTGGACTCGGGTTTGTTAACTCCATCCTCTCAATGCTGAAGCACCCATTCATTTCTACAAGCTCTGTCATCTCTTTTGGAGAGACGACATATATAGGCAAGTTAAAGGAATCTACCTCAGCTTCAGATACTGATCCCTATAACAAAGATGGGATATTTTTCGACATTAGTAACTCAAACTGAATATAAAGTTACTTGATCTAACGAAAATGTCAACTTAATTACCTCCTTGGCCATATCCATGAGGCTCGACCCTAGAAGATCATACATAAACCCGATAGCTACGCAAGAAAGAGGAGCCCCGCTCCTGATACCGGGTAAAATCAGCATGACCATACCGCCAGGTACAACCTCTTTAGCTCTGGCATCCAAAAACGCCCCTAAGTCACGAGCGTATTGAGCCGAATAAGCATCAACTACTTCGCTCGGGGAACTAGTATAGTAAATCCTTCCCTTGTTCCATGCGCGCGAGCTTTGGTCTAGCAACTCTTCGGGGACTTTGGAGAGCCATTGGAGTGCATAAGAGGAATGCACGAAATGCAAAGAGGAATCAGGGAATAACCGGCCATGGAAAGTTCCTGGCACGCCTGATGCAAAGTATTGCCTCCCCGCGGGCAAGGAAGCGAATAGGGTATTGAAATCGTTGGAGGTGTGATCGCTGAAGAACACTTGGTACTCCAGATTCTCTGAATCTAGCCTTTGGGTGATGCACTTGTGCTCTACAGCTTCAAGCACAGTGTCCATGGAAATGAAGGTGTTTGGTCCAACGGAACACCCTAAATCAGCAAGCCTCAGAGTTGGTGAAGTAGCTAATAGTTGTTCTAAGTCAAATTTCTCTTCAATGACCTTTACGACCATTGCTTTTGAAGAATCTACAGCTTTTCTCTACAAAAACAGGTTTCATCAACAATTTCACCACAAATCCAGAATTTTATTCTCCATAAAGCATCCCATCAATAGCTACATAATCATTAAAATGAGCGTACACCTCAATTCCCAAATCACAATGTTAGTCTCTCGGAGTATCACATCTAAAAGATGAGAGTCTTTCACCTATTTAAATAATAGTTCGAGGTAGAATTGTTCATGGTTCAATTTTAAACATAATCATTTCAAAACTGAAACCAACCAATTACATTATAAGAAAACAAAAACCAAAACGATGGAATTCAGTTCGGTTCGATTTTCTTTGAACTGATTTTCTCACATTTTGGGATGGATTTACTTATTTTTGGTGTTCTTGTATCTTTAAGCTCAATTAATGAAGTTAATTAACTGAAAACGAGCCACATACCCAAATCGATTGGTTTTTGGTTTGATTCAGCTTTTTATCAATTTTAGTTTTATAAACCGGAACCGAACGATGAAGCTTCAGTTTTGTTTGTAATTAAATGATACTGGTTCGATCTTTTAGTTTGTTTATTTTTTGGTTAGATTTTAGTCGGTTAGGTCTAATATTTTTTTGGACAACCAAAGTTTAGGCTTCCACCAACTTTAACTTTTAGGTGGGTTACAACTTTTAATATGACATGAGATCTAGATTAGATTTGGACATAACCTCCTTAGCACACTATCAATATCATCATGCCCAAATATAGAAATAGGGTTACAAAACAAAATAAAAGTAATTATCATGGAAGTGTGCTCTAAAGATAGAAACCTGCAAGAAGGAATTTTTGGTATAGCAGTAAGTTCCCTGACCGCCAGTCATTGGGTATGACTCCGCCGCCGCCGGTCTAGCTTCCCCGATCGCCATTTCTGCACCCGTTGCTATGAAATTAATGGTGTTATATGTTATTGATGCGTGATTGTGTTTGAGAAGTACTGCGCATTTTATAAACCAGATCTGTCAAAATAGTTCGATTACAAATTAATAAAAAATATTAAGCTTGAGAGTTTGACTCTGATTGAATTATAATTAATCATATATCTTTGATCCATTTGCCATCATCATTTACATGTACATGCCTAAACATATATATGAGTCCAATAAGGTTTTATATCAAACATGCACATTCCATCAAATTCGTACATTGCAGTACGTACTTGATTCATATTATATAATATGTACATTGATTATATCTTAATATAATCGTATAATAATAAATAATATCGTACATTGATTATAATTATTACATTAAACAAATATATACATAACAATATATTCGTAAGGACATGGTGAAGTCATGCGTGATTTCAGAATTAACATATATATGATTAAATGTACGAATCTATATATCTATTATATGATTATTGAGTGCTAAAAACGAAAAGGATGTTAGTTAATTAAACCAATTAATCAAAAATAAAATACAAAAACTATTTTACATCTGATCGATCAAAAGCACAAGAAAAAAGTTCTGAAGATTGGGGACGTGTGGATAGTGTTTGGGGAAATTTGAGCCTTATTTATTGGGAGTAACTAAGAAAGCTCATATTTGATCCAAATGATTAGTGTATTGTCCGATGTGATGCTACGTAAAACTTTAGACTCTTATTTGGATTGAGCAATCTATCCTTATATGTTGAGTCCAATGGCTTTCCCTTATCCCAAAATTCACATGGTCTATTCTATCTCATAAAGATCATTTTTATCTTTTTATTGTTTTTAAAAAATATATTTTGCATTAGAATGAGACATAATCCATCCTTCCCAAGGTAGGAGAGAGAAAAAAATCAAAATAAAAATTACAAATACAAATATAATGAAATTGATACGTTGAGGGATTGAAAATTGAAGAGAGAGAGAGAAAATTAACATTGATCTTGAAAATGAGACCGACTCGAGAAATTAGTCTATTTTAATTCAAAAATCTGTCCATGAATTTTTGATTGATTGTTTGACATTGTTGTGAGGTTTTTGGGTTTAGACTTGGTAGATGAGGCCAAACACATATTTGAACCGAAACCCACAAATAGCCCATTACTAGAACATGGCCATGTCCAAGTGAAGTAGGTAAGGACGTGTGACTAAGGGAAGAGAAGCATTGATATCGATACACGGAAAGGAATAGGGAATTGAATCGGTGCCCTTGAAACCACGCGATGGTGCACAACCTGATGCAACCGCTTTGCCAAGAACTATGATGCCGCCGACAACAGTGCTCGAGGCGACACCAAGTCCGGGAGGCAAAACGATTCTAGCGGAAGGCGAATTGCTGGAACTCAAGACATCGCCGGTCCACTACCATGAGATGATTGATCATGATCCATATCTTATCAGTCATAAGAATATTTGACTCACTTTACCGAAAGAGTTTACAAAACAAAGCTCTAATATCACTGTCGAGGAGAAACAAGTATTTATCAAGGAGAATTACACCACAAACCAATATAAATATTGGAGCACACTCTTGACCCAAAAAACTACTCTACTAAATCTTAAGTCTAATGCGTATATAAATCATTTTTTACTTGTGTAATCATTTGATGTGACATTTTATACTTACATGTGGATCTATCAATAAGCTGCCAATGGGATGTGTTTTGCATAACGTGGATGGGGCGATTTTCTTTCGGAGCGGGAGAATGGTGGAGAGAGACCATGTTAGGAGATTGATGGTTTTTTTGGGTGGAAACTAGGGACCCGGTTGTAATGGAAGCCATGGGTTTCAGGGCGAAAATTGTTTGGATTGGGATAAAGGTTGGGCTAATGTTCGGGTTCAAACATATTGTTTTGAGGTTTCTCATGCTTTTGTCTTTATCGCATCACATGTGTCAAAATAGAGTTGGATTGGATTTTAAAAATAGAAAATAGGAAAAAAGATAATTTACAAATTTAAAACCTATTTCAAAATAAATATCAAACATCCCAAATCTAAAATCACTTTCTAAATATGTAAATTATAAACATATCAATCGAAAATACAAAATACAAACCATGCCTAACACTTACTTTCAGCTAGGATTTCAGAAACAACTTACCGTAAAGATGTCGATACAAAAAAATCCGCCGTGAAGATGTCGCATAGTACAAAGGGGTGATTTCACTTAGGTCACCACAAAAATTTATATTCTCACTTAGGTCATCAAAAATCTAATTTATTTTGTGAGGTCAGCAAAAATTTAATTTATTTTGCGAAGTCACCAAAAGTATATTTAGTCTCACTGTCATAACTTCCATCACTTTTTTTTTCGTTATCTCGCCCATGTGCTCGACACGTTACCAGAATTTTTCTAATAAAGGCCAAACTACCCCTAATTAGATCTCACAACCTCTCATATGAAACCTTTGATATTAAGTGTAACACATGAATATTGGAAAACAATGTCCTTAAGAAGGGTAAGCCGAAGGAGGCTTGTTCCATTGCTCAAACTAAATCATCCATCTTAAAAATAAAATTATTTTATCATCAAATCACCCAGATCAATTATTGGATTCAAAACACCGAATCCGAAATCGAGTTCCAAAAAATTAGGGTTTTAGTACAACAATCTCTTATCGAGTATTTTGCACATCTAACGTATTTTGTGGTCACGTTCCACATACATAGGCGAGAGAACGAAAAAAATAACGGATGTTATAACAATGAGACTAAATATGTTTTTGGTGATCTCACAAAGTAAATAAGATTTTTGATGATCTAAATGAGACTACAAACTTTTGTGGTGACGTAAGTGAAATTACCCCTAGTACAAATCACCGACCTAGGTTTTCATTTGTCTAAGAAGTTTGAATCAGAGCTTACTCCTTGTAATCACACTTCAGGCCATCCTCTGCTCCATCGCATGCGTCGATTTCGACTTCTACTTCATGTTTTCGACAATCTCAACTTCGTTCTAACTTACACCTTCTAAATCACATATGAACTCAGTGTTTAACACGTCATATGATGACATGTGAATGACAAATGTTGATTCACGTCCGAAAAGTTAACATAATGTAGTTGAGTTGGAAAAAATTTCTTAGCTCACCTCACAGACGAAAATATTAATCAACTATAGTTATGTGAGAAATGTGCCAAGTTAAATTGGTGCTCACCTTAATCAACCTCACTGTCTCATGGTGGCTCCTTGATCTAGGGCTGGGCATGGTTCCAGAACCGGACCGAATCGGTCAAGAACCGAACCGGAGTCCCCAATTCTCAAAAATTGAGAACCGAAATCGAACCATTATATAATGGGCATGTTCTGGTTCTAGACTTGTTTCTCCAATTCGGTTCCCCGGTTCTACCCGTTAGAACCGATCGATTTTTTAATGTTGTTTATTATGCGGTTTTAGATGCGGTTTAAGGTACAAATTAGACGATCTTAATTCAATTTTTAGGCAAAACATGAAATTAATAAATATTAAAAATTCTAACAAAAAAACATATCAAGACTTAATTATTAAACTCAATTGATTATAAAGTTCACTAATAAAAGAACAATTATAAAATATAAGTAATATATATTTCTCGGTTTATTCTTCGGTTCACGTACTCGATCTCTTTTTTTTTTATGTAAATTGATGGTGGTTCGATGATTATTTAGCGAACCGGTATGGTTCTGGGTACCCACCAGTTCTTTATTTTAAGAGCAGAAACCGAACCAAAAATTTATGGTTCCTTCATTTTTAGAACCGGATCCGGAACAATTACCTGCGGTTCCCGGTTCTTGGTTCTCTGGTTCTGGTTTCGATTAGGTCCCGGTTCGGGACCTAAAGTGCCCACCCCTATTTTGATCAGTGAATTTAGGTTCAGCTGTATAAAGAGCCTAGCCGACTTAGTGATAAGTTTTAATAAAATAAGAATAAATTAGAAAATGTAACGGTGAATTATATAAACTTTACGAAAATTAGTTGTGATATTTTTCTTACAAAAGCTGGATGTAAACTTATTATTATATTTTTTCTTTTGCGTCATCATTGAAGTGAACTTTACTTTGTTCAATTACAAAAAGATTTTGAACTTTACTTTGTTCTATTACAAAAATATTTTGCACATGTCATTAGTCGATAAAATCGGCGAACTCGAATTGAAAGACATTATTTTATGTATTATATTTTTAAAAATAAATAGTTCTAAGTGGATTTAAATCATTTTTGGACGTGGTCTGTACCCTTCGCCTGTGGCGATTTGGGTTGTTCGTCAAAAATCGACGATGTCTCACGTCGGTACAACTCTGCATGTGAGGGTTTCTAGTACGGCGACGGTTCTGGGTCTTGCTGTGGTAGCTACGACGGCAGTTGACGGTGAACGAGACAGATCTAAGGGGAGGGCAGGAATGGGGTCGAGGACAATGCGGTTGAGGTTGGAGTTGAGGACGGAATTGCAGGTGGGGCGAGCTTGGGTTGCAACGGTAGATCGGTACTGGGAGGGATCTGGGGTTATTGTTGGGATTTTGTGCCCTAGCACAATGTATTTTCAATCTACTCATGTAATGAGATTATTCGTTGAAATAAAATCGGCATTTATATTAGTGAAAAAGACACTTTTGTGCACCTGAATATACACTTTTGACACTTTCATACGTTTTTTTTCTCTTTTTCTATACCTGATTTTCATTTTGGCCAATTCACCCCTAAAATTCTCAATATATCGAAATTACCACTGGTCTAATGGAGAGAATCGGACCAATTTTTTAAAGAGTGTGAAAAGACGAAATTACCCTCAACTATTCATCAAATTTTTAAGTGAATGCCATTGGACCCTCCTACTTCATCAAAACATAGTATCGTGAGCACCTCGTCGATCGCCTGAGCATCGTGAGCATCATCGATCTTCAATCGCCGGAGCATCGTGAGCATCGTCGATCGCCGGAGCTTACCTGCTGGGCTTCGTACCTGGTGACTGGAGTTGGTGGAGGTGACCGAAGTTGTGCAAAAATTTTCACTCACCGGAAAATATGTTCCATCACACTTTCCGGCGAGTGAAAATTTTGAATTCTTAAACTCATTTTTTTCCCTCTCTCCCTCAATCTCTTTTCCGGCCATTCTTTGCCGGAGACGATCGTCAGAGCACCGCATTCTACCCTTTTGGTCGCTTCCCATTGCCCACCTTGTCGATGCTCGCTGCCCGCTGCCCACCTCGTCGATACTCGCTATTTTGTGTTGTGGAGGCTGCAGAGGAAGAACTATGGCCAGCTCCGGTAAAGAATCACCGGAGAAGACGAGAAGGAGGGGTCGAGGACGATGGGGTCGAGACGGACACCTTGACGGAGAAACCCTGGCGATGGATGTTGGAGAAAAAGGAGTGGGTGGCGGAGGAGGAGGAGAGGAATAATTGAAAGGGTGGCATACCTTTGAAAATTTGATGAATAGTTGAGGGCAATTTCGTCTTTTCACACTCTTTAATTAGACCAGAATTCAACCAGATTTAATTTTGGTTCAATTCAGGGATATTTTAGCTATTTTGAAATTTCTGAAGAAAGTTGTCCTAAAATGAAAGTAAGGTATGAAAAAAAAGAGAAAAAAAGTCTGGGTATGAAAGTGTCAAAAGTGTATATTTAAGCGCACAAAAGTGTCATTTTTCATTTATATTACTAAGTGTTGTAGTAATATCTTAAGTATGATTTGATTTGTATCATTGATGTGTCAACATATAATAGTAGATCTACAGATTAGATAAAATCACAGTTAAGTTGTCCCCGATCAGAATAGCTTCATAAGAAGCGATCGGTATGAGGCTAACTCTAAATGATCATGCTCTACTGATCATGGCGAGAAAGGGGCCGGAGTTAGGTCATAGTATCGCTAGACGAGGTGATATAGGACAACCCAATCGTGAATATGTTACATAGACACATCCATGAACATACTCATATGCCGGTACGTGAAATCACATCCTCAGACGGAAGGATCTTTGAGGTCACTATGTGATGAGTGATGAGTTTGACTCAGTCTAACGTCTCATGTGACAGGGTTACAATAACGACTGTGATTGGCTCGATCACGAGTCACGTGAGTTGACTTAGTAGATCGCTGAAAGATTTATCCTTTATACGGATGTGTGAGCAGATATTTGTTTAGGCCACTTGATGAGTACAACTGAAATACAATAGTATGGCCATGCAGTCGATACGGAGTATCAGTTACAATTTAGTTAACTCAGATCAAGAAACAGGACAATTGAACGAGGATGACTTGTCTATGCCTCGTGGTTGTCAAGATATTAAGATGATAAAAGGATAGTTTTATGTACGACAAGGTTAAGTCAAAATCTCGATAATCACAAGCGTTGGGTAATCATGATGTCTTACTACAAGCCACTTATGATGGAAAGGGTAAAATGGTAATTTTACCAATCCGCCAACGTGTCATGAGCCTAGAGGGTCACACACTAAAGGTTGAGTGAAACAGATGGAATTATGTAGAGGAATCATGAGAGAGAAAATTCCGGTTTTGGATTAAACCGGTTAGACTGATTTTGGTTTAGGATTAAATCGGAAATCAAGAACAGTTTAGCTGGACCAATTAATTATAATCTAAACCAATAAATTTAAATAATTAATTTTAGCTAAACAGGCCTAGCCAGATTGGGATAAGCCAGAATGGGCTTGTCTACTTAACTAATTAATAAGCTTTGGGCTTTAAGCCCATTAAGACTTTTAATTAATTATTTCTTAAAAAGAGATATAAAAGGGAAATTTTCAGATTTCTAATCATAAGATGTTTTTCAAGAAAAACCCTAGCCCCCCCCTCTCTCCCCCTTGCCCGGTCGGCCTCCCTCTCCCTCTCCTTCCCGTTTTGCTTGCTTCGGTCTTCTAGCAAGGATCGTTGTGAGTATCTTCGGATTTCTCTTCCTGTGTGGACGTTCTCTAGAGGTCACTGAATTGAATTTAGTGATAAAAGGGATTTCAAATCAAGGTAATTTTTATGAATTATTTTTCTAGCCTAGATCTCATGATCAATCAATGATCATGTAAGATCCTTAAATTTATATGGACTTTTGAGGTTAATATCTTGTATGGGCATGAAATTAAATGATTGGAACCTTCAAAAAATTATTTTAGTGGTATCAGAGCTGGTTACATATGATTATTGTATTCGAGCATGATCGGCTAGATTTATTTTGCAATTTATTTCGGTATTAACTTGAAACTTGCAAAATAATTTTCTGTTTTTGGTTAAAATTCAGAATTTTGAGCGATAATTAATTAAAATTTCAGACCGGATCGGTTTCGATAAACCAGAGCATAAACCGATTTAATTCAGAAATTAACCGGTTCAAAATAACGGTTTTGATAAACTAAATTTTATGATTTAAATCAAGATAAAATTGGAATTAATATGTTTGCTTGATAACATGCTTGTTTGACAACAACACGGTGTTTGCAACATGATTGCTAAGTTAGCCCGATTTAGAATTTAAATTCGGTTTGCAACCTGCGAGTTGCTATTGGGTTGTAATTTAATTGTGACCTGCGTGTCACGGCATTTATTTTATTTAAGTTAAATGTAATTACGTATTCCCAAGACGAGAAGAACCAAAGAGAAGGACGGTGATTCTGAGGAGGCGTGGAGCTAGTGGGAGTCCAAAAGAATGAGGAAAGACAAGACCTAGTATATGTTTTAGTTTATTCCAGTAGGGTTAGCGGGCTAGCTAAAGCAAGTTTACATTAATGTTCATGAATGTTTTGGGTATGCGGCAGATTTTGGTTTAGATTCATAAATAAGAATAATAAATGTTCATACTCAAGTATCTCTCAGGTTAACTTAATTAAGAATCTAATTGAATGATTTTCATGTGTAGATATAATGGCACCGTCGCAACCCAAATCAACACGTCCTGGCATTGAAGGGCTAAAGTCTCTTATGTCCAATGACAAACTCTCAGGGACCAACTTTCTGGTTTCGAAAAGGAACTTGAAGCTTTCCCTTCAATATGACAGACAGGAGTATATCCTTACGGATAAGCCAATGAAAGTGCCTGCGGATGATGCCAACGAGGACGATAAGACTATTTATGACAAGTATCTTAGCGACCGGACATATGTTGGCATCCTCATGGTCGGGTCCATGGAAAATGACACACAGGACCAGTTTATGCATCTCATGGACAATCCTCAAGAAATAATGGATGAGATCAAGGTATACTACCAGAAGCATGCTCGTGTCGAAAGATACGACACTCTTAGGGAGTTATTCTATAGCAGGCACAATGCTGGTGAAGCAGTAAGCCCACATGTCCTCAAGATGAAGCGCCTCTTTGATCGCTTGGCCAGTCTTGGTCATAACTTCACAGAGCAGCTGAAATCAGACATAGTTTGATGTCGCTTCCTAAGGTTTATGGAGATGTAATTACTAGTTACAATCTCCATAATATGCAAAAGACAATCAAGGAACTACATGGGATGTTGGTGACAGTAGAGAAGAATCTCAAGGGCAAAACCCCTGAGGTTCTGATGGTCAATAAGGATGTCAACTTCAAAAGAGCTGGCAACCCTACTGGCAAGTATCCAGGATATCCCACCAAGGGCAAGGCTCCAGCAGTGGCAGGTAAGAGTAAGGCGCCAATGCACCTAGCTGGGCAGTTAAGGGTACCCAGGGGTCCGAAGATACCAGCGGTTCCTTGTACCGAAGGGAATACTTCGACCGTAGGGGTAATATGTTATTACTGCCAACAGTCAGGTCATTGAAAAAAAGATTGCAGGCAACACAAGGAATATGTGAAGAGCTTGCAGAAGGGAGGACACCCTTCAGGACCTGGATCAGGTATTTACGTTGTTGAGTATAATCTCAACGTTACTTAATTAGATACATGTGTAGTTACGACGTTTTTGGTGATTGGCTTATTTTTAAGGAACTAGAGAAAATGTCATAAAGAATGTCGAAGCATCGTATGCGACATCTTGTATGACATTGTTAACGACATCTCGGCAAACATCCTGTTCGACAGAAATCAGGAAAGTCCATGTTCTTTATGTCCACTAGGCTGAGAGCCCCCACACGTAGGTGACGTTGCACCGAACTGAGTTAACAATTTGCTGTGTCGTTGTTTATTACGTTTTATATTTACTGTCCTGCGTTATCTATGCAAGTTGTCATACACGGTGTTATAGCTTTATACATAACATTGTGTGTGGCATCTTGCACAACTACCTGATCAAAATTTCAATTGGTATTAGAGGGGGCACCTACAACTTTAGGTGAGTTCATAAAACAAATATTTTGATCATCAAGATGGACAATACCAGAGAAGGAGGATCCATGAACCGACCACCTGTTCTAGATGAAAGTAACTACGGCTATTGGAAGGCTCGCATGTGTGCCTTCATGAAGTCCCTTGACAACAAAACATGGAAGGCTGTGATCAATGGTTGGAATGCCCCACAACTCAATGATAATGATGGTAACCCTATCAGCCCAAAATCAGAAAAAGACTGGACTGATAACGAAGACGAGGAATCACTGGGAAACTCTCGAGCCCTGAATGCTATTTTAATGGTGTTGACAAGAACGTATTCAGACTAATCAACACGTGCACAACTGCCAAATCCGCATGGGATATCCTGGCTGTTGCATATGAAGGAACAACCAAGGTTCGAGAACAAAAGCTGCAATACTTGACAACCAACTTCGAAGCCCTTGTCATGAAAGAGGACGAATCAATCGCCGAATTCAACGTTCGAATTCGAGATCTAGCCAATGAATCCTATTATCTGGGCGAACAAATGTCTGATGAAAAAATGGTTAGAAAAACCCTGCGTGGTCTTAGCCCTAGATTTAAGATGAAGATCACCGCAATTGAGGAAGTTCATGACCTCAAGATCTTAAAATTTGATAAAGTGATGGGATCTCTAATGACCTATGAGCTATCTATGCCCAATATCGACAAAAGAAATAAAGGAGTTGCCTTCAAAAGCTCAACACACGAGCAACCAGATTCTGAGGATTCTGACTCTGACGAAGACATCGATGCTACAGTGGCCCTTCTCACAAAAAAATACAACAAAGTCATGAGAAGATTCAGTCGAATGGGCGGAAGGAATGCTACAACAGATGCCAGAAACAAAGCTCCACAAAAAGCTCTGACAGGAGGAAGTCTTGAAAAACCGAACAGAAGCGGAGAGGAAAACAGCAAAAACAAAGGACCTCAGTGTCATGAATGAGAAGGATTTGGTCATCTTCCCAGAGAATATCCAAATTTCCTCAAATGACAAAAACGAGGATATAATGCTAGCTTATCAGATGATGACAATGAAGATAGTGGTTCTGAGGAGGTATGCAATTTTGTTGCATTCACTACTACCATTTCTGTATGTAACATTGATAACTCTGCTAATATCAATGATGATCTCCATCATCCAACTCCAAACGAGAATTGGACTAAAGAGCAACTGGTCGAGGCATACAAAAACTTACATACCAGATGGGTCAAGGAAACTCTGATCCTTGATCAACAAGGAGAACGGATCATCATTCTTACCAATGACAAGTCTAGAATTCTAGAGACGATTGTGGAGCTAAAACGCGAAATTACCAGACTTAATGGATAAATTAGTCTTATGACAAAATCAGTAAAGATGATGAATCCTATCACAGATGGTCTTGAGAAAATCCTATCAGTAGGAAAGCAGTCCAAAGATATGACGGGACTAGGGTACACACATAATACCTCGTCATCAGCACTCACAAAGTTTGTCCCACAACAAGCCATGAAGAACAAGAAACTACAAGATGACACGACACATTCTACATGACAACCTACAACAAATGTTGTGACATCTTCTATAACATGTTCTTGTCAATCAACTGCCAAAAGACATCCTCCACGCAGACATCGATATTCCAGAAATCCAGCATATCAATATCAGTGGATATGTCATTACTGTGGTCAAAGGGGTCACATAAGACCATTCTGCTTTCAATTCCATGGGAAGAAGCAAGCTCAATTATCACAAAATCAAAGAAGATATCAAGGTCATCTCTCGACTCCTCAGAAAATATCCCGCCTTGAATAGAGACCAAAAAATCTAGTCTATCGAGCTAATGTTGCATACACCTCCTTGAGTGCCTCAACCAACAAGGACTGGTATCTAGATAGTGGATGTTCTCGACACATGACAGGTACTCGTGAGTTTCTTTCCAATCTCAAATCGTATACAAACTGCTATGTTACTTTTGGAGATGGGATTCGAGCCCGAATAATTGGAAAATGACTACTCAAGCATCCAGGAGCCTCTTGCTTAACTGAAGCATTACTTGTAGAAGGACTTAAGGCAAATCTAATTAGCATCAGCCAAATTTGTGATCTGGGTTCAAAAGTAAAATTTACAAAAGAAGCATGTATAGTAAAAGATCTCGATCAAGTCACTATCCTACAAGGAATACGCTCAATGGATAATTGTTATATCTGGTCGCCCGATTCACATATCGAGGCGGCAAAGTGTCTTGTCTTCAAAGCAGAAGAAACCAACCTTTGGCATAGAAAGCTTGGACATCTAAACCTTAGGAGCATGCAGAAGGCAATCTCAGAGCAGGCCATTACTGGAATTCCAAACCTAAAAATTGTGGAAGGAAAGATCTGCGGAGAATGCCAGATTGGAAAGCAAACAAAGATGTCATACAAGAAGCTGCAACATATCACCACCTCACTAGTACTTGAACTAATACACGTTGACCTCAAGGGGCCAATGCAAGTTGAAATCCTTGGAGGAAAACGCTACGTATTTGTGTGTGTAGACGATTACTCACGATACACATGGGTTGATTTCCCTCGTGACAAATCGGATACTTTTTCAATCTTCAAGACTCTATGCACCCAGGTCCAACGAGAAAAAGGGGAGACAATTGGCAAAATAATTCGTCTTCGCAGTGATCATGGTCGAGAGTTCGAAAACAGTAAATTTGCAGAATTCTGCAAATCAGAAGGGATTGCCCATGAGTTCTCAGCACCAATTACCCCCCAACAGAATGACATTGTTGAGCGCATAAACAGAACTCTACAGGAGATGGCTAGAGTTATGATGTTGGCCAAGGACATACCAACTCACTTCTGGGCAGAAGCACTTAACACTGCTTGCCATATCCACAATCGAGTCACTCTCTGACCAGGTATGTTAGTAACTCATTATGAAATATGGAGGGGGAGAAAGCCTAATATTAAGTACTTCCATATCTTTGGATCCACCCGTTATATTCTGGCTGATAGAGAACCTCGTCGAAAAATTGATCCAAAGAGTGATGAAGGCATCTTCCTTGGCTACTCAAGGAATAGTTGCGCGTTTCGGGTCTTCAACAAACGAACCAAAACTATGATGGAATCAATCAATGTTGTTGTTGATGACTGTGAAAATGCCCTAGAAGATGCGACAGACGAAGAAGGAGTTTATCCAAACAATGTTAGGAAGGATATTATTACTGATGTTAGTGAAGATGCTAGCAACAAGTAAGAAGACAATGATGCTAGTCCAAGTGTCAATAACGATAAGGCAGTTCCTGAAGCCAGCAACAAGAACCCGTCACGAAGATTCCAGGCTAATCATCCTATCTCTGGAGTAATTGGAGATCTAAATGAAGGCATACAGACTCGGAAAAAAGCTCATGTGAATTACAACGAGATGATAGGTAATATATGATTCGTTTCAAAGATTGAACCTAAAAATGTCAACGAAGCCATCAATGATGAGTATTGGGTCAATGCTATGCAAGAGGAACTGATTCAACTTGAGAAGAACCAGGTATGGGAACTAGTGCCCAAGCCAAGTAAGGGAAATGTCATTGGCACAAAATGGATCTTCAAAAATAAGTCTGATGAGCTTGGTAACATCACTCGCAATAAAGCAATGTTAGTAGCTCAAGGGTACACTCAAATAGAGGGAGTAGACTTCGATGAGACCTTTACTCCAGTAGCAAGGCTTGAAGCAATCAGACTCCTACTAGGGATATCATGCCATCTACAGATCAAGCTTTACCAGATGGATGTCAAAAGTGCATTCCTGAATGGAGATCTCAACGAAGAAGTGTATGTGTCACAACCTAAAGGATTTGTTGATCCTCACTCCCCTGATCATGTGTATAAACTCAAGAAGGCCCTCTATGGATTGAAACAAGCACCAAGGGCTTGGTACGAAAGACTCCCAAAATTTCTGATTCAAAGCGGCTACACTAGAGGGGGAGTCGACAAGACTTTATTTGTGAAGAATGAGGACGGGAATTTGATGATAGCCCAAATATATGTCGATGACATTGTCTTTGGAGGGATGTCAAGAAAGATGGGAGAGCAATTTATCCAACAAATGTAATATGAATTCGAGATGAGCATGGTGGGAGAGCTTACCTATTTTCTAAGTTTCCAAATCAAACAGCTAAAAGATAGCATCTTCATCTCTCAAAGCAAATATGGGAAGAATATTGTCTAGAAATTTGGGTTAGAGAAAGCTTCACATATATGGACACCTGCAGCTACACATATCAAGCTAACTAAAGATGATGCAGGAGAAGCTGTCGACCAACACCTGTATAGAAGCATTATTGGTAGTCTTCTCTACCTTACTGCCAGTCGACCTGATATTGCGTACTCTGTGGGAGTGTGTGCACGATATTAAGCTAATCCTAAGGTCAGTCATCTATCCCAAGCTAAAAGAATTATAAGATATATCTCTGGGACTACAGACTTGGGTTTATTATACTCATTCGACACATCCTCTACCCTGGTGGGGTATTGTGATGCTGATTGGGCTGGAAACACAACAAATAGGAAGAGCATATCTGGAGGATGCTTCTTCCTTGGCAACAACCTCATATCATGGTTTAGTAAAAAGCAAAATTGTGTTGCCTTATCCACTACTGAATCTGAGTATATCGCTGCTGGGAGTAGCTGCACACAATTACTATGGATGAAGCAAATGTTAGTCGAATACAATGTCAGACAAGAAGCCATGACTTTGTATTGTGATAATGTCAGTGCAATAAATATCTCTAAAAATCCGGTTCAACACAGCAAAACCAAGCATATCGACATTAGACATCACTTCATTCGCGAACTAGTCGAAGACAAGAAGACCGTCTTAGAGCACATCCATATAGAGAAACAACTAGCTGACATCCTTACCAAGCCATTAGATGCGGTCAGATTCGAGTACCTCAGGTCGTCACTCAGACTCTGCACCATCAGCAAGTAATCGAAGTTGCTAAAACATTTGAGAGGAGTTAGTTGGTACCTCTTCATGAACCGGTTCAAAAATCCCAACACATGTCATTGGGCCAAGTATATCAAAAGCCCAATTCACATAAAAAGAGGAAAAGTCACGAGATACGATCTGTTACCTACAGATTTGATTTTTCAAAAACATAGTCCGCCTCTGTTTATGCATTTCGCTCTCATCTCTCAAACTCTTGCGCAAAACCCTATCACTCTCGGCGAAAATGGTGAAAACTATGAGCAAGCTGGCGTTGAAGAAAGCCACTGACGAACGGAAAATCAAAAAGAAGACCAAAGCAAAAAGCCCCAAAAACAGTAAACCCAACATCAATAAATATGGGGTATGAATCAAAGGACTAAAGTCAAAAGAGGATGCCGAAGGTTCCTCCAGAGAGATTACACCGGAAGAAGCACCAACTCCTATCTTTTCCCGAGTTCCCAAGAAAACCTGAACCGGAAGCACTGCTTTCACGATGACAGGACTTACAGGCCCTCAACGAGGGACTGGCATTGCCCAAGGGAACCAAGAAGCCTCCATGCAATTTTTCCAGGCATTGATTCTTCCGTCGTGTCGAATACTGATACAGCTAGGAACAGTGACTTATTAGAGTCACTACTGGAAAATCAAGACCCTCCTCAAGATCTGATAAACACTGAAAGGGAAAAGAATGACTTGACCCCGGTCAGTCATGGGTTAGAGAGAATCGCAGAAGGAGAGGGTGGAGAAGAAGGTGTGAAATATGTCATTCCTGTACCCACAGAAGAAGTTGTGGTAGAAGAAGAAGAAGAAGTTGCTGACTCAGAAGAAGCTGAGGAAGAAACTAGTGACAAGAGTAATCATGAGAAGGAGGAGACCGGAGACGGGGATACCGATCTGGAAGTAGTAGACGGTGTAACTATTGCTGCCACAGAGTCTGTTCCTGAAGACGCCGCAGCAAATGTCATAGAAGAAGCGCCTCTGGTTGTCAGAGGAGATGTCACAGAGGATGCCACTGAAACAACACACACATTGCTCTCGTCCCTGAAAAAGAAAGTGTTAGAAGAAAATGAAAGTCTTGCAGTAATGGTAGGAAAGTTGAGAGAAAATAAGAAAAGGAAGGAAGTAAAGGATGCTGGAGGCCCCAGCAAGAAGAATAAGTTGACCGCCAAGGACAAAGGGAGGAAGGTTGTCTCCAAAAGGAGACTTGTTGATGAGGAAAGTAGTGATGAAGAAGCTGTGACTGTCAAAGAAGCAAAGAAGGTAGTGAGCCAAAAGCAAGCCAAGAACACCCAATGTGTTCCATATGATAATGTGTCATTCCATTCAGCTGCTAGTGCAACTCGGTGGGAGTTTGTGTTCCAAAGGACGGCCTATCCCGAGAAGACCTTATCCTCGAAGATTCTTGAACTGGAAGCCATCGTCAAGATTTTGCAAAAGGCAGAACTCATGAAAACTGTCACCGATATAGGTAATCACTATCCTCTGTTGGTTAAAGAGTTTATTGCAAACTTGCCAGCCGGATTTGGTACTCCGGATGATCCGGAATGTGAGAAAGTCTATGTTAAAGGCCTACGCTTCAACATTTCCTCTGACATCATAAATGCCTTCCTGGGGAGGAAGTGTGTCCGCTCTGTGCCACCACCTGACCTGAACAAGGTACTCAAGGAGATAACTGGTGATAAGAGCAGAGTGTGGCATACTAAAGGCACCGTGGCGGCCTCGGATCTCACTTCAAAATACTCCATACTGTTCCGTATCGAAGTAGCAAATTGGGCACCCTCCACACATGCATCCTCTATCAAACCGGAGCTGGCAATTCTCATATTCCAGATAGGTACTGGTTCCACACTTGATTTTGGCCAGTTTGTTATTGACCACCTTGTTAGACATGCCAGATCACAAGCTGTGAAGATACCTATTGCTTTTCCCTCCCTTATATCTGAGCTACTAGTGCACCAACACCGTGGTGTGTTGAAGACAACCGATAAGGCATGAAAGCGTGGAGGAATGATTGTGGTAAGCCACAAGTTGTTCGAGGGCAAGCATGCTCCTAATTTTGTCAGGACATAAGTCAAACCAACAAAGGCGACAACCAGTCGAGCTCCCGGTGCTGCCCCTCCAACAAAGACTACCGACATAGATATAATAATGCTCGAGAGAGAGATAGTTGTACTTGACGAGGACATCGTCAACCTGAAGATGGCGTTGAAGCATCTGTCCCAGCGTAGATCTCACTATGCTAACCTGCTGAAATCGATGCCTCCTCAAGACTCTGACAACAATTGTTCCTCCTCCCTACCTGATTCTACTGAAGACACTACCAAAGATGCCTCTGCCAATACTACCGAAGAAGATACTGCTAGTTCCAGCAGCAGTTCTGTTTGAATTTTAAGTACTTTATGGATTCGCTAAAAACACTGAACAACTTTTATTTTGTATTTGCTCTGAACATGTTTCATACATATTCTCGACTGCTGATCGGGAATGTGTGTGAGTTAAGCTTGTGTTTTATTATTCCCTGCTCTATTATTTGAATTTCTTTAAAGTTTGGCTTTTTTTGAGCCAGCAAGGGGGAGTAAGACGCATACGCACAAGATGCGCGATGATGCGCGACTTGACGACTGCCGATCGTTGCAAGTAAAAGATGACGACAAATGCGACGCAGAATGCGACGGAGAATGCGACGAAGAATACTGACCTTAAAAATAGCCAAAGGGGGAGATTGTAGTTACGACGTTTTTGGTGATTGGCTTATTTTTAAGGAACTAGAGAAAATGTCATAAAGAATGTCGAAGCATCGTATGCGACATCTTGTATGACATTATTAACGACATCTCGACAAACATCCTGTTCGACAGAAATCAGGAAAGTCCATATTCTGCAGAAAGAACGACTACGATTAGGAAATATGAAAAATTTCAGAACGTCTCCGATTCTGGAAAGAAGAAAGACGGTGTGAAAGAGGAAACCCATTAGGGTTAGTACTCATGCTCGATTGCTATAAAAGCTTAGGTTACCCCTTTAGCAATCGTGTGGTTCTTTAATTGTTTCATAACAATAATTTACAAATCTCTTAGACATGAAGGTTTGCGGGCTGAGAGGTTGTGGATTGTGCTAAGGATATTGTGTATCACCATAACTATTGAGAGTTAGGTGATTGAGGGTTTACTGATCGCGTGAGTGAAGACTGCACGCAACCACAACGTTCAACGACAACTTGAACCGACAGAGCAAGGCGATTGCTCGAAGAGTGGAATTAAGACGGAGTCTTGGATTCAGGGGGAGACCCTGAGATAGGTTTGCACTGTAATAAGTAGCATAAAGTATAGATCTTGGGATGATCATAGGTACTTGTATGTTTTGACGTATTGCTGATAGTGAAACCTTTCCACTAGGCTGAGAGCCCCCAGACGTAGGTGACGTTGCACCGAACTGGGTTAACAATTTGCTGTGTCGTTGTTTATTACGTTTTATATTTACTTTGCTACGTTATCTACGCAAGTTGTCATTCACGGTGTTATAGCTTTACACATAACATTGTGTGTGGCATCTTGCACAACTACCTGATCAAAATTTCAACATGGGTAGAGATGATATCGGGGCAAAAACTCGCATTTGTGTTAATCTGCAGGATCTGGAAAGTAAGAAGTTCCTTGGGAAAGGCGAGCAGGATCTGAGAGTCGGAGACAACAGTTCAGTGTCAACGATGGGTGTCGGTTCTGTTAGTCTTAGGATGCCCACAAGGCTTATTTTAGTTTTGAATGATGTATTGTGTGTAACTACTTTTAGTAGAAATATTAAATGTCCAGTTTGGAAAAACTTGGTTTTGTATTTTCCATAAATAATGGTTTATTTACATTATCAAGAAATAATATTATTTACGGCACTACATCTATTGTTGGTGGTTTGTACATTTTAAATGTTGATAACTCTAACTACAGTTCAAACTATAACGTAAATAAGAGGTTGAAGTCATATGACTTAAACCAGATAGTGATGAGGCACTGTCGTCTGGGCTATATTGGCGAGAAACGCGTCTCGAAACTTCACAAGTGTGGAATGTTTAGTCCGTTTGAATTCATACCAATCGAGAGATGCGAATCTTGCATTATGGGAAAGATGACAAAGGCGCCTTTTGGCGGCTTAGGTGAAAGGACAAGTGATCTCTTGGGCCTAATACATTCCGACGTATGTGGGCCCATGAGTACACAACTCATGAGAGGTTTCAGATACTTCATAACCTTATGTCTATTTAATGAGACATAACTGGAAATCCTTTGATAAATTCAAAGAATTCCAGAATGAAGTACAAAACCAGCTTGATAAGAGTATCAAGGCATTTTGGTCTGATCGAGGTGGCGAGTATTTAGACCAAGATTTTCTCAGTCACCTAAGGGATAACGGTATTCTCTCAGAACAAACTTCGCCAGGAACCCCTCAGCTGAATGGTGTTTCCGAACGGAGGAACAGAACCTTGCTTGACATGGTTCGTTCCATGATGAGTCATGCCGAACTTCTAGTATCTTTCTAGGGCCATGCCATAGAAATGGTCGCATTCATTTTGAATCTGGCACCTACAAAGGTCGTGGAGACCACTCCATTTGAGGTTTGGCAAGGGAAGGCTCCCAAGTTGCCTTTCCTCAAGATCTGGGGGTGCGATGTTTACGTCAAGCAGATACTTGGTGATTAACTCGAACCCAAGGCAGATAAGTGTGTCTTTTTAGGGTACCCCAAAAGGTATTATGGGGTACTACTTCTATAAACCCAAAGAGAACAAAGTTTTTGTTGCTCGAGGTGGGGTTTTCTTTGGAAGATAATTCCTTTCCAAGAGTCCTAGTGGGATTCATGTGCTTCTTGAAGAAATTCGAGAAGACGCAGAACAACCTTTAGAGGATGTAGAAGTACCCGATGAGGTAAATGATCAGAGTCTCATTCTAACAGTAACTCCTGTAGAACCAAGAAGGTATGAAAGATCTCGTCAAAACCAGCTAGATATGACTTTTTAGCTACAGAGGGTAATGACTTGATCGTTGTGGATCAGGATGATCCCGCAACATTTCAGCAAGCCTTGTCCAGTCCCAACTCCAAAGAATGGCGGAATGCCATGGATGAGGATGAAGTCCATGAAAGACAATCAGGTCTGGAACTTAGTAGACAACACACCTGGGATAATACCTACAGGGTACAAGTGGATATTTAAGTTAAAGACAGATATGGACGGAAAGCCTCAAACTTACAAGGCAAGACTGGTTGCAAAAGGTTATCGTCAAGTCCAAGGCATGGAATACGATGAGACCTTTTCACTAGTAGCCATGCTTAAGTCAATTCGGATGATGTTGGCCATTGCAGCATATTTCGATTACGAGATATTATAAATGGACGTCAAAACCGCGTTCCTTAACAGAAATTTGCAGGAGGATGTCTATATGACTCAGCCATAAGGTTTTGTCGATCTGGATCATCCCGAAAAGGTGTGCAAGCTTTAACGATCCATTTATGGATTGAAGCAAGCTTCCAGGAGTTGGAACTTACAGTTCGATGAAGCCGTAAAAGAGTTGGTGTTTATCAGAAGATGGAGGGGATCACGTATGCTTCGGCAGTGGGATCCATTATGTATTCCATGATCTGTACGAGGCCTGACGTATCGTTTGCCCTCAGCTGTGCCAGCAGATTTCAGTTTAACCCAGGCTAAGATCACTGAACTGCCGTCAAGTGTATGGCAGGATAGAAGGAGAACAAAGGACGTCTTCTTAGTGTATGGCGGGATAGAAGAAGAACTGAGCGTCACTGGATATGTTGACGCTAGTTTTTAGACATACCCCGATGACTTCAAGTCTCAAGGAGGGTATGTGTTCATGTTGAACGGGGTAGTTTTCAGTTGGAAAAGCTTCAAGGAAGCGACTTTAACCGACTCCACCACGGAGGCGGAATACATAGCTGCGTCAGAGGCAGCTAAGGAGGCGGTGTGAGTCAGGAGCTTCTTGAGTGGATTATATGTACTTCCGCGAACGTCTGATCCCGTGAGCTTAAAGTGTGACAATACGGGGGCTGTATCACTGGCTAAAGAGCCCAAATTTCACAACAGGACCAAGCACGTCGAGAGAAAGTATCACATCATCAGAGAGATGGTTGATAAAGGTGAAGTAGAGATAAGCTACGTTTCAACGCATGATAATCTAGCTGACCCCTTAACTAAGGCACTTCCGCAACCTAAGCATGAGGAGCATGTTAGGGGAATGGGTTTAGATTGGAATACCAATTGGGTCTAGGGCAAGTGGGAGACTGTTGGGATTTTGTGCCCTAGCACAATGTATTTTCAATCTACTCATGTAATGAGATTATTAGTTGAAATAAAACCGGCATTTATATTACTAAGTGTTGTATTTTTATCGTAAGTATGATTTGATTTGTATCATTGATGTGCCAACATATAATAGTAGATCTACAGATCAGATAAAATCACACTTAAGTTGTCCCCGATCAGAATAGCTTCATAAGAAGCGATCGGTATGAGGCTAACTCTAAATTATCACGCTCTACTGATCATGGCCAGAAGGGGGCCGGAGTTAGGTCATAGTATCGCCAGACGGGGTGATATAAGACGACTCGACCGTGAGTATGTTACATAGACACAGTCATGAACATACTCATATGTCGGTACGTGAAATCACATCCTCAGACGGAAGGATCTTTGAGGTCACTATGTGATGAGTGATGAGTTTGACTCAGTCGAACGTCTCCTGTGACACGGTTACAATAACGACTGTGATTGGCTCGATCACGAATCACGTGAGTTGACTCAATAGATCACTGAAGGATTTATCCCTCATACAGATGTGCGAGTAGATATCTTTTTAGGCCACTTGATGAGTACAGCTGAAATACAATTGCATGGTCATGCAGTCAATACAGAGTATCAGTCACTATTCAGTTAACTTAGATCAAGAAACAAGACAATTGAACGAGGATGACTTGTCTATGGCTCGTGGTTGTCAAGATATCAAGAGGATAAAAAGATAGTTTCATGTACGACAAGGTTAAGTCGAAATCTCGATAATCACAAGCGTTGGGTAATCATAATGTTTTGCTAGAGGCCACTCATGATGGAAAGGGTAAAATGGTAATTTTACCAGTCCGCCAACGTGTCGTGAGCTTAGAGGGTCACACACTAAAGGTTGAGTAAAACGGATGGAATCATGAGAGAGAAAATTCCGGTTTTGGATTAAACTGGATTAGACCGATTTCAGTTTAGGATTAAACTGGAAATCAAGAACGGTTTAGCTGGACCAATTAATTAGAATCTAAATCAATAGATTTAATTAATTAATTTTAGCTAAACATGCCTAACCAGATTGGGTTAAGCTAGAATGGGCTTCTCTACTTAACTAATTAATAAGCTTTGGGCTTTAAGCCCATCAAAGCTTTTAATTAATTATTTCTTAAAAATAGATATAAAAGTGAAATTTTCATATTTTTAATCATAAGAATTTTTCCAAGAAAAACCCTAGCCCCCCCCCCCCCCCCCCCCTCTCTTTCTCCCCCTTGGCCGGTCGGCCTCCCTCTCCCTCTCCTTCCTGTTTTGCTTGCTTCAATCTTCTAGCATGGATCGTTGTGAGTATTTTCGGATTGCTCTTCCTGTGTGGACGTTCTCTAGAGGTCACTGAATTTAATTTAGTGACAAAGGGATTTCAAATCAAGGTAATTTTTATGAATTATTTTTCTAGCCTAGATCTCATGATCAATTAATGATCATGTAAGATTCTTAAATTAATATGGACTTTTGATGTTAATTTCTTGTACGAGCATGAAATTAATTGATTGGAACCCTCAAAAAATTCCTTCAGATATATGGCGTCGGTGGGAAGACTCATGCAAGCATATCGACTTAGGGGGCCTCGGCTTGCTTAAGCTTCAATACATGGGAATCAACGATTTTGGTTGGTTGGTAGGTCGGTACTGGGAGTGAACCGGAGTTATCTGGCGTCGGTGGGTAGACTCATGCAAGCATACCGAACTAGGGGGTCGCGACTTGTTTAAGATTCAATACGCCACTTGGGTGTCCTATTGGGATTTGTACTGGAAGGAAACGGGGGGTCACTATTGTCGATGGGTTGATCCGGTTCAACCCAATGAGTTAGGAGAATTTGAATTTCGCGATGCCCATATTGATTGCAGGGTTGATCGAGGAAGCTGGTTTAAGGCGGTCTGCAGCAAGATCATGGGGTCGTATGAGTTGGAGGCCGTGGCTTTAACTGGTTCGAGTCGATTGGTCTCCGGCGTTATCATGGATGCCTGTGTAAAGCACTCTGCAACAAGATCACGAAGTTTCTCCAGTTGTATGAGTTGGAGGCCGTGGCTCTACATGATGCTAAACGCGTCGAGCTGAACAACTTTGGAGAAATCATTAGTGAACGGTGTTGCGTACTATCCACTATCGGAACATGTGGTCTTTGTTTTGCTTGTAATCAAATGGCTCACGAATTGATCATGTTTGCTTTAACTAACAGTAGCTGGGATTATGGTAAGGGGTCTGTCCCACAAACTGTAGCTTCAGCTGTCCGGCTTGATGCCGGGTTAGTTGCTATTTAATTAATAAAATTCTCTTTTGCCTTTAAAAAAACTCATTTTTGGACAAATGCACCCTGAATTAACCTAAATTAGGGATGAAAACGGGGCGGATTTGGCAATCCCCATCCCCATTAGAATCGGATCGGGGATTCCCCATTTTTAACGAGAATGAGAATTTCTCGTTAGGTTCGGGTGTTTTCCGTTTCCAATCCAAAAAATATTAAAACATATTTAATTTTTAATAAAATTAACTTTTGAATCATAAAATTATTATTTTAGTAAAAATATATATTAAAAATATTACTTTTCATTAAATATGTATTATAAAATATTATTTTAATAAAAAAATATTATTTTTTTGTTAAATATGCATTTTTAAAATTTTAAATTAATTTTTTATTATATTAGGGCGGAGCGGGGATTCCTCATGCCGTTCCCGCCTTGTTTTCGTTCAGATTCGGGAATTCTTCTTGAGGACGGGGAATATTGCCATTCCTTTCATAAATGTTTTCTAAGTAAACTTCTGAAGTGTTATATTTCTCACATTCTCAATGCTTATGGACCTAATTTTTTTTGATTCATGTACGTACTTATAAATTTAACGTTCTTATAAATTCATTGCATAGATATACATATCATAATAGATACAAATATCATAAATTACAACACAATCCCCTTTAGAACAAGAATCATGTACGTTTCAGAACAACAAACAACTGAGTTCCCCCTGCACTACTCAGCTTGAAATGCTGCAAAAGTTCTTCAATTTTCTTGAAATATCGACCAAACAGTTCGTCTAAAATATGACCTCCAAAGTGTTTGCTGACGATACCCGTAAACGCAGACCTTAGGTGCGTAGCAAATTCCTTCCCGTTGATAGGGGAGTCGATAATTGATCTCGGGTTTGTTAACTCCATCCTCTCAACGCTGAAACACCCATTTATTTCCACAAGCTCATTCATCTCTTTCGGAGAGACGGTGTATACAGGCAAGTTAAATGAGTCAACTTGAGATTCAGATACTAATCTCTAAACACAAAAAATTGGATACTCTGATATTAGTACATGAAACAAAAAGTTTGAAAAATAAAGAATTTCCAACTTATACCTCCTTTGCCATATCCATGAGGCTTGATCCCAGAAGATCAAGCGTGATCCCGGTTATTAAGCGAGAATGAGAAGCCCCGCTCGCAATTCCAGGTAATATCATCATAACCATACCGCCAGGCACAAGCTCTTTAGCCCTGGCCTCCAAAAATGCCCCTATGTCACGAGCGAATTGAGCTGAATAAGCTTCAGCTACTTCGCTCGGGGCATTAGTATAGTGAATTCGTCCCTTGTTCCATGCGGGCGAGTTTTTGTCTAGAATCTCTTCTGGAACTTTAGAGAGCCAGTGGAGTGCAAAAGAGGAATGCACAAGATGCAAAGAGGACTCTGGGAATAACCGGCCATGAAACGTTCCCGGCACGCCTGCTGTAAAGTATCTCCTTGCCGGGGGTAGGGAAGCGAACAGAGTGTTGAAATCGTTGGAAGTGTGATCGCTGAAGAACACTTGATACTCCATATTCTCCGAATCCAACCCTTGGGCAGTCCACTGGTGCTCTATAGCTTCAAGTAGAGTCTCCATGGAAATGAAGGTGTTTGGTCCAACAGAACACCCTAAATCAGCAAGCCTCAGAGTTGTTGAATTAGCTATAAGCTGTTTCAAGTCAAGCTTCTCTTCAATGGCCTCTATAACCATTGCTTTTGCAGAACTTGCACCTATTCTCTGCAAAAACAACAATTTCACAAGAAACCATCAATATTACTCTCTCTATATATAAAACTGGGTTATATATATCGGGCCACACTTCACTACTACGAGGTGAACCTTATAATTAGTTGATTTGTTCAGTATCATTATACCTGTGGGTGAGTAGAGCCACTTCACTGCTATAAGGTCAACCTTATTAATTGATTGTATTCAATATCACTATACCTATAGGTTAGTGGAGTCACCGGAGTGTGAGGTCCGCCAACACAAGCTCAAACTATTTTGCTATGATATGACGAAAAATGAGTAATATATATTAAACTGAACTCCATAACTTCATAACCAAAAGTTAATTTTGAAACATGAACACTATATCATTATTTCAATGTGCGCGTTTACATACTCAACAATTCACCATATAATTAAATTAAACCCATATCATTATTTGATGCATGGACACTAAAATTCCCAAATATATGGATGGTCATAATCAAAGTTTATGCAAAATTGAGAGTAAAGAGATGGATACCTGCAAAGTGGAGTTTTTGGTATAGCTATATGTTCCCTGACCGCCGGTCATGGGGTACGACTCCGCCGGCGCCGGTTTAGCTTCTTCGGTCGCCATTTCCGTAGGCGTTGCTATGAGTGAATGACATTATAATTATTGGGGTGCATGTTTTATAGACAAAGAGCTGTCAAAATATAAAATATAATGTGGCTGTCAAGTAAATATACATTTGGAAAAATTGGGCCGAGTGTGGTATTATCAGGGTGAAATAGTTGTGAAAAATATAATATTAGTGTTGAGAGTTTGAGCTGTAAATGGATTTAATTATTTGAATACTGTTTAATTCTAATTTGCGAGACGTAGAATCTGATATGTTATATAGCTTTGTGTCTTTCCAATTGGAAATGTATCATCTATTTTTTTATTAGAATTATAATTACTGTGGCTTATGGCTGCCGGCCTGACACAAATTAATTACTTCTTGATAATTATTAATCAGTAAATTAATTTTAGACGTTGTATATATAATTAGAATGTAAATTATTTATTTTAAAAACCTGATTTTAGGTCTACATGGATGCATATCATGTATCTTTTAGGGTTTGATAATTTTAGTATTTAACTGTTTCAAAATGAGTTTCAGTTATAATTATAATTTGGGGTGTAAAAGATAATGTGCTTGTACTTTAGGATGGAATAGTTTAAACCATATTTCAGTCCAACAATATATAGGATAACTATAAATTAGTCCACAAATTTAGACGACTGTAAATCAACAAAAAAAAAAAGTAAAAAACTGAGCTCATAATTTGACTCGGATTGGATATTTTTTTTGAAAGAAAAACAAATTTTATTTATTAAATAGTAACTAACCGGACATCAAATTGCACAGCTAAAACTACTGTTAGTGTGAGACAGACCCCTCACCGTAACTATATTAGTATATTTGATCCATGATATGCCTCAAATGTATATATGACTCAAATTATTGTTTAGGCCCCCAAAAACAAAGGCAGGGCCGGCAGGCCTGTATGCTAGTCCAGTTAAGTTCAAACATGCATATAACACCAAATGCATACACCAATTATATGAGTAGTTTATAACAAATAATATTGATTACTAGTAGTAGCTTGAGCGTAGTCTAATATTTGATTTTGGTTTCTTAATCAAAGGGCATTTTGGATAATTTAAGCATTTTAAAGGTATGTTATCACAAAAAAATGCCAGGTAACTAAAAAAGAGAAGAAAAAAAATAGTTGAGGTATAAAAGTGCCATTTCACGATAGTCAGGTGTATCAAAGTACTAAAAAAGAGAAAAAAAAAAGTTGGGGTATAAAAGTGTCATTTCACGATAGTTAGGTGTAACAAAGTGTCATTATCTC
This sequence comes from Geranium rotundifolium, assembly GCA_963920655.1. Classification (NCBI taxonomy): domain Eukaryota; kingdom Viridiplantae; phylum Streptophyta; class Magnoliopsida; order Geraniales; family Geraniaceae; genus Geranium; species Geranium rotundifolium. Next base: position 16,252,376 of record OY987313.1, read on the forward strand.
TTTTTAAAATGATATTTTATGAAATTTCAATTTTTCAATTTTTCTTTTCTGTAATTGATTTTGACCCGCTCATGGCTTGATAACACGATGCCGAAAAGGAAGAGTCTGACTAGCTCAACGGTCGGATAAAAGAAAAATAAGTGAACGAAAGTTGGAAAAATTAATGAGCTCTGTGGTTCCTACGGATGTTGGCTATTTTATATGGTGGAAAGATGTCCATCCATATGTCGCAACCTAAGACGCCGATGCTCAAATCAAAAGATGTCAATCCAGAAGTCTCGGACATTACGATCGAACATCTCGCCAGAAGACTTTCAGGAGTTTCCTTAATTAGAAGATTTTCGAATATCAGTAGGATTCTTTCTTCATTAGCTGTGCAGCGGCAAAAGGAAACTTGGAGGAGACGTATGATAGCATTTTTGTGCCCTAGTCCAATTGCTAGTAGTCTATAAATGTCTATGTATATTTATCATCGTTTGTAATAAATAAAACGACTTTGTATTACTTATGTGTTTAAGTAATATGTTAAGCATGATCTGATTTATGACCACTAAAGTAGTAGAACCATAAATCTGTACGGATCACACTTAACGAGTCCCTGGTCAATATACGCTTCAATAGAAGCGGCCAGTATGAGGATGGTTCTCAATTACGTAGTTCTGCTTGTCATAGGGATGATGGATCCCGGAATCATATCATAGATATCATGAGGTGATTGATATCGGACGACCCGATTTGAATAGTGTTTCGTAGATTAAGCCATAAACATATTCAAATGCGATAGCTTGTCACGATATCCTTAGACCAAGGAGTCTTTGTGAACGCTATGCAGTGTACGTCCGGCTTTAACTTGCGCCTAACGCTTTCCGTAACAAGATTGCAATAACGGGCATGATTGGGTGGCGGAACGGATTGCATGAGTGACACAAAAGACGGCTAACGGATTTATCCCTCGTACTACGGTATGGGAAAGATATCCGTTAAAGGCCACTTGATCGAGAGTGACTGAGAGAAAGAGCATGGCCATGCCAGTGATATGGGTTATCAGTTCTCAGCCATCTCACATATTAAGTAACAATGATTGATTAAATAAGGATGACGACTCTATGCCTTGTGATCAATCGGGATGTCTAGAGATAATAGGATAGTGACTTGTACGCACAAGGTTAAATCGAATCATCGATCATCATGCACCTTGGGTAATCATAACGTCTTACTAGAGACCACTTATGATGGATCGGACAAGAGAGATCTTTTGCGCCGATCTGCCAACGGTGGCATAAGCCTGGAGGGTCACACACATACAAGATGGATAACTTGAGACAAGGAAACCTTAATGTTTCTTGAGGAGCAATACCTAGACAAAACTGAAGGTTTTGGGCCATGGGTTCGGTTTGAGAGAATAATTAGCGAATCGAGAAAACTGAGATTTTTTCGTCGATGTCGCGTCGGATTTTGTTTGATAAGTAACGAAAAAAAGGGTCGGACAACTTTTGGACACGACACGCAACCACATGGGCGAGCCCATTGGGCTCGGCCCATGAGGTCACGTGATCAGCCCAACAAGGGCCCATTTTGGGCCCAATAAGCCCACTTGGCCGGCCACCTTGGTGGGTCCAAGGGTGGGGCCAAACACACCATGCTTAGTTGGTGATTGTTGATTAAGAGGTGAGTGATTTAAGGGGTATAGGTAATGACACCTTTAAACCCATGCTTTCACCTTTTTAGACCCATGCTTATGAGTTGATGAAGTAGAGAAATATCTTGGGAATTAATCACTCACTCACAAGCTCTCTCTCTCTCTCTCTCATTGGCTTGCCACTCTCCTCTTGTTCTCTCTTTTTGCTCTCTTGTTCTTCACTTAATTGTTCTAGTAGGCATTAAGTGAAGGATCTTGAAGATCATCCTCTTGGTGTGGACTTGCTCTAGAGAAGAAGACCACATAGTTCTTCTTTATTGATTCAAAAAAAACCAAAAGGTAAATTTCTTGTGGAATAGATTTTGCCTTTAGATTTAATGGTTCATGTTCTTGGACAAGGTTTGGAGTTGCTTTTGTTAATGCTTCCGCTATCTCGATGATCTAGAACGCTCCAAAACCCTACAACGTAATCGGTAAGGCGCACAAGAGACCTTTTAGGAAACCCTAAAAGAGGCTAGTCCATCTTCTACAAATAGGTGATCGTTCCATCCCGTAGAAGGTGGTGCTGTGTAGCTATATCTTGGTTGATAATATACAGGGTCCTTGAACGTGTTGGACTAGCGTATTAAGGAGTTGTATGTTGTAGCTAAGATTATAGCTTGTGTGTTCCAAACAAAGATTCGCAGAAATATTGTTTGGATGTTTTGAACGAACCCGCATCAGTGGAGCTGAGTGCAAACCTTTGAAGAGGATGACAAAGGAGGAGACGGAACTGTGGGATCAGTTCTAAGAGTGGACTCGAGTCGGAGGCTCAGAGACAGGGGGAGACCCTGGGTTAAGTTCACAATAATAATAATACCGTAGGGCTTAGATTAAGGTGCTAATCAAAAGAAGCCTTGTATGTGTGATTGATTAGATATAGTGGAAATTGTTCACTGACATAGTGTCCCCAGACGTAGGTGACGTTGTACCGAACTGGGTAACCAACTCCTGTGTCGTTTAATTTCTATTCGTTGTTTTGTTTATTGACTTTGCACCGGCAATATATCTCACACTTAGTCTCAACATCATACGAGACATCTTGCGTTTAACCAGAATTTCAAACTCTAATTAAAAAAAGACAGGTCCACAGTTCAAATGATCAATCACTTTTTTTTGGGAGTTAAAGTTTGAGTTAGGGATGACAAATTAATGTTGTTGTCATTCATTCAAAGTGTTATCTCTACCCGCCTCTTCAACATATATATTCAATTAAAAGTATATAATGCAAATATAATTTTTAAATATTGAAATAATTATTTTTTAATACAAATCTTATTGGAAACGGGACGATACAATTTAAAAATTAAGGAGGGATGGGGTACTAATTTGTCAAGTCTCATTTTATATCTCTCTACCAAATTGTCAACAGTCTATTTCATCTTCAGTAATCAATCCTTGAAAATTTAACCCACATTTTTGGAGCAACCAGCGAAAATATACAATTACATGACACTCAGAAAGAAACAATGAACTTTCATTAAAACATTTTTTGACTCTTGTAACTCCTTATTTCACAATATTGTAAAGTCAATGCAGATCGAGATGCACAACTCATAAATTACAACCAGACAAATAGTTACATTACATTACACACGAATCAATTACGTTTTAGAACAACAAACAATTGAGTTCCTTCTGTGCTACTCGAGTTGATCTGCTGGGAAATTTCTTCAGTTTTCTTGACAAAACGATCAAACAGCTCATCAATAATATCCCCTCCAAAGTGTTTGCTGATGATACCTGTGAAAACAGACCTTAGGAGCATAGCTAAATCCTTCCCGGTGGGACGCGAATCTGTACTTGAACTTGGAGCTGTTAACTCCATCATCTCAATGCTGAAACAACCATTTATCCCTACAAGCTCTCTCATCTCTTTCGGAGAGACGGCGTATAGAGGCAAGTTAAAGGAATCCACTTGAGCCTCAGACACTAACCCCTGTAATAAAGATTTTTTATCAATAATAATACTCTTAACATAAAGATTGGAACCATCGATGTCATATTTATTACATGAGTTCTCTGCCACTTCAGTCACGACCTTTAGTGAATACAATGTTATTTGATATGGGAAAAATGTCAACTTACCTCCTTTGCCATATCCATGAGGCATGACCCTAGAAGATCAAACATGAACCCGATGGATAGGCAGGGATGAGGAGCTCCGCTCTCGATACCAGGTACAATCAGCATAACCATACCCCCAGGAACAAGCTCTTTAGCCCTAGCCTCCAGAAACGCCCCTATGTCTCGAGCGTACTGAGCTGAATAAGCATCAACTACTTCGCTCGGGGAAGTAGTATAGTAAATCTTTCCCTTGTTCCACGCAGGCGAGCCATTGTCTAGAACCTCTTCCGGCACCTTAGACAGCCAGTGGAGTGAATAAGAGGAGTACACGAAATGCAGAGAGGACTCGGGGAATAGCCGGCCATGGAAAGATCCTGGCACGCCCGCTGCAAAGTATTTCCTCCCCACGGGCAGGGAAGCGAATAGGGTATTGAAATCGTTGGAGGTGTGATCGCTGAAGAACACTTGGAACTCGAGATTCTCCGAATTCAGTCCTTGGGCAATGCACTTGTGCTCCACAGCCTTAAGTACAGTGTCCATGGAAATGAAGGTGTTTGGTCCAACAGAACACCCCAAATCAGCAAGCCTCAGAGTTGGTGAATTAGCCAAAAGTTGTTTCAAGTCAAGTTTATCTTCAATGACCTCAATGACCATTGCCTTTGCAGAGCCTGCTGATTTTCCCTACAAAAACCGGTTGTATTAACAATTTTGTCACAATCCCTATTTTTGTTTTCTATTTATTTCCCATCCAATAAAAAAAAATATCCAAATCCATTTGAGATAAACACTAATTAAAAAATTATATAAACTATAGTTTCCAAATAACAAATTCCACAAATATCATCAAGCAAAAAATACTTTCAGCATAATTCAGGTAATTATCATGAATCAAATCAGACCCACAACATCATTTAAAACATAAACCCCAAATCATACAAATTGTTATGAAAAATGTCAAGAGCTAGTAGCAGAGTGGAGAACCCACCATTTGAAGACTAATAAAGAATTAGTTGGACAAATGGGAACATTTTAGAACATTATTCCAATACAAGAAATTCCACAAAGAAGTTCAAATATACAAATGTGGTCCTGAATTAGATTTAGTACAAAATTGGGATAATGAGTAGATTGAAATAACCAAATAAAAACCTGTATGGTGGAATTTTTTGTATAGCTGTATGCCCCATGGCCGCCGGTCATAGGGTATGACTCCGCCGTCGGCGTCAATTTTGTTTCCTCGGTTGCCATTTTTGCAACTTTGGCTGGGAAATAAAGGGGTATATATTATAAGTTTTCGGGGTGGGAAGTACCGATAATTGTATATACATGTATATGTGTAGCTAGATCAATAAAAATACAAGTCAAGTCAAGATAATTAGATAAACGATTAATTCGTAGGCGGCTTGTACGTCTTAAGTTGACTTTGATAAACATCGAATAAGATTCGATTCTATTAGATATCAAGTACACTTAAAAATTGTCATTTTTTATATTGGGTTGAATCGGCTAGTCTATTATATCTTATAAATAGTCAGTCCAATCAATAAATTGCATGTGACGTGATGGAGATTTTAGGACCAAATGTTAGCGTCCAGCCTACTTTGATAAATAAAATAATATTTAGTTGGCCTTTATAAAAAGGCATCCAAAATGAAGTTATAATCCTTCAAAGTTTCAGATATTAAACAATCTTTCAGAAAAAAACAAGTTCAATCTCAAGTCAATAACCCTTTAAAATTCATTTTCTACTCAACTAGTGATTTTATAAGCAGTAAGAATACATGTAATCAGTGTTCTAATAAAATTGACTTGTCCGGTTAATTTTCTTCCTCTATTTTTTTTTATTAATTCTTTAGTTTTTATAGAGTATTCTCCATTCGATTGACGCCTAACATTTTTTACGACATGATCTTAAGTTTCTATTTTACTTTAACTTAACTAGGCGGTACAAAAATTTCGTGCTTATTATTATTTTGGAAATTATTATATATTAATTTGGACTTTTAAGGGGAATGAATTTCAACTTAACATTAGAATTTATTTTTTTCAATCTATACTTTAGACTAATTAACAGTTTATCTAGAGACAATGACACTTTATTACACTTAACTATAGCGAAATGACAATTTCATACCTTAAATAACAAATTCTCTTTTTGTACCATGACAATTTTTTGTGACAACCTACGATAAAATGACTAAAATGCCCTCCCCAATGACTTTTAAATTTTCAAAAAGTGTCGTGAACAGTAAACCGGTTCAAATTTAAACTTAGAATTGAACCGATTCAAATTAAAACTCAAAATTGAGCCGGTTCAAATAAAAAGTTGTCCAAAATTCCCTCAAATGGCTTTCAAATTTTTCAGAAAATGCCATGAACAGTGAATTTGGTTTCACATCATTTTGGGTTCTCTGTTTGACCTTCTCCGTGGCAGTTCCAGCGACGACGCAACTCGGGGATGACACATCTCGGTTAGATTCACAGCGCCGACGAAAAGGAGGTGCGGCGACTGAAGAAATTGAAATATGAGGAAGCTGGGTTGGGTCATGTCCTCCGAGGACTTTTCGTCTCCGGACGAGCCTCGGAGGTGGTTATGTATCGATTGTAAAGATTCAGAAAACTTTTAGGGTTCAAAATGCTAGATTTTGACTGTTGTACGGATTGTGCGGAATCGATTTTTCCAATAGAGGAGGAGCGCGTGAAGCTTCTTCTCCAGCGGGAGGTGTCGTAGCAGCACTCTCCTAGAGCCCAGCCCATCCTTGCCAGAGTTGGAGTGCACACTTCTTTCTTCGGAGAGCAGCCTCCCTCGTAGGAGCCCAATCTTTTTAGTTTTTAATCATTATTATTGTTCTTAATAATATATTATTTAATTATTATATAATAACATATAAATTTAATAATATATTTCAAAATTGAACCGCTTCAATTTAATTTTTTTTAAACCAAATTGAACCGATTCAGTTCTGATTTCTTAAACCAAGGGTATTTTAGAGGTAAATTGTCACAAAAAAAATTGTCAAGGTATTAAAAAGAGAATTCATTAATTAGATTATGAAAGTGTCATTTCGCTATAATCAAGTATAACATAGTGTCATCCCATTTATGTATTATTGTTTTTTTCTTATACAGAATCCACTCCTTCAACTCGACACACCAAGCTGCAAAGTTTTTCAAAATGAACCTTATGATTTTTGAAATGGTACCATTTATACGTAGCCATCATATGGAGACTAATGAAAAATTAATTAAAAAATAAATCAAAATTTGTAAAGGATTAATCGAGATTAATTGGATAACTTGATATACGTTTATTGTGTTTAAATGGCCTTGACCAACTTAGACTTAGAGGCCAGAGAGTGACGTCATTGACTTAGTTCTAAGTTTCTTAAGATTTGTATTGGGGTAATTATAGATCAGTACATCTGTCGATATTTCATTTCAGGATTGGTACTCCAGGTTTGATTTTTTTTGCTCGGTCCCCAAGTTTTATTACGTTACACTTCACTTCAATTATGTTAGATTTAACTGATGTGGTTTGTAAAAATTCCAAAATACCTTTGGAACATAATTTTAATCTTAATCTTTGAAATAATTATGAAGTTACTATTTTACCCTTAATTCAATCATCAATTTAACAAATGGATTGCGGAAAAATGGTCTTTACAAGTAAAACAAAAAAATAATTAAAATTTTTAAATAACATTTGAAATTCTAATTTTACCCTCTTCTTTACTCCTAATTACACACTACCCTACACTTTCCCTAACCTAATTCTCTACCACACTCACCACACAATCTCCACACCCACACCGTCTCTACAACTTCCACACCATTTCCAGCGACCAATCCACCATCTCCTACTTACATACGGCACACTCCGCCGCCGGCGTTAACTCCACCTACGACATCGACAAAATCGTCGTCGGAGACACCGCCACGTCATGAAATCTCGAATTCCGAGTCCCCGCGAACTACCAGTACCTCGCCACCGTCTCGAAATACGTGACCGAAACAGGGCCGGTGTGGAGGTCGGAGGCGGTGAGCGACTTCCCGAGCCAGTGGTTTTGCGACTGTGGTCTCGAGGAGTCCCGGTGGCTCTGGGAGGAGCAACGGTGGTTTCGCGAGTCGCTCCTCCACGAGACCTCCGACCTCAAGCTCCAAATCGAGGTTCTGGAACTCCAGGTTTCAAGCTTAGGTGAGGGAGGAGCCTCCGCATTAGAGACCATGGACAAAGGACTCTGGTGATGGTGGACAGCCACCGTCCGATTTGTCGGAGATCGGAGCCCGATCTCGTCTGGTTTTGATTTGGTTGAGCACTAATCTGTTGTGATTTGGTTGAAATTTACAAAATTAGTGATAGAAACATCAAATAGTTATAGATTGAGTATTGTATTGTATACAAACATTTGAAATGACTGTTAATTAAATTTGGGTGCGGTTGGGTATGTTGTGATGAATTAGAGAGTGAGAGGTGGAAAATGAGAGGTAGAAGAAGGGGACAACAAGGTCATTTCACTTGTATTTTTGTTTTTTTATCATTTTTTTATTTGAAAATACTAATATACCCCTAACAACAAAGTTACTTTTTTTCAATTGAGGATAAGGTAGTTATTTCATAATTCTTGTATTTTACTTTTCTATTTTTTTACTTGTGTACTTGAAAAATCAAATTTGCCCTCAATCTATTAGTTAAATTTGTTAATTGATTGGGTAAAATAGTCATTTCATAATCATATTGATAATTATACCATTTAGAATTTATATATCGAGGGGTATTTTGGTCATTAAAAAAATATTTATGTTAAATTTAACAGAATTGGACTTAAGTGTTAACGTTTTAAACTTGGGGGACCGAGAAAAAAAAATCAAACTTGCGGTACCAATCTTGGAATGAGGTTTCGACGGGTGTACTGATCTGTAATTACCCCATTTGTATTTACAGCCAATTACAGAATAATCATTGAAATTACTAGTATCAAGTTAGAGTCTCTTTGTTAACTGCGTCAAATACGCTTCACTACTTGTATCAAATTGACTTACCTAGCAAGTTTTTGTAGTATATCGGTAAGTATTTTCGTCGTTCAAATACACTTCACTACTTGTATCAAATTGACTTACCTAGCAAGGTTTTGTAGTATATCGGTAAGTCTTTTCGTCGGTCACATGAACGACTAGGGTTTGATCCCGACAGTGGCGCTTTTTCTTAATTTTTCGCTACATTTATTCAGTTTAACTAGTTTACAAGTTAACAAAGTTTGATTTTATAAAAAATTATAGTTTATTAGACCTAAGTATACTCAATTTTCACTTTATTCTCATGACTATTTTTCCTTTTTTTGGTAACCTAACTTCTATATTTTTGCTATTTCGTTAGTACCGTTGAATTATATCGTTAAAATCATATAAAATGAGAATTTTACCCTCAAATTTTCTTTGAATTTAAGAGATATAAGCCTCGTTAATTTTCCTTGAAGCAATCCCACTTCGCTCTCATATGGGTAATTTCTTTTGTTCAACTTCGTGATACACAAGTGATCTCACAACTTTGTGATGCACAAGTAACCTCATAACTTATCTTATTCTCTTTTTATATCATTGTTTAACATCATAGGAATTAGTTCGTCGTTTACTGCCATAGTGAACTCACAATGTATATGCAATTAGGTTGTCTTATTGAATCTAAATTTTGAGATCTTCATTCACTAAAATTGGATTTTCTTTCACATAACGTCTTAGTTTTGTATGGTATCCTATTCCTTTCTGTATACACCAACTTGACGTTAGTGTCTCAACTACTACCACCACTGAAAATGAGCTCCAAGCCGGCGAGACTTTGTTCCCGCCGGGCAGGAGATCCGGTCAAGCCGGCTTGTCCAAGCCAGCGAGATTTTTGCCCGAAACTCGCCGGCTTGGTTCTCGTCGGAAATGGTCATAGCCGGCGAGATATTGCATCAATATCTCGCCGGGTTGGTGAACCCCAAAATCTCGTCGGCTAGGTGAGAACCTACCCGACGAGACTTTCAATATCTCGCAGGGTAGGCTTAAAAACCTAGCCGGCGAGACTTTGGTCAATATCTCGCCGGTTAGGTTAAATGACCAACCCGGCGAGATATTGACCAAAGTCTTACCGGCTAGGTTTTTAAGACTCAGGACATCTCGTACTCAAAATGAGAATCATACCACTAGACCAAATGTCCTTAATCTGCTAGAATTTGACGAAGGCTGAATTGTAATCTTAATCGGGTTAGGAAAGTGGTATGCTGAATACTAAACAAGCAAAATGAACTCAAATTGAAGTGCTTAGAGACATATGTGCAATTATAATGTCCTTAATTTGTTATAATAGAATTTGACGAAAACACTTCATAAAGCAATGCAATTACAATGGACACTAGATGAAACTCTGTACAGAGTGATTTTATTTGATAATTACTAAACAGGCAAAAGGAACTCAAAATGAAGTGCTAAAAGACATGCATATACTCACAGCTTCTTTGATGAAAGCAGATGATTCTGCTCCTTTCCACTTAGGAAAGTCCCAAAGTACCCAAAATCGCATCAACTACACAGGGAAGAAACACATCCCCTACCATCACATTGTCAAAAAAGAGAACTTTTTGGGGTGTGAAGAGATAAGGGTGTCAAATATATATAGAAAGGCGGAGATATAGAGAAGTAGTTGCTGAGTTTTAGAGTTGAGTGTCGACAATTTGTTTCTTCACCGGAGGCTATCCAAGGAAGAGTGCCGTGTTGCTTGAAATGGAGCTTACTTGGGAGAGAGTGAGAGGAATATTTCTCATGCCAATTCAGAGCAGACCCACCTCATAATTTTCCATTATCATCTCAAAATTTGCTGTTTTTTTCCCTGAGATAGGCTTGAGTTGACGAAGCGTGAAGGGTTGTTCCTTTTTATTTGGTTTATCTTTGCCATGCTTTCTGGTAAAATGAACCTTAAAGAATTGGATTGATAATAATGGTCCATTAGTATTTTTATAATAGCATTTCAAATATACAATTACAAAATCTTATTTTCTATTTTAACGGCATTTTTATACCCTAAATAAGGGTCGCTATCTGCTATAGATTATCTTTCCAATTAAACATTTAAAACCAACCTAACAGTTAAAGAAATATCATTAATTGACGGTCAAGATTAGTTGAGCACTATCTAATCTTGATAGGCTGGTAGACTTTGTTTTTTTCTATCATTAAATTTTATAAGGAAAATAAAAAAAGATAATTATTTTCCAAATCCCATTCAGCTGAGCCAAAATAATTCATCTGGGTTCCTACCCTTTGTCCCATTCTTCATCTTTCTTCCCAATCCAACCCAAATTAGGTCAACCTAAATCATATCAACCCATTTCAACTATTTTCAATCCAAATAATCTCAAATCCACGGTCATTTCAAAAATGTCACAAATCCAAAATCATTTCAAAATTTTTTAATTCATGTACAAACTATTCAACAATAACGATACTAACACGTGATCAATTTAGTAATTACTCAATTCCTACATGTGTAGCAATTACCTACCTATTTATCAAAACAATTTCAGAATCAAGCAATTTATATAACTTACATACGTATCAAAACAATTCAAGCATCAAGAAATTCAGTATTGCATTACTCTAAACCCAATTCAAAACCTAAACCCCCTTTCACCTAAAGTCAGTGAATCAAACCCTAAATCCAACAGATCTAACCCTAAATAAGTGAATCAAACCCTAAACCCTTTACCAGACACTTACCTGGTTCTGAGGTTGAAGACGAGCTCGGCTGGAGATAGAGGAGACCGGAGCTCGACCGGACGGTGGCTATGGCGAGCTGGAGCTGGAGTAGGAGCTTCAGGCAATTATTCGAGCTGGACGGACTTGAGCGGGCTGGACGGCAAGGTCGGGAAGAACAGCGAGCTAGGGAAGAACGACGACAGAGCTTGAGGCGACGTCGGGCCGGAGACTTTAGTCGAAGAGGATCGACGGAGACGAGGAGCACGAGGGTAGAGAGCGAGAGGGAAAATATGTAGGAAAATCCACTTAAGTGTTGAAATTATAGGAACTCTTTCCCGACGAGATATTGTCAAAGTCTCGCCGTGAAAGAGTTTATATTTATAAAAATATTTTTATAAATATCAACTCTTTCCCGGCGAGTCTTTGACCAATATCTCGCCGGAAAAGAGTTTATATTTTTTTTCATGATTACATTTTATAATTTCAGATATAAATTTATAATTAAGTGGGATTAATAAAAACTCTTTCCCGCAAGATATTTCCAATATCTCGCCGACTAAGAGGTCACGTGCATCTAAATTAGATATGTGCGACCTAGCCGGCGGGATATTGGAAATATCTCGCCGGGAAAGAGTTTACATTTTAAAAATTAAAATTAAAAATAAAAATAAAAATAAAAATTTTCAATTGGGGTCGATTTGAAAATAAAATTGTTAAAATTTTTACCCGAAATAGAGAAATATATCTTCGGTTTCATCCATAAGGTTGGATTAACAAAAAATATTTTGACAATATTGAATCGTCTTGAACGTAGAGGTTTAGGGTTATGGGAAGTAAGAGTTTACATACCTTAAACATACGATGTTTACATCTCGAATGTAAGAAAATTGAATTATAAAAATTGAAACCGTTGGACATGTAGATTATGATGATTTACTTATGTAAATTAAATTTTAGCCAAATGGAACCACAAGATTATAGCCGATAAGTCGACGAAGTATTTAATCAACCATAAAAGTCAAAATTTTATAAAAGTCAAAATTATATGCTTAATTGGGGTTGAGATTTGGGGTTCAGGATAAGAAAATAAATTTATGTTTTAAACGAGATTGTTCTTGGTTTGGGGTTAAGATTCAGATTTATAACATGGATTTAACTATCTAACTTTTAAAATTATAAAAATATTACCTCCTAGCCGGTGAGACCTTGGTCAAAATCTCGCCGGTAAGGTGTTTATATTTAAAATTATTTTTATAATTACATTTTATAATTTTAGATATAAATTTATAATTAAATTATACAATTGGGGTTTAGGGATTTCTTGCAATATAAATTTAGAATTAAGTTTTAATTTCATAATTAAGGGTTAGGGTTAGAAACTCGTTATATGTACACGTCTTTCGACTCATCCGGTACTTGATCGAGGTCGATTTGAAAATAAAATTGTTCAAAATTTTACCCGACATAGAGAAATATATCTCTGGTTCAATCCATAAGGTTGGATTAAAAATATATTATGAAAATATTGAATCGTAGCCGACATAAAATTCTTCGAAATTTTACCCGACATAGAACCATAGCCGATAAGTCGAACCACATGATCATAGTCGATAAGTCGACGAAATATTTAGTCAACCATAAAAGTTAAAATTAGTATTTTAATCTATATCTTTCCCGTCGAGAGTTTGAGAAATATCTCGCCGGCTAAAAAAATTAATAAAAATTATTATTTTGATATATCTTTCCCGACGAGACTTTGATCAATGTCTCGCCGGAAAAAATAATGTACTAGAACGTTGACCGTTGACCTTCGCAACCAAGCCGGCGAAATATTGAAAATCTTGCCGGGTAGGTGTTTACCAAGCCGGCGAGATATTGAATATCTCGCCGGTTAGGTGTTTACCAAGCCGGAGAGATATTGAATATCTCGCCGGGTAGGTGTTTACCAAACCGGCGAGATATTAAATATCGCGCCGGGTAGGTGTTTACCAAGCCGGCGAGATATGTCAATATCTCGCCGGGAAAGGCTAAATTTGTAGTAGTGTACATAAGTGATGTCGGTGTTGCCAAATAATCTCAAAAGTTTCCTAACATGGTATATCGGAGTGATCAACAAGGAGAAAAGAGTTGGTAGCTTGCCTTGCAAGCCACTTAGTTTTATTTCCTGTTTTATTTATCGTGTAATGTTTTTCCTTTATTGTAGAAGTACTTAGATTTCTTGATAGTTGTATTTGGCTCCCTATATATAGGTGTAGAATAAATCAAGAAAAGCATTCAGTTATATTGATATTTCTCGATTATTGTTCTGTGAGTTATTCTTAGATCCAACAATTGGTATCAGAGGTAATACTCACAAACGATGGTGGACGAAACATCAAAGAAGAAATCTATGGAGAGCCCAACGATGGTTGGGGCTCAAGCGCATGTGGAATGCTCGGTTTCCGTTAGTTACCAAGGAAGAGGAGAGTTCGCAGTCACGTACCCTATGCTAACAGACAGCAACTACGGGGCATGGACCTGTAAGATGAAGGTATCGATGAGTGCTATTGGAGTTTGGAGTGCGGTCGAAGAAGAAGGCGTTGTAAGTCAAGAAATAGACCAGTTGGCTCTAGTTGTGATCTTCCAAGCAATTTTGGATGTCATCGTGATGTCGATAGCAAACAAACAGACAGCCAAAGAAGCGTGGAAGACTTTGGAGCAGATGAGAATTGGGGAGGATCGCGTCAAGAAAGCAAACTTTCTTGTGCTCAAACGAGAATTTGACAGAATGCTTATGGAAGAGTCCAAGTCCATAAGTGAATTCTCTTTGATATTGAAAAACGTTGTGAATGAGGTTCGAATCCTAGGGTTTGAAATAACATAAGAGTTGGTGGTGGAGAAGTTGTTTCGATCTGTCCCCGATCGGTTTCTACATATTGTAGGAACTATACAACAATGGGGGGACTTAACTAAGATGACTGTTGCAGAAGCTGTTGGGAGGTTGAGAGGGTTTGAGTCAACACTGAAGGGGAGAAACCAAGAGAAAGAAAGCGAGAAACTCCTGCTTACTCGCACTCTATGGGAGGCTCAGGAGAAAGAAAGCGAGAAATTCTTGCTCACTCGTGCTCAATGGGAGGCCCAAGCAGCTAAAGAGTCAAGGAATCACGAAGGACCTATTGGGTTTGTGGAGACTTTCCTATTTATTTAGTGAAGCCACAATTTCCTAATTGCATTAGGATAATGAATTAGAAAAGAATTCCTAATGTGTACAGAATTAGGAATTCTAGATCTTTCTTAATTCCCCTTAGTCTTTTACTATAAATACATGTACTTGTAACCCCATAATCATTCATGAGTTGAGAGCAATAATAAGAGAGTAGTGTGACCGAGGACGTGGGCAATTTGTCGAACCACGTAAATCCTTGTGTTCTTGTGTGATTATTCTTTATTTCTCTTGGTTAATTTTGCTAGAGAATTGTTCCACGTTGTTATATACCCCAACAACTGGTATTATAGCCTAGGTTCGTGGCAAGTGGGAAAAATGGCAGAATAAGGGAAAGTTCGAATCGACAAGTTAGACGGAAGGGATTTTGGATTCTGGAAGATACAAATAGAGGACTATTTGTACCAGAAAAGGCTACATGAATCTTTGTCAGAGACCAAACCGGAGAAGATAAGTACGAGCGACTGGACGTTGCTAGATCGGCAGGCTTTGGGTACGGTGAGATTGACATTGGCAAAGAATGTTGGATACAACGTCATGAAGGAGACAACTACCTACGGACTCATTAATGCGCTATTAAATATGTATGAAAAGCCGTCTGCATCAAACAAGGTATATTTGATTCGTCAATTGGTTAATACGAAGATAAACGAAGGGGCTAGTGTTACTGATCATGTGAACGAATTTAATACGATACTATCGAGATTAGTGTCAGTGAATATTAAATTCGATGATGAGATATAAGCCCTGTTGTTGCTATCATCTTTTCCTGAAAGTTGGTCAGGAACCGTTACAGCAGTTAGTAGCTCAACTGGAGCTACTAACCTATCGTTCGAAGGAGTGAGAGACTTGATTCTCGGGGAAGATATCCGAAGAAGGAATCGAGGAGAGTTGTCTGGCTCGGTGTTGAACATAGAAGGGAACCATGTGTGTTCGGAAAACAAAAACGGGTAAACTTCACAAACACAAGGAAGGATCCTAAGAAGATGAAGTTAGAAATGGTGCATTCAGACGTGTATGGACTCACAAAGGTTCCGTCGATAGGAGGATCTCAGTACTATGTCACATTCATTGATGATTCCACAAGAAAGGTATGGGTTTACTTTCTGAAGCACAAAGATGAAGTATTTAATACCTTTAAGAAGTGTAAAGCTGCTGTTGAAAATGAAACCAACTTAAAAGTGAAGTGTTTAAAGTCTGACAATGGTGGTGAGTATAGTAGTGATGATTTTTAGGATTATTGTGCTGAGCATGGTATATGGATGCTGAAGACTGAGCCTGAGACACCTCAGCATAATGGTGTTGCTGAGAGGATGAACAGAACGCTTAATGAGAGAGCGAAGAGTATGAGGATTCAAGCAGGATTGCCCAAGAAGTTCTGGGCGGATGTAGTGAGTACAACGTACCTCATAAATCGTGGACCCTCAACTCCTTTGGGATTCAAGATCCCCGAAGAGGAATGGCGTGGAAAGGAGGTAAATCTTCAACACTTGCGAGTCTTCGGTTGTGATTCTTATGTGCGAGTGAAAGATTCTGACAGACACAAGCTTGATCCGAAAGCAAAGAAATCTGTATTTATTGGCTACGGTTCTGATGACATGGGGTATAGATTCTGGGATGAATCAAAGAGAAAAGTCATCAGAAGTAGAGATGTCACATTTTATTAGAATGATGCACACACGGATCACTGCGGGGAAGAATCAGATGCCACAAAAGAAGGAGAAGACAAGGAAGAAGCATTGTTGAAAGACATTACTGAAGATGATCTTGCAGGCAACAGTCGAAGTTCAGTGCATAGAAATAATGAGGAGATAGTACTGACTACCCCAGTGGCTGAAGTGAGGAGATCGAGCAGAGTTACGAGACCTCCTGAACGGTTCTCTCCGTCACTACATTATTTGTTGTTGACTGAGAATGGTGAGCCTCAGTGCTACACAGAGGCGGTTCAGATGGATGATTCGGTTAAGTGGGAGTCAGCCATGAACGAAGAGATGATGTTTCTTGAAAAGAATGAAACTTGGTCGTTAACTAAGTTACCAGCTGGGAAGAAGGCTTTACAGAATAAATGGGTGTTCAGGGTCAAGGAAGAACATGATGGCAGCAAAAGATAAAAGGCAAGGTTAGTGGTCAAGGGTTTTCAGCAGAAAAAATACATTGATTACAACGAGATATTCTCTCCAGTAGTCAAGATGACTACTATCAGACTTGTGTTGGGTATCGCAGCTGCAGAGAATTTTCATCTAGAGCAGCTAGATGTCAACACTGCGTTCTTACATGGCGATCTTGAGAAAGACATTTACATGGTACAACCAGAGGGTTTCCGGATAGCTGGAAAGGAAAATCTAGTTTGCAAGCTGGGTAAAAGCTTGTATGGTCTAAAGCAATCACCAAGATAGTAGTATTTGAAATTTGACAATTTTATGATGAGGAGTGGATACACAAGATGTGTCATGGACCATTGTTTCTATGTCAAGAACTTCAAGGGATCCTACATCATATTATTGTTGTATGTTGATGACATGTTGATTGCATGCTCTAACATGGTGGAAATCAACAAGTTGAAAAGACAGATGTCTGAAGAGTTTGAGATGAAAGACTTAGGTGAAGCGAAGCAGATACTCGGTATGAGCATTAGCAGGGATCGATCTGATGGTAGTTTGAAGTTATCCCAAGAGAAGTATATTGGGAAGATTTTGAACAAGTTCAGTCTCCAAGATGCCAAGGTTAGGAGTACACCGCTGGGAAGTCACTTCAAACTCACTCGAGAGCAATCACCTAAGACGGATAAGGACATGGAAGAAATGACTAAGGTCCCTTATGTATCGGCAGTAGGCAGTTTGATGTATGCGATGGTATGCACAAGACCAAACATTGCGCATGTAGTGGGAGTTGTTAGCAGATTTATGTCTAATCCAGGAAGAGAGCATTGGGAAGCGGTCAAGTGGTTGTTTCGCTACTTGAAGGGGACTTCAAAGGTTGCACTACACTTCAAGAAGAAGGATGTGATTCTAGAAGGGTTTTCTGATGCAGATTTAGGTGGATACTTGGATACAAGGAAGAGTACTACAGGGTACATCTTCACCTTGGGTGGCACAGCAGTTAGCTGGATGTCACGACTCCAGAAGAGTGTTGCTCTTTCAACCACAGAAGCAGAGTACATGGCTATTTCAGAAGCCGGGAAGGAAATGATTTGGTTGAAAAGTTTTCTGAAGGAGTTAGGCAAGAAACAATCAAACAGTTCTTTGTATAGTGACAGTCAGAGCGCTAATCACCTTGCCAAGAATCCCGTGTTTCATGCTAGGACGAAGCACATACAGTTGAGATATCACTTCATCAGGGGGTTGATGAGTGATGACACTTTGTCCTTAAAGAAAGTTCTTGGGTCAAAGAATCCTGCAGATATGTTGACCAAGGTGGTTACAACTGAGAAGCTGAAGCTATGTATAGCTTCAGCCGGCCTTCACGGTTAGTGAAGAGAAGATGTCACACTAACTCTAGAGCTTATTACGGAGATCGTTAGGCGTGTTACTGGAGATACATGATTGAGGGTGAAGACGTGTGTAGACAGTCTCCAAGTGGGAGATTATTGGGTTTGTGGAGATTTTCTTATTTATTTAGGGAAGCCACAATTTCCTAATTGCATTAGGATAATGAATTAGAAAAGACTTCCTAATGTGTAAAGAATTTGAAATTCTAGGTCTTTCTTAATTCCCCTTAGTCTTTCACTATAAATACATGTACTTGTAACCCCATAATCATTCATGAGTTGAGAGCAATAACAAGAGAGTAGTGTGACCGTGGACGTAGGCAATTTGTCGAACCACGTAAATCCTTGTGTTCTTGTGTGATTATTTTTTATTTCTCTTGGTTACTTTTGCTAGAGAATTGTTCCACGTTGTTATATACCCCAACAGGACCAAGCTCATGGCGCGGTAGAGGTCGTGGTCAAAATAATTGGAAGAAAGTTGACAAAACAAAGGAAAAGTGCTATAATTGTTCTGAGATGGGACACTTTGCATATGAGTGTAACAATCCTGCGAAAGAAGAAGCAAATCGTGGGGAGCAGTGTCACAAGAAAGAACTTGCTTTGTTTATGACAGTCACGAACTAGACCAGGAGAGAAGAGTGTTGAGGAAGAACCTGCTCTTTTTATGGCAGTCACGAGACAAAACAGGAAGGAAGAGTTCGTTGAGTTGAACGAGTCAGGAGTACATTCGGAGCTGGGTTTCGCTGAAGGAATGAAGTCAACCACCTGGTACCTTGATACTAGCGCCAACTATCACATGTATAGGAACGGGGGCGTTCTTGCATATTTAGATCAAAGGTACGAGATTCTATCAAGTTAAGAGATGGCTCAATTGTTAAAATAATGGGTTGAGACACAATATCGCTCAAAGGTATAAAGGAGAAGCAGTTGGGGTTGGCGGATTAGTCTCTTCAGAAGTATTCTCAAGATGTAGAGTTGAAGCGGAAGCAATTGTGTGAAGTGGAGAAAGAAATTCAGGAAAGGTCTAGAGACCTTAACTTGATAGAAGCACAAGTGAGTAGTATGCATAATCAACTCGAGAAGCATTCCAAGGAGCTTAAATCGAGAGAATATCAATTAGTTAGATTGTGTAGGGAGTGTAAATTTCAAGAAGACCAATTGGTGCAAGTGGAGAGACTGTATGAAGAGCGGTCTAAGGAATTTGCTTCGCAGACCAAGCAGTTAGGGGAACTGTCCCAGGAGTTCACTTCTAGGAATAGTGCTTTGGGTGCATTGTTGACACTAACAGAAGAGAAGTCGACAGAGTTTCAATCCATTGAAGAAAATATTGATGTGCTCAAAATATCGATACGAAAATACAATGAAAAGCTTGAGGCTAAATATAAACAATATGAGCAAATTTAGAAATCTAGGGCTTCTTTAATGGAGGAGAATATTGGGGCGAGATTGTGAGTCACATGTATGAAGAGGGACAAGCTTTGGAAAGCGTACGAGCAGGCGCATGCGTAGCCTTTTTCTGTGCTCAAGCTCAGTCTTAAATGAAAGGACTTGGAGGAGCATTTGGATTTGACCCGAAAGGTAATATCGAGATCGAGCATGTCAACTCGAATGAACATATGGAGGATATTTTGACAAAACTGCTTGGAAAGTCTTTTTAAAATGAAAACAAGATTGAAGATCAAGGACTTATATGTTCGAGATTAAGAGGGAGATTGTTGACAAATAATCTCAAAAGTTTCTTAACATGGTATATTGGCGTGATCAACAAGGAGAAAAGAGTTGGTAGCTTGCCTTGCAAGCCACTTAGTTGTTTTCTCTGTTTTATTTAGCGTGTAATGTCTTTCCTTCATTGTAGAAGTACTTAGGTTTCTTAATAGTTGTATTTGGCTCCTTATATATAGGTGTAGAATAAATCAAGAAAAGCATTCGGTTCTATTGATATTTTTCTATTATTGTTCTGTGAGTTATTCTTAGATCCAACAGTCGGTGTCTCGGTCCTAAGGATTTTAAGGTTCGTGATTACAACCAATTGTAGATTAATCGTCAAAATTATTTGTATCATCAACTTACCAAGAAAGTCGTTGTAATAAGTATTTTCGCCTGATAACATTGGTTCATGAGAAAAGGAAGGAAAATACTGGAAGAAATTGTATGTGAAATTAATTCAACCTGTGTTCCAGTTAATTTAAGGGAAAATGGAAAAAAAGTGTTTTTGCAATTTACCGTTTATGTCCAAGTTCTGATAGATTTCCTTCTAACACTTTCTTTGTTTGTGTATGCTTACAAGTGATACATACATTATGGTGAACACAATGCAAAGATGCACAACTAGAAAATGGAAAACACGAATCATTTCCATTTCAGAACAGCAAACAGCTGAGGTTTTTCCAGTGATGCTCGAGTTGAGCTGCTGGGAAAATTCTTGAGTTTTCTTGAAATAGCGATCAAACAGTTGGTCAATAATATGACCTCCAAAGTGTTTGGCGATGATACCTGTAAACGCAGACCTAAGGTGGGGTAGCTAACTCCTTCCCGTTGATAGTGTACTTGATGCTTGATCTCGAACTTGTGAACTCAATCCTCTCAATGCTGAAGCATCCATTTATTTCTACTAGGCTTCTCATCTCTTCCGGAGAGACGGTGTATATAGGCAAGTTAAAGGAGTCAACCTGAGCTTCAGATACTAATCCCTATAACAAACATTGGATATTCTGATATCAACATATCAAACTGAACACATTATTCTATTGTTCAAAAAAATTGTTAATGAATTTCAACATACCTCTTTAGCCATATCAATGAGGCTTGACCCCAGAAGATCCAGCATGAGCTCGGTTATTATGCGAGAATGAGAAACTCCACTCTCAATACCAGGTACAATCAACATAACCACACCGCCAGGCACAAGTTCTTTAGCCCTGGCCTCCAAAAATGCCCCTATGTCACGAGCGAATTGAGCTGAATAAGCTTCAGCTACTTCGCTCGGGGCATTAGTATAGTGAATCCTTCCCTTGTTCCATGCGGGCGAGTTTTTATCTAGAACCTCTCCCGGGGCTTTAGAGAGCCACTGCACTGCAAAAGAGGAGTGCACAAAGTGCAAAGAGGAATCGGGGAATAACCGGCCATGGAAAGTCCCCGGCACGCCTGCTGAAAAGTATTTCCTTCCCGCGGGCAAGGAAGTGAACAGGGTATTGAAATCGTTGGAGGTGTGATCGCTGAAAAACACTTGGTACTCGATATTCTCTGAATCTATTCCTTGGGTAATGTTGGGGATAATGACTCACTCAGAGGTATTCTTTTGGTCTTCCCCTTTTGGAGGTTACAAGCCCTTAATGGGTCCTTAATTGGTTGGTAACCTCCCCCATTATTTTCTCTTTAAAGTACCATTTTATGACCATTTATATCTCCATCACTATATAATTCTTGTGTGATCTTGTTGAAAGATAGAACCAAGAAAATGATTTTCTTATCATCGTTCTTTCTCGTATTGACTCTTTCGAATCGGTTCTTGGGTATTGAATTGTGCAAGTTCCAGACTCTGATGTGTGAGTGGGCACACATTAGGGGGACTACCGTGTTAACCTCGGAGGCAACCGGAATACGATCGCCACCTCGGTCCAACCGGAAAAATTGCTTTCAAGTCAGTGGCCACCATACCACGGCGCGGTAACTTTATGTTGAAAAGTATTTTTTAAATCGTTTATTGTTATACTCAAATTCTAGTTCCTACAATTTGAAAGCAATTTTGCATGTTAGTATAACAATATGATTCGTGTTATTGGTCACTGCGGCTATGACACATCCATGGACAAACTTGTGTCTCAATTTGGGAGTAAAAGTCACTGGTTTGTACTTGATACCCACCTATGTATACATATTTAGATATCCTTTAAGTGTCTTTTTGAGCCTACATGCATATACTGTTAATTGGGAATTGGATTGAATCAATGCCTCTTGGAAATGCATCTAGTGAGGTTCAATTTTATTTTTCTTATTCACATATGATTGTGCTTATATTTGTGAGAAGATAAGAAAATGGCAAATTGACGAACAAAGTGCATGCAAGAATTGTTTGAGATTATGCTTTCCTTGTGGTGTATTTCAATCTAAACAAAATATTTTGGGCAATTAATAGTAAGTATGAGTATTGTGGTGTGAATACCAAGGAGTTTGATTCAATATGCGAGAATCAAGTAATATCACACTGTTTGTGTTGCTAAAACCTCTATAGCTTGCACTGTGCATGTGAAGGTCCTTCCAAGCTAATATAGACAATGTTGAGATTTTGTTTTGGTTGCTTGTTCATTTGATTTCTTCTGAATGATATTTGTATTTTGGGATGAGAAACTTGGGGTTGAGCATTATGACAGAGACAATTATATAAAATTTTCTTATATTTCAAGTTGTCTTCTCTATTCCCATTACATATGTCTCAATTAAATAACACCTCAGTGCTTTTTATAATTGCGACTTACATGGATGAATTCGAGCTCGTCCTCGAGCGGGTCCGAACTGCGTTGAGGCTCAATCTTTGCTGAGTCGTCGGCTTCCCTCACTCGGAACTCCTTCACGGATGCGAATTCGGTCCGACCGTCGTTAGGAAACAACCTCGTAGTACGACTTTTTCTTCGGGTCGTGGTAGATTTAAGGAGGTGAACGCAAGAAATTGAGTGAATCGCGTTGCTGGACTTGTCGGTTGAGGAGATAGAGTCGCCGAAATCTGACGGCGATGTGAAAATACGGCTAGGGTCATTCGATGAGAAAGAGGAAGCTAGAGTTTTCTATTAAACCTGTTTATGGACCCAATGGGCTTTGCATGAATCAAACAGCTGGTAAACTATACCATACAACACGGACTCAAAATAAATCCATCAAGCCCACAAGAAGGTGTACCTTGCTTACCATGATCAAATCCATCTCCGAGGGAGACAAAGTGGGAGCATTCCAAGCATATGACATGTGCTGGTAGCTGAGAGTCTTCGGTTGGGGCTAAAAGGTTCAAACGTGCAAAATCAAAAAATTTTGTGAACTCCTACTTGCCAAGTAAGTACTTATGTGTTAATTTATGACATTGAAATGTGTTTCTTTGTTAGAATTTTGGTATGTATGATCCTTTGGATCTATGTGGATGTTTAGAAGGCATGATATTCATATTCATATAATTATTTAATATGAATAAATAGTAATTATGGTTAGACCTTTTAAGTTGGAACAATCATACCAAAATAGGGGGTTATCCTTTTAATACAAAGTTTCTTGGCATGTGAGGGTGTTTGGCTTATAACCAATCTCAAGGAAAACGTTATGAATCTAAAACATTACTAGTATGTTATTGATTTGATAATGTTGCATATAGATTCATATCTCTAGGTAATCGCTCACTTTATGAGGTTAGAGATATTGAGTTTCTTGAGCAATTGTCCCTTTTTTGGATAAAGATATATGTATATCTAGTGTTTCATCTATTACGCTTATTGTTATTGTGGATGTATAATGTTTATGTAATAATTAACATGCTAGTAGTCTTATTTCTAGTTTATATGTTGATAAATGAGAAAGAAATAAGATGCATACTTTAGAGAAAGATTGTGGGATTATCTTTCGTTAATATTTTCTATTTATGATGTATGAGTAGACTATGTTAGTGATGAACTAGTCTCAATTTTTATAATAGAAAATGATGATGAATTGCATGATGAGGCAATGAGAAAACCCTATGGGAATGAAGCCTTTATTTTGAACTTGATCAGTCTATTGTTACCATCAGACTTATGAGTTGTCTGATTTTACTAATGGCTGTAAGTCCATTAGTAGTATTTGAATCTTAAGCGAAAGATCATATACAATTATACATTAGAAAAGTTCTAAACTCGGCTTAATGTCATAAACTTTACACAAATAAGTGTGTAAATCGGTGATAATGATTTTATACCTACATTTTAGAAAGTTTCCTAACGTGTTGGAATACTATGTGATGTGAAATGAGTTTCAAAATTTTGTTGAAATAATTTTGAATACTTATTTATCTTGAATGGAGTAGCTGTCTAGTGGAAGTGTTTCTAATAGATTAGCTTAACGAACTCCATCATGGAATCAGAGTTTACGACTATAATGCTAACATGACAAGTAGTTGAATTATCGTGAAGGTTTTGAGTAGATAAAATTGTTTGAAGACAAGATTGAGTCAATCTCAATGCGTTGAGATCTTCTAACAATCTTTGGTAGTGTTGCGCACTTGATGGATCTTGAGGCCGACAATCCATAACCAATTCTTGGTGGTGCTATAGAGACGCACTTGATGGATGTTGAGGCTGGTAATCCATAACCAGTTTTTGGTGGTGCTGCGCACTTGATGAATCTTGAGGCCGACAATCCATGACCAGTTTTTGGTGGTGCTATAGAGACGCACTTGATGGATGTCGAGGTTGGTAATCCATAACCAATTTTTGGTGGTGCTATAGAAAAGCATTTGATGGATTTTATTTGTGACTGACAGGTTGGACTTTATGTCCTTAATAGCTCTATTGTCGGTGCTATTGACACGCACTTGACGAGCTACCTATGCGGGTGTGATGGTTTGGCCGCCATCTATGAAAGATTTGAGGAAATCTTCCTAGAGCACTCGCGAGATCGAGGTGTACGCATGGCCATGAAAGCGTCTTTTTAAATGGTATCGCGGAATTTGCATAACTTGAAGGTGTGATATGTGTTGTGGGGTGTATCGACGGAAAATAAAACAAGTTCAAGAAGAAATTCACTCGTTTTACAAGTACGTTGTTGCCCCGTCTCACTATGTGTTAATTCAAGTCGAAAGACATTAACACTTAAGTATCGATAACCTTCCCTTACCCAAGAACTTACTTCGTAAAAAACTTTTGTTCGTCATTAGTGGGGGATTGTTGGGGATAATGACTCACTTAGAGGTATTCTTTTGGTCTTCCCCTTTTGGAGGTTACAAGCCCTTAATGGGTCCTTAATTGGTTGGTAACCTCCCCCATTATTTTCTCTTTAAAGTACCATTTTATGACCATTTATATCTCCATCACTATATAATTCTTGTGTGATCTTGTTGAAAGATAGAACCAAGAAAATGATTTTCTTATCATCGTTCTTTCTCGTATTGACTCTTTTCGAATCGGTTCTTGGGTATTGAATTGTGCAAGTTCCAGACTCTGATGTGTGAGTGGGCACACATTAGGGGGACTACCGTGTTAACCTCGGAGGCAACCGGAATACGATCGCCACCTCGGTCCAACCAGAAAAATTGCTTTCAAGTCAGTGGCCACCATACCACGGCGTGGTAACTTTATGTTGAAAAGTATTTTTTAAATCGTTTATTGTTATACTCAGATTCTAGTTCCTACAGGTAATACACTTGTGCTCTACTGCTTCAAGGACAGTGTCCATGGAAATAAAGGTGTTTGGTCCAACAGAACACCCCAAATCAGCCAGCCTAAAAGTTGTTGAATTAGCTAAAAGTTGTTTCAAGTCAAGCTTCTCTTCAATGGCCTCTGTGATCATTGTTTTTGAAGAATTTGCAGCTTTTCTCTAAAAAACAGATTCCATAAAGAATTTCACCACAAACCCTCAATTTTATTATTCTATCTACCATCTCATCAAATCATATATATACACCGATATTGGAGTCATAAGCACTAAATTGAGCAAATAAATAAATATGGTCCTGATACAAAGTTTGTGAAAAATGAAAATAATTCCCCGGAGACAAACAAATAGAAACCTCTAAGGTGGAATTTTTGGTATAGCTGTAGGTTCCATCGCCGCCGGTCATCGGGTATGACTCCACCGGCGACGTTGATTTTGCTTCATTGGTCGCCATTTCTGCAACTGCTGCTGTGAAATTAATGATATTATAGTTATCGGTTGTTTGTGAGAAGCAATGTGCTCTTTTTATAAAAAGGGCAATAAATATTCTCAACTTGATATTTGAAATTTTTTTGGGCTGGTGTGGGCCAGTGTAGTTTTTGGGTAAAATAGTAGTTGAAAATAAGAGTAATTACATGTCAGCATATTCGCTAAAACCTCATTTTAAGATCACTACATTCAAGTTTCAAAAAAATTTATCGAAATTTAAAGTATAAAACGATAACACTTCACGGTAATTTTTGCTAAATCGAATATAATTGGTTTTGTAAAACTCTAAAATGCCCTAAATAGTTCTGATTTGAAAGGAGTCTGGTCTAACCAGTTCAAAATAAAACTTGATTTACTTTTTTATTCAATAAATATTCATTAAAATGTATTGATAATATTTTTATTATTTTCCATTTTTATTTCCACGGTATGATCTAGTGGGTCTTGCCGACCTCTCCAACTCTATGTCCAACGCTTGGCTTATGGTCTTGATCTTCTGCTCCTCCGACTAAGCCCTCTTCGGGGAGGCGACTTTTAGGAGCTCGACCATGTCACCGCCGTCAGACCCTTTTCGAAATTCTTAATAAAAGCGACCCACATCTATTAAATCCTCAATTGCGTGGCTAAGGTGCTCGATCAGGTCGTCAAGGGGCAGCCCGATGTGTGTTACCTGGATCTGCCCACTGACGTGCTCCACCAGACCATCTTCACCATCAAGGCAGAGAGTCTAATCGATGTCAACGCGGAGGAGTCAAAATTGAGGAAAACTTCTTCGTTGATTTCGATTCTTACCGTACCCATATCAGCGGAGGTGGGGAAGTTGAAGGAATCGAGAGAACCTTCTTCTATTCATACAGTTCCGAGCGCAGAGGCCGGACAACCCCCGTAGAAGTTCCTACACCAATGCGATGCTTGCGATGAAACCGTAAGACAACTCGAGGCTTGCATGGAAACAACTCGCGATTGTAGGATAGATGGCAAGTAAATTTGCTTGAATCTGGGCCAATTTTCACAGGGATTAAACGAGGGATAATTTCAAATAGTAATCAACAAATTAGAAGTAGTGAAATTGTAAGTGCAAAGGGAATGAGCATGCCTCGATAAGAGAACCACGGGTGTTGATTTTACACTCCTATTTATGCTATCAATTCAATATTCGGGATTTCATAATACTTTGTAACCTAAGTTTTGATCCATTATATTTCTCTCTCGAGATTGAATATAAATCAATTCTAGACCGTTGCCTTATCTCTCGATATCGTCAACGCTTTATTTTCAACTAACGAAGGATTAGAACCTAGTGTTAGGATTCTCTTTAAAGACGAGAATTTGAGGATATTATGAAGTCTTAAATCAACCTCACTCTCATAGTGATTGAACTAACCCAAGATTATTTAGGAGATCAATCTAGATAGCAATGAACAATCGATGAAAAATCCACAATGCAATACATATATAATCCATAATTACTTCATCAATAAAAAAAATCTGAGTATTTAATCAACACCCATGGTTGATGGTATTTAGCAACAACCATGGTCACAATCTTTATTAAAAATTATAAGAAAGTCATATAATTCAAAATAAAAGCAAAAGGACAAAGAACCTTAAACTCAATTTTGATTGTGTACTCCAATTTGAGGTGATGGTGAAAGTGATTGTTTCTTCTTCTCCAAGCCTTAGTTCTCCTTACCCCCTACAAACTCCAAAGATGATGGTGATGCTCCAATGTCTTATGGAATAGTAGGGAGAAGCTCAAATCTGTAAAAGTCCTCAAAAGTGAACGTGTTCTCCAAGAAGTAGGTCTGAAATGCTTTTATAGCAGCTGGAGGCGTGTCACGATCGTGCCACCGTGACTGCAATCGTGACACAGAGAGTGTCACGATGTAGTGGCACGATCATGAGCTCTATGAGACACTATCGTGGCGCCTCCACGCTCCTCGTCGTGGGTGGCTACTGCCCATATGGCAAAATTGTTGTCACGATCATGACACCCGTCGTGATAATAACTAATTTTCGAATCGTGGTTACCTTGTGCTGCAAGCATCGAGCTCCCGAGCTCCAAAAATCTTGATTCCACCTGCTAAATATGTAATAAAATCCAAAAGACCCACAAACATAAAACTAGACAAAATCGACTCTCATTAGCCGAGTATAGTGAAAAAATGTGAGGTTTAGCAGGATCTAAAGGAGACTGATTGACCCCAAATAAAAGTCATTGATCGTGTGCGGTAAAGCAGTGGCCTTTGCGCGGGCACAACAATTGCAGCTCCTGGACATCTGCAACAGAACCGCCTACCAATCCACTTGCGTACTCTAGTACTACGTCGCCGTCGACATTAGAGCCGCCTCCTCCGACAACAAGACCCATGGGATCTCGCTGTGGAAAATAAAAATATATATTATTGATATTTTTTAATGTATTTTTAAAATAATAAAGTAAATCAAATTTTATTTTCAACTAGTATGACCGAATTTGAACAGATTCGACCAACATAATTTCGAATCAAAACTATTAAGGGTAATTTACACTTCTTACGAATAAATTTTGTTAGATTTAACAAAAATTACCCTTAAGTGTCTACGTTTTAAACTCGGGGCACTGAGAAAATAATTTCAAAACTTAAATATAGTGATCCTAGAATGAGGTTTGGGCGGGTATACTGTAATTACTACTTAAAAGTATTATTATATACAAAAAATTTGATTTATAAATTGATTTAATTATTTAAATCACGTCTACGGAGTCAAAATCAGCTATAAACCAAAAAAACGTCAAAATTGTAGATCATGTAGTGCAATGTTGTAGAACCATGTAGTATAATGTTGTAAAACATGTTGAACCTGTGCAAAATTAAAGTCATGTAGAACATGTAATGCCCACGTGTCGCGCGTTGAAACAATGCGCGTCTCAGATCAGACGGTTCTACATGAGTTTTGACATTTTGACGTTTTACATGGGTTTGCAGTCGAGTGTATCCTCACGTCTACAGGCTTTTTATGAGACAAAAATTGGGTTACGAACAGTATGTGTCATTCTAAACACAAAAATTAGCTGATAAAATAAAATAAACACAAAAGTTAGAAGAGAGTAGTCAAAATTTTAATTTTAATGATTTTTAATATTAGGTGGCCGGCCTCACGCGGATAGATAGATACTATCTATATTTCCATTTAAAACCAAACAACAGCTTATGTATGGACTTATCAACAAAAACAAAGGAGCCACGAGATAATGGGACATCCCCCTATTGTAGTCAAAATCAGCTCTATTAAGAATCACTGGAGCTATAGAGAGAGGGAATCTGCACATTTAACTTAGGGCAAGAAATGTGTATATAAATAAAATTAGTTTAATTCTTACTAGTCGGTGCCGAGCATTACCTTCTTACTTTCCTAGTTTGGTTGATTGAGAAATTTACGGTGGCGGCGTGACTCTAAATCAGACAAAAAAAGAAGCTTTTTAACCACCTTCTCCTCTTTATGCCTTTCTAGTGCCAGAAGAAGCAAGAGTATAATAGTGTAAACTCTGAAATTCTGATTACTTGAGTCAGACAAGATTCAAGAATAATGTTAAGACAATATTTTTAACAACTTGTC
This sequence comes from Geranium rotundifolium, assembly GCA_963920655.1. Taxonomy (NCBI): domain Eukaryota; kingdom Viridiplantae; phylum Streptophyta; class Magnoliopsida; order Geraniales; family Geraniaceae; genus Geranium; species Geranium rotundifolium. The sequence continues at coordinate 16,282,016 of OY987313.1, forward strand.
AACACGTAGATTCGGACAAACACAATATAAAACAGTAAATAGCAAACAACGACACACAAAATTGTTTACCTAGTTCGGTGTAATCTCACCTACGTCTGGGGGCCCTCGACCAGTGGAAAGATTTCACTATATGGTAATGAGTCAAAATATACAAGTATACATGATCATCACACAGATCAATACCCTATGCTACTAAACTAGTGCAAACCTATCTTAGGGACTCCCCCTGAATCCAAGACTCCGTCTTTATTCCACTCTACGAGCACTTGCGCTGCCCGGATGTAACAAGTTGATGTTATGCACTTGTACGTGAACCTCCAATCACGCATTCTTATGAAACCCTCAATCACTTACACTTGATCTTCCGATTCTGGTAGCGATACACAAACGTCCTTCGTGGAACACACAACCTCTTAGCCCGCCAGTCATTCACATCTAAGAGCTCTGTGTATTTCACCGAAGAAACTACAAGGAGTCGCTCGCTGCTAGCAGCTGCAAAACTAAGGTGGAGCCTAAACTTTTATAGCAGCTGCAAAACTAATTCCATAACGCATTAGGGTTACCATAATCCTAGTCGATTTAGGTTTCCCAAATCTTTAACGCCGATATCTTTTCAGAGTTTCTATCACGACATGAAGCTTTCGAGAATCATGATTCAATCAATACTTACCAAAAGCCTTGTACACAGCTGGATCTTTTCAATCGCAATATGTCTCCTATTTAAGGAAACTTTTCTATGATGCGATCCACAAATGTCACGAAAGATGTTGAGACTAAACGCTTGACATTTTTCCATGCGCCAGAGTTTCCTTTCTTCTTTTCTTGCCTTGATGGAATTTGCTTTCTTCAGTATTTTTCCCAGCGCCAGAGTTTCCTTTCTTCTTTTCTTGCCTTGATGGAATTTCCTTTCTTCAGCCTTAGTCGGTCACGCCTGAAGTTTCCTTTCTTTATGCTGGCGAATATATTCCCAAATTTGATTCCAGCGAGGCTTCCTTGGCAAATACGACAACTCATCTAAACTTTCCTAAATACACGCCAAAAGATGTCTTACCAGAAGTTGTAACATTACGCCCGACATCTTTCGTCCTTGCACTAAAAAATATAGCCAACACTAAACGTGACAACAATCTCCCCCTTTGTCTATTTTTTAGGCAAACACTCTTTGGCTAACACACCTTCTTACTTACTTCTCCCCCTGATTGCCTCCAAAACGAGCCAAAGGCAATAACCAAATCATATAAAAAAGAACACAAAATATTCCTCCGAACAACAAGGCTTGTACATCAGGAACCAAGAAGGATTGGGAAACAGATTAGGAAGAGTCACCTCCCTAAGAGTTACCATTTTTGTTCCCCACCAACTTCACTTTCTTATACCATCACTCTGTGGATGCTCGTCAAAAGGAGATGAAGTAGAGACATTCTTCATAACATTACAATAGGATGAGGAATACCTTGATTTGTCTCGAGAATGCCTTTTAAAGAGATGCTCTTATATCGGCTTCTTCCACTTGTTCTTCTTAGTGTGGTCTCTGCAGATCACTTTCTTCCTCTTCCATCATTGCGGCTAGGCTGACATGCTCATCGATGAGTACTTTCTTTTTCAAGGATGTTAAGACATCCTGTGCAACACCAGCCGCCGCATTTTAAGCGACCACTATGTCAGCATTTGCTGCAACATCTTTAACTGAAGGTAAAACCCCTTCCCTAACATCGTCTCTTTCACCAACTTCCACAGGAACAGATAAATCTGGGACATCTACTTCGACTTTTTCAACAGGTTGGAGAACAGATGCTTCAAAAACTTTACAATCACCAACATGCATTGAACCGGATGATGTTGAAACATCTTCAATATTATCAAGAACATATTTATTGACATCTACGTTGACATCTTTATTGACAGATTCTTTCAGATATTCTTCAGTAGAGATAGTTGGACCATCCTCTACAGCATCTTCCCTATTAACAAGTTTACCTATGTTTTCTTGAACAAGGGATGTTGGGAAATCCTTCGTAATATCTTGACCAGGCCTGTGAGGTTCACCAGGCACATTGACACAAAGTGGTTCGTGCACATTAGTAGGAGGGTGATCCAAATCGGTTTGTGCGAAGGAGGTTGAAGCTTCTTCCACAATATTCTCATCCACATGCAGTGGATCCTTTCTCTTATCTTTGGCGGCAGCAGCATTAGAAGTGCCATTAACATTGACAGATGGATGAACAACTTTCTCCATAGAAACCTTTCTTCGACATCCTTCGCTTAAGGTATATTGAAATTTCGCCACGAAACTATATACCCAAATGAGCCTTGGTCTGTCTTAGGCTCAAGTTCGATTTAGAGGCCTTCTTTATTCAAGAAGGGAGGAAACGAATCAGCAAAGCTCCCTTCCAATACTCAGTGATCATCAGCAAGCACTAATGCAGAGTCCAAGGGATGACCTAAGACTCTCAACTTGATTTTCCCTCTGCCATTGAGAAATTCCGTTATCCTGATTCTTCTGGATCTGAATTCTCAAACCGAGATTAAGTTCAATAAACATGCTCATGCCGAGTTCTGACTATGTTGGATGCACAGCTTTTTTCGACATCTTGCTCGACATTCCATCATACATAATTTCCTCTACATTCATAAAGTTGTCATCCTCCTTATGGATACCCAAGGTTTTATCACCTTTGCCCCTGACACAACCATTCATTTTTCGATAATTCACAGGGTCTTTTGAACAAGTGTGAGTTCCTTTTAGATATGGTATTAGCTCTTTAGATAGAATAATGTCCTATGTTTTGTCTTCAACATCTTTCCTGACATTAGCATTCTTAGAGAAACTATTATCGTCATCAGTATCACTGATACTTTTGAAGTCAAACTTGTATTAGGGATCCCTAACATCAAGTATATAAACATATAGAGCCACATACATTGAAATGCTTAACACTTGACTTTCTCCTCTTCCATGTTTCATAAATAGTAATAATAGTACCTGGACGGATAATGGCTCTCTTATGAATATGGCAAGCCGTATAGTTGAGAGGAATGTCTTTGGCTAATATAATTACTCTTTCCATGACATGAAGAGTCTGATACTTCCTTTCCACATTCCTATTTTGGTTCACTTGAAAAACTTCTAGAGCTTGCGAGGTGGAAAGATGTTGCAGCATCTTGTGCGACTTCTTCAACTGCTTGTCATTCTGACGTTTAACACAAATTATTCTTTGAACAATTTGTAGATCCGGGATACATGCTAAAGCCTTTTCAAATACAGCTTTCTGCATACTTCTGAGGTTCAATTGAACAAGATTTTGATGCCACAGCTTGGACTCGTCTATCATGGAGAAACAATACTCGGTGACTTGATTATTTGTTGCTGGAGACCACAAGTAGCAATTGTCTCGGGACCTGACTCCTTTCATGAGCTCCATCTGTTTCTCATTTATCACAATGCACTTTTCACGAGTGAATTTCACAAGTAAATCAGGTCTCATAGTTGTCCTATGCTTAGAAGATTAGTAGTAAGACAATCAACTAATAAAGCCTTAGTTAGACAAGATAAACCATGAAAGTTTAGCTGACCTTTACCGATGATCCTAGCTTTTACTCAGTCACCAAATGTAACATAAGAATTGGAGTATGGCTCTATGTTGGTCAATAGATCCTAGCTTTTACTCAGTCATTATTGGTAGCAGCTTTTAGAGAGGTAAACGCTATGTTAGCTGGTTTTCCAATAGATAGGATCTTGTCCAGAGTATCGGTGCTGGAGTTCATCATTCGGACAGATTTAGTCATCTGGTTCAAGTCCTCATTCAATCGACTTACTTCACGCTTTAGATCAACAATGGTCTCTAGCAATCTTGACTTGTCTTCAGTAAGGGAGAGAATGAGTGCACCCTGCTTGTTAGTGACCTGAGACTCTTCAACCCATTTCGTATATAAAGTATTATAAATATCATTCATGGTTTTATCAGATAACTCATCATCAGAGACAGATTTCTCAGTGGATTCATTGTCATACTCATATTTAAAAGGAGAAGTAGAGGCTGGAAAGGCCACGAATTTACTTATCTGTTCAGGGTCGTCGTTTCCTTCTTCTTCTTCATCATATATGTAGTTACGACAGTTTTAGAGATTGGCTGATTTTTAAAGGAACTGAAGAAACATGTTACAAAGAATGTCGAAGCATCTTCTACGACATCTTGTGTGACATTGTGGACGACGTCTCGGCAAACATCCTGATCGACAGAAATCAAGAAAAGTGCAGTTTCGGCAGAGAAGAAAGAAAACGATTAGGAAATTGCAGAACGACTCCTAATCTGAAAAGGAGAAAGACAGCGCTTAAGAGGAAACCCATTAGGGTTAGTACTCATCCACGATTGCTATAAAAGCTTAGGCTACCCCCTTAGCAATTGTGTGGTTCTTTATTTGTTTCCTAGCAATAATTTGCAAGGCTCTTAGACGTGAAGGTCTGCGGGCTGAGAGATTGCAGATTGAGCTAAGGATATTGTGCATCACATAACTATTGAGAGTTAGGTGATTGAGGGTTTACGGAAAGCGTGAGTGAAGACTGCACGCAACCACCAAGTTCATTGAAGAACTAAACCGACAGAGCAAGGCGATTGCTCGAAGAGTGGAATCAAGATGTTCTTGGATTCAGGGGGAGACCCTGAGATAGATTGCACTGTAAGACGTAGCATAAAGTATAGATCTAGGGTTGATCACAGGTACTTGTATGTTCTGACGAATTACTGATAAGTGAAATCTTTCCACTAGGCTGAGAGCCCCCAGACGTAGGTGACGTTGCACCGAACTGGGTAAACAATCTGCTGTGTCGTTACTTATAGCTTTATATTTACTGTCCTGCATTATCTACGCAAGAAGTCAGACACAACGTTGTAGCATCATGCGTAACATTGTGTGTGGCATCTTGCACGACTAGCTGATCAGAATTTTAATTGGTATCAGAGGGGGCACCTATAGCTTTAGGTGAGTTCCTAAACAAATATTTTGATCAAAGATGGACAATACCAGAGAAGGAGGATCCATAAATCGACCACCTGTTCTAGATGGAAGCAACTATGACTATTGGAAGGCTCGAATGTGTGCCTTCATGAAGTCACTAGACAACAAGACATGGAAGGTTATAATCAATGGTTGGAATGCACCACAACTCAGTGACAGTGATGGCAATCCCACTGGCCCAAAACCAGAAAAAGACTGGACTGATGATGAAGATGAAGAATCACTGGGAAATTCTCGAGCTCTGAATGCTATCTTCAATGGTGTTGACAAAAACGTGTTCAGACTGATCAACACATGCACAACTGCCAAATCAGCATGGGACATCTTGGCTGTTGCATATGAAGGAACAACTAAGGTTCGAGAACAAAAACTACAATACCTGACTACCAACTTCGAAGCCCTCATCATGAAAGAAGACGAATCAATTGCAGATTTCAATGTTCGTATTCGTGATCTAGCCAATGAATCCTACTCTCTAGGAGAACCAATGTCTGATGAAAAATTGGTAAGAAAAACCCTGCGCTCTTAGCCCTAGGTTTAAGATGAAGATCACATCAATAGAGGAAGTTCATGACCTCAAGGTCTTGAAATTTGATGAGCTGATGGGGTGTCTAATGACCTATGAGTTGTCCCTACCCAACATCGACAAAAGGAACAAAGGAGTTACTTTCAAAAGTTCAACACACAAGCAACCAGATCCTGAGGATTCCGATTCTGATGAAGACATCGATGCTACAATGGCCCTTCTCACAAAAAATTACAACAAAGCCATGAGAAGATTTAGTCGAATGGGTGGACGGAATGTCACAGCAAATGCCGGAAACAAAGCTCCACAAAAAGCTCAAATTGGAGGAAGTCTTGACAGACCAAACAGGAGTGGGGAAGAAAACAAAAACAAAGGACTTCAATGTCATGAATGTGAAGGATTCGGCCACCTCCGTAGAGAATGTCCAAATTTCCTCAAACAACAAAAACGAGGATACAATGCCCACCCTATCAGATGATGACAATGAAGATAGCGAATCTGAAGAGGTAAGCAACTTTGTTGCATTCACTACTACTACTCCTGCATGTAATGTTGATAATGCTGCCAATATCAATGATGATCCAACTCCAAATGAGAATTGGACTAAAGAGCAACTAGTCGAGGCATACAAAAGCTTGCATACCAGATGGATCAAGGAAACTCTGATACTTGATCAATAAGGCGAAAGGATTATTAGTCTTACCAGTGACAAGTCTAGATTTCTAGAGACAATTGTGGAGCTGAAACGAGAGATCACCAGACTTAATGGAGAAATTAGTCTCATGACTAAATCGGTAAAGATGATGAATCCTAGCACAGAAAGCCTTGACAAGATTCTATCGGTGGGAAAACAGTCCAAAGATACGACGGGACTAGGGTACACACATGCTGTCCCTTCAACGGCAGTGAAAAAGTTTATCCCACAACAAGCTATGGCTGACAAGAGACTACTGGATGCCCCAACACATCCTACAGGACGACCTACAACAAAAGCCATAACATCGTCTACAACTTGTTCTTGTCAAGTAACTACCAGAAGACATCCTCCCCGTAGACAACAAAGCTACAGAAGACCAGCTTATCAACATCAATGGATATGTCATTACTGTGGTCAACCACGTCACATCAGACCTTTTTGTTTTCAACTTCTTAAAAGGAAGCAAGCTCAGCTACCACAGAAGAAATATCAAAGGCATCTCTCATCTCCTCAAAAGACATCCCGCCTTGAATGGAGACCTAAGAACCTGGTCTATCGAGCTAATGTTGCATATACATCCTTAAGTGCATCAACAAACAAAGACTGGTATCTCGACAGTGGATGTTCTCGACACATGACAGGTACTCCAGAGTTTCTCTCCAATCTTAAATTATATACAAACTGCTTGGTTACGTTTGGAGATGGGATTCGAGCTCGAATCATTGGAAAATGAGTGCTCAAACATCCAAGAGCCACTTGCCTGACTGAAGCATTACTTGTAGAAGGACTTAAGGCAAACCTGATTAGCATCAGTCAGATCTGTGATCAAGATTTAGAAGTGAAATTCACTAAAGAAGCCTGTATAGTTAAAAACTTCGATCAGGTCACTATTTTACAAGGAGTTCATTCAACGGATAATTGCTATATCTGGTCTCCCGATACACATATCGAAGCATCCAAGTGCCTTGTCTCCAAAGCAGAAGAAACCAAACTATGGCACCGAAAGCTTGGACATCTAAATCTTAGAAGTATGCAGAAGGCAATCTCAGAGCAGGCAATCACAGGAATTCCAAACCTGAAAATAATAGAAGGAAAGATCTGCAGTGAATGTTAGATTGGTAAGCAAACCAAGATGTCACACAAGAAGCTTCAGCATATCACCACCTCTCGGGTACTTGAGCTAATACATGTTGACCTCATGGGACCAATGCAAGTAGAGAGCCTTGGAGGAAAACGATATGTCTTTGTGTGTGTAGATGATTACTCACGATACACTTGGGTTGACTTCCCTCGTGAAAAATCAAACACCTTCTCGATCTTCAAGAATTTGTGCATCCAAGTCCAAAGGGAAAAAGGAGAGACAATTGGCAAAATAATCCGCCTTCATAGTGATCATGGTCGAGAGTTCGAAAACAGCATGTTTGCAAAATTCTGCAATTCAGAAGGAATAACTCATGAATTTTCAGCTCCAATCACCCCCAGCAGAATGGCAGTGTTGAGCGCAAGAACAGGACTCTACAGGAGATGGCCAGAGTTATGATGTTGGCTAAAGGCATACCAACTCACTTTTGGGCAGAAGCACTTAACACTGCTTGCCATATCCACAATCGAGTCACTCTCCGACCAGGTATGTCAGTAACTCATTATGAAATATGGAGGGGGAGAAAGCCCAATGTTAAGTACTTCCATATCTTTGGCTCCACTTGTTATATTCTGGCTGATAGAGAGCCTCGTCGAAAGCTTGACCCAAAAAGCGATGAAGGCATCTTCCTTGGCTATTCAAGGAATAGTCGCGCATACCGAGTCTTCAACAAACGAACCAAAACCATGATGGAATCAATCAATGTTGTTGTTGATGATGACAGTGAAGATGCCTCAGAAGACGCGACAAACGAAGACGGAGCCTATTCTCCCAACAATGTCAGGAAGAATGTTATTACCGATGTTAGAGAAGATGCCAGTAGCAAACCAGAAGAAGATGATGCTGGTCCAAATATCGATCGTGACGAAGGAGTTCTTGAAACCAGCAAAAAGAATCCCTCACGAAGAGTCCAGACTAATCATCCTATCTCTAGAGTAATTGGAGACCTGAATGAAGGCATACAGACTCGGTTAAAAGCTCCTGAAGACTACAACGAGATGATAGGCAATATTTGCTTCGTTTCAAAGACAGAACCCAAAAACATCAATGAGGCCATCAATGATGAATATTGGGTCAATGCTATGCAAGAAGAGCTAATTCAATTTGAGAAAAATCAGGTATGGGAACTGGTGCCCAAACCAAGTGAAGGAAACATCATAGGCACTAAATGGATCTTCAAGAACAAATCCGATGAGCTTGGCAACATCACTCGCAACAAAACTAGGTTAGTTGCTCAAGGGTATTCTCAAATTGAGGGTGTCGACTTCGATGAGACCTTTGCTCCTGTAGCAAGACTTGAAGCAATTCGCCTCCTACTAGGAATATCATGCCATCTACAGATAAAGCTCTACCAGATGGATGTCAAAAGTGTATTCTTGAATGGGGACCTCAATGAAGAAGTATATGTGTCACAACCCAAAGGATTTGTTGATCCTCACTATCCTGATCATGTGTATAAACTCAAGAAAGCTCTCTATGGGTTAAAACAAGCACCAAGGGCTTGGTATGAAAGACTCACAAAATTTATGATTCAAAGCGGCTACACTAGAGGGGGAGTCGACAAGACCCTATTTGTGAAGAATGAAGACGGAAATTTGATGATTGCTCAAATATATGTCGATGACATTGTCTTTGGAGGGATGTCAAGCAAGATGGTAGAGATATTTATTCAACAGATGCAATCAGAATTCGAGATGAGCATGGTGGAAGAGCTTACTTATTTTCTAGGCTTCCAAATCAAACAACAAAAGGATAGCATCTTCGTATCTCAGAGCAAATATGCGAAGAATATTGTCAAGAAGTTTGGGCTAGAGAAAGCCTCACATAAAAGAACACCAGCAGCTACACATGTCAAGCTAACCAAAGATGATCCAGGAGAAGCTGTCGACCAACACCTATATAGAAGCATCATCGGTAGTCTTCTCAACCTTACTGCAAGTCGACCAGATGTTGCCTACTCTGTAGGAGTATGTGCAAGATATCAAGCTAATCCTAAGGTTAGTCATCTCTCCCAAGCCAAAAGAATTATTAGATATATCTCCGGGACTACAGACTTGAGTTTATTATACTCATTCGACACATCCTCTACCTTGGTGCGGTATTGTGATGCCGATTGGGCTGGAAACACATCGGATAGGAAAAGCACATCTGGAGGATGCTTCTTCCTTGGCAACAACCTCATATCATGGTTTAGTAAGAAGCAAAATCGTGTTGCTCTTTCCACTGCCGAATCGGAGTATATTGCTGCTGGGAGTAGCTGCACACAAATACTATGGATGAAGCAGATGTTAGTCGAATACAATGTCAGACAGGATGCCATGACTTTATATTGTGATAATGTCAGTGCTATCAACATCTCCAAAAATCCTGTCCAACACAGTAAGACCAAACACATTGATATTAGATACCACTTCATTCGAGAATTGGTCGAAGATAAGAAGATCATCAAATTTGGAAATAAAGCAAATGTTACCTATCATCTCTTTGTAGTCAAGAGATGCCTTTTGTCGAGTCCGCACTCCCTCATTTATGTCTCCTATCACATCCTGTGGTGGATGATTCTTCTGAATTCTTCTTGACGGAGCTCTCTGTACTATAGGAGATGCCACTTTGTCCGGGATGATTGGGCTTTCGTCTTCAGATTCTTTACTGCGCTCTTCGCCTCTGGCTTCCGGTCTGACTTCTCCTCTGACTTCTGGTCTGACTTCTCCTGAGAGATTTAGGACTTCTTCGTCTTCGTCACTGGGTTGCTCGTTACTGTCATCGATCACGACATTGATGGATTCCATGATAGTCCGGGTGCGTTTGTTGAATACACGAAAAGCCCGACTATTTCTGGAGTATCCAAGGAAAATGCCTTCGTCGCTTTTAGGATCAAGTTTGCGTCGAGGTTCCCTATCTGCAAGTATGTAGCAGATCGATCCAAAGACATGGAAATATTTGACATTCGGCTTCCTCCCCCTCCATATTTCATAAACAGTGAGCGAAGTTCCAGGGCGGAGGGTCACTCTATTATGAATATGGCAAGCCGTATTCAAAGCTTTAGCCCATAAGTGTTGCGGGATGTTTTTGGCTAACATCATGACTCTTGCCATTTCTTGAAGAGTGCGATTTTTCCTTTCAACGATCCCGTTTTGCTGAGAAGGGATGGGAGCAGAAAATTCGTGTGCAATTCCTTCAGCATCACAAAAGTTTGCGAAGCTGATGTTTTCAAACTCCTTTCCATGATCACTTCGAAGTCGGACGACTTTTCCAATGACTTCTCTTTTTTCTCGTTGAACTCTCCGACATATGACTTCAAAGACTTAGAAGGTGTCTGACTTCTCTCTGATAAAGTCTACCCAGGTGTACCTCGAGAAGTCGTCTACACAGACAAATATGTACTTCTTCCCTCCTAGACTTTCTACTTGCATAGGTCTCATAAGGTCAACATGAAGAAGTTCTAGAACACGAGAAGTAGTAAGATGTTGTACCTTCTTGTGTGACGTCTTGACTTGTTTCCCAATCTGGCATTCTCCACAGTTTTTTCCTTCAATGATCTTGAGGTTGGGAACTCCAATGATCGCCCTTTCAGAGAGAATCTTTTGCATGCTCCTCAAATTGATGTGACCAAGTTTTTGATGCCATAGCTTTGTCTCTTGAACTTTGGATAAAAGGCACTTGGTTGGCAAGGTTGTGACTATTGGAGACCATAGATAACAGTTATCAAGGGACCTGTGGTCTGTCATGACTTCCTTCTGCTGTTCGTCTTTGACCGAGCACTTGTCACGAGTGAAGTTGACAACCAGATTTAAATCGCATATTTGACTTATGCTGATGAGGTTGGCTGTAAGACCTTCTACCAGTAGAGCCTCTTTCAGACATAGTGAGTTGGGAAGGTTGAGTTTTCCTTTCCCGAGTACTCTAGCTTTTACTCCATCTCCAAAAGTGACAAAGCTATTTGTGCAAGGTATCAAAGTGACCAAGAATGAGCTATTACCCGTCATATGTCGAGAGGATCCACTATCAAAGTACCAATCGTTGCTGGTTGAAGCCTTTAGAGCGGTGTACGCGATATTAGCTCGATAGTTTACCTCCTTAACTCGTCATTCCTTACGTGGTTGTGCTTTCTTGATGGTGGTCCTTTTCTTGACGAAGCTCCTTCCATATAGCTGATAGCAGAAAGGTCGAATATGTCCTCTTCGTCCACAGTGGTGACATACCCAGTTATGTCTTTTGTTCTACGTCTTTGAAGCGGCCAAGGTAAGAGGCTTTTTTGTCGCTTGGTCAACCGTGAAGTTAGGAGACTTCTGACGGGGCTTCTGGGGGAAAACCTTCTGAGGGACGAAGACGGTGTGCGATGATGAGGCTTCTTTTGAATATCCAAGACCTTCCATATTTCTAGCTGGTTTTCTGATCGAGAGAATTTGGTCTAGGGTGTTAGTGCTTGGATTCATCATCTTTACAGACTTGGTGACTTGTTCTAACTCTCCTTTTAACCGAGCAACTTCCTTTTTGAAATCAACAGTGGTTTCGAGAAGTCGTGACTTGTCTTCATTAAGAGAAAGAATGAGAGCATTTTGTTTTTCGATTACCTGAGAGTCTTCAAGCCACTTGACATACCATTCGTTGTATGCATTGTTGAGAGTCTCATCGGATAGCTCATCATCAGAGTCATACTTTTTTGAATTCTCGGAAGGTTGCTCTATTGTGGAGGAAGTAAAAGCAACATAGTTACTTGTATGCTCAACGTCACTGTCCTCCTCATCTTCATCGTCAGTTAGAGAGGCATTAAATCCCTTCTTCTGTTTCTTTACGAAGTTAGGACATTTTTTCTGCATGTGTCCATACCCTTCACATTCAAAGCACTGGACTCCTTTTCCTGATCGTTCTCCTCGTATTCCATCGCTATTTGTGTTTTCGAGCTTCTGGAACTTGTGTTGCGGCTTGTCTCTGACTTCTCGGGTGACATTCCTTCCTGTCATCTGGCTAAATCTTTTCATGACTTTATTGTAGTTTTTGGCCAGCATAACGATAGTTTCCTCAATGTCGCTATCCGAATCAGAGTGCGTCAAGTTCTTCTGCTTTTGGGTAGAACTTTTGAAAGCCACACCTTTATGTTTCTTCTCGATGAGAGGTAAGGAGAGCTCGAAGGTCATTAAAGATCCCATGAGTTCATCAAACTTTAGTGTCTTCAAGTCATGGACTTCTTCTATAGCGGTAATCTTCATCTTGAATCTGGGACTTAACGCTCTTAGCGTTTTTCTGACCAAATCTTCATCGGTCATAGGCTTGCCAAGTGAATATGATTCATTGGCCAGATCCTTGATGCGCACATTAAACTCCGCAATAGTTTCGTCTTCATTCATGGTAAGGGCCTCAAAGTTGGTCGTGAGGTACTGTAACTTCTGCTCTTTGACTTTTGAAGTACCCTCGTAAGTAACAACAAGAGTATCCCAAACAGTTTTGGCACTTGTGCACGTGTTGATGAGTCGAAACACATTCTTGTCTACTCCATTAAAAATAGCATTGAGTGCACAAGAATTACCTAGGGCGGCTTCATCTTCTTCCGCGCTCCACTCTTTTTCTGGTTTGATGCTAGTTTGATTTCCATGAGCATCAGCATAGTGAGGTTCCTCCCATCCATTGATGACAGACTTCCAGGTTTTGCTGTCGAGAGACTTCAAGAAGGCACACATCCGTGCTTTCCAGTACCCATAGTTTGTTCCGTCGAGCACTGGTGGTCGATTTACTAAACCTCCTTCCTTTGAGTCTATATTGGCTATTCAGAAATTTTGCAAGAAAATCACCTAAAAGAAAAGGTGCCTCCTCTGATACCAATTGAAATTCTGAATCGTAGCCGAGTCAAGAAGTCGAACACAAAGTCGTAACTTGTGTATTGACTACTTGCCTAAAACGTAAACCGTAAGCTTAAACAATAAACAGATAATGATAACGACACCAGAGATGATTACCCAGTTCGGTGACTCCGCACCTACGTCTGGGGGCACTTTGCCAGTGGAAAAGTTTTCACTATTAGGTAGTCAATAGTACAACTTCAAGCACCAACTAGCTATCACACAAGCTATTGTCCTAAGCTACTATAGATCTCACCGTGAACAACCTCGACCAAGGGCCTCTCCCCCTATCTTTGAGATCCTCTCAATTCCACCCTTCGAGCAAGCCTATGCTCGGTGTCGTTGTCTTCTTTGACGGAGTTGTGAATCTTCAATCACAAACAAAATCCCTAACCGAACCAAACACTCAATCTTACGACTTGATGTTTGATCGGAGCAAAGCCGTTCTAGCAAATCTAATCAGCCTCTCAACACGCCAATGGTGCACGGTTAAGAGCTCTGAGAAATCTTGCAATTTTAGAACAAGAACGGATGATCTGCTAATGGGAAGCCCAAGGCTTTTTATAGCAGCTCACATTCCTAATCCTTCCCGGATTAGGAACAGGAAGTTTCAGACTTCCTGAATAAATTAGGCAAGTCGTTGCCGCCTTTAATAACAGCTGGAAGTCGTCTTGCCTGTTCGGACTTCCTGACTAAATCAGGCAAGTAGAGTTGCCGCCTATTGCTGACGTGTTACTGACAGCTGGAAGTCGCCTGACTTGTCGACGTCACTCCCTTGAGCTCCAAGTCTTCGTGGCGTCTTTCTTCTTTCGCTACAAGCTTCGTCGAAATAGGAAAGTTTCAGATCTTTCCTAATCTGGATTATAACTAGTCGCTCCACATGTCATGTAACTTGTTGTACTGACTTCTTACATTTGCGCTAAAAAAATATGTCAACACTTAAACGTAGCAACATATTCGTTGATAAAAAAAATTCATGGAAGAGAATGTTCAGAGGAAGAAAAGTATCCTAAAGAAAGGTAGCTTGATCAAAGGAAGACAAGTGTCTTGTGAAAGAATGGTAGCTTGACTCACAAGCAACAAAACTTCTTATCATATAAACAGTTCAAATTACCCTATGTGGATCAAGAATATGAAAAGATTCCTAATTACTCTTAATATTATAGCTAAGAGTTGTGAATAGTACTAATAAGTAATTTCCCTTAATATCATACAAATATGTCAACTATAGAATTAATACAAACAGAGCCCAACTCAGGCATTTATTATTACACAAAACAAATACAAACATAAACATTACTGAAACACAACAATAACAAACAAACATTATTGAACACAAATGAAACTGATCCTCATGAATCGAATCCAGTGATCAGGTCCGCTTCAACACAAGGAACAACTGCGTGTATCTGCAGCAAACTTGCAGCTTGGCAGCAACCTCAGGCTCCTCTAGCTTCAGAATCAACCTCTCGAACATGTTCGCAATGTGTTCGATTTTGAAGTGAGAAACGAACATTTCCTGGCTCGCGGCCCTCATGTGGACCATCCATTCCCGCATGTTCACCGGACCTTTCATCCCCGGCGACGGGTTTATCAGCTCCATTTCTTCTATGCTAAACCCTCCGTTTCTTTCTATCAGTCCCTTCATCTCCTCCGCCGTGGTGCTGTACACCGGCATGTTGAATGAATCCACTTGTGCCTCACTTATCAACCCCTATGTATATTAATCAAGGGTCGATTATGTTATGTAATCACAGACTATTGATGCAAAATGTTAAAACTCGATTCACCTCAAACCTAAATTCATAAATTCTAGCTTGAATAATTATATTATTCAAGTTCTCTAAAAGTTTGCATTAGTTGCTCTAAAAGTTCTCGACTTGCATTGTTTGATTAATTTCTTATTAATATGTGGAATAGAATCTCTCTGTCCAACTACCGCCTATAGCGTTTTCTTGAAATGTTGCCTAGAAATATATATATATTGAAATTATAAATACCTCTTTGACCATATCCATGAAGCATGATCCCATGAGGTCATACATGACACCATTTCCGTTGTCATCGTAAGGCAATCCCCTTGGAATGGCCGGAATGACGATGACCATCATCCCTCCGGGCGCGACCTCCTTAGCCCTAGCACTCAAGAAACCCTCTATATCCTCAGCAAACTGCCCCTCATAAGCCCTAACAACTTCAATAGGTGCACTTGTGTAGTGAACCCTCCCTTTGTTCAACGGCTCCTTAGGCGCTCTAGAGAGCCAATGCAAGGCTATGGAGCAAAAAACAAAGTGCAGTGACGACGCCGGAAACAGCCTAGAGTGGAAGGAGCCGGGCACACCCGCCGCGAAATACGTCTTTTCCGATGGCATTGTGGTGAAGAGAGTGTTGAAGTCGTTGGTCACTTGGTCGTTGAAGAATACTTGGAAATCAAGCAAGGGTTTTTTGTGTTCCATGGCTTCTATTATTTGTTGGACGGCGACAACGGTGTTGGGCCCAACGGCACATCCCAAATCAGCAATGTAGATTGTATTGTTGGAGGTCGAAGAGAGGGTTTCAAGATCCAGTTTCTCCATAATTGCTTCATCAACTCTTTCCTTGATAGTTTGCAATGTCATTCTCTGCACAAAGTACTACTATATATAGATTCGAGATCTCCCGATGCATACAAATTACGTATAATGATAAGGCATAACCGACGCTTATTTCACTGCATCGGTTATGGTATGCTATACACGACGTAATAAAATAGGTATTCATTTGGTATAATATACCGTAATATAATTCCCGACGAGTCAATCCAAGGTGTTTAGTCAATTGTCAACGTATTTGTCATAACCTACGCAATATATATGCCTTAGTGCATCGTAATTATATAGTCTTGGGCAACAACCCATAATTTTGTGACGGTCTACCTAATTAAAACAAGCTTAAGTTATAAGAAATGTGACAGTGTATTATGTTATTTTTATACCATAGTTTTGTACTTTTTTATTACAAAAAGCACTTGTCAGCAGTGGCGGATTCAAAAAAAATTTCAACAAGTAACAAAATTTTACACTAAAAATTTAATTAATTAATAATACATTTAATTAAAAGTAATAATTTTATTAATAAAATAATTACTAAATCCATATAACAAAAATTAATTCGAGTTTGATTATTTATTTTTTTTGGTTAAGTTTGAATTTAACTTTCATGTATATATAAATACAAAGTGAGTCGGTTCGCGAGTGTTTCAAACTCTAATAATTTAGTCTCCAGTTCGATTTGTTTATCAAATGATCCACTATTGTACTTAATATCTGCATAAATTTTCTTAGAAAATTGACAATTTCTAATAATTTAAATATAATAGACCAAACAAAAAGTTTAATGAAAAATGAAAAAAAAATTTAACTAATACAATAAGTCAAAAATTAATAAAATATAATTGTAAACCACAAAAAAGAGAGAATAAAATAAGCTCCATCTTAAAGGCTCACACAACTATAAAAGTAAAATTAGACCCATAAATCAACTATTAAAAATTTTGTCAATTCAAAGGTTTGAACCTATGACCTCATTAATAAAACACTACTCATTTACCACTAAGCCAAACAATTTCTATTGTTAAGATATATAATTTTTGTATACATATCAGTATTAAAGGGGGGGCATATCCAATTTTCGGAAAATTTTTATATGATTTTTTTTTTCGAATTCCCGAGCCAAGGGGGGGGGGGAGTGGTCGATGAAGGAGGTGAGGGAGGGGTCGTAAAGAAGAAAAATAAGAAAAGGAGGTGAGGGGCATTTTGGTATTTTCAAAATAAAAATAGACCAACAGTGAGACAAAAGTTCATTGTGGTGACCTCATAAATTAAATTAGAATTTTGGTGACCTAAGTGAGACTACAAACTTTTGTGGTGACCTCAGAAATTAAATTAGAATTATGGTGACTTAGTGAGACTACAAACTTTTGTGGTGACCTAAATTGGAATTACCCCTATCTCATATTAATTATCATTTGAGAGAATAATAGTTTGATCTTGGGTTTTAATTTTTTTCTGGTTTTGAAATTTTTGTTTATTGACTTGGGTTTGGTGTTTAGGTTTATTTTTTATTTTGAGAAACAAACCAACAACATTCATAGAGATAGAGTATGATTGGAAATATGGAATCTCGCCATAATGCATCGCCGGAGACAACTCAATATTGCCCTAATGACTGCATGATTTAATGACTTCAAAAATTTAGGGATAAATTTGTCATTTTTACATTATTTTAACTGCATGATTTAATGGCACTAATAAAAAGGAAAGTTAGGGTACCAAAAAGAAGAAAGAATAGTTAGAGTAATATGTGAATTGACTATATTTATGTGTAGTAAATTGTTCATTTTTTCTTATTACTCTTACAAAATGTGTAAATTTGTTCACAATTATAGAAATAATAGTTAAATTAAAAATTATTTTTTTCAACTCGAGTTCAATGGTTTTTCTATCTCAAACACAACTATGAATAAATGTATATATACCTATCAAGTGTGACTCTACACATAATTATATTCTTATTTTGTCAATGTTCTTATTATATCAACTGGTTCATCAATTTAAGCTTTTATTTCAGTTGAACCATAATATTATAAAACTAAGTTATCCATATGATTTAAAAATTGTACATCTCAAAATCATGTTAAAATCTAGAAAATATGTTTATCATTATCTCCTCCAAATAAATTATTAGATAAAATTGTACATCTCAAAATCATGTCAAAATCTAGAAAATAAGTTTATCATTATCTCCTCCAAATAAATTATTAGTTGATTTTGGTAGTGCCAGATATTGATTGAAAACTTGACCAATGAAATGTCCATGAAAAGGGGATCAAAAAAGATGTATATATTCTAGGAACATATAGAGGAAGACAACGTGGGAATCACAAAACTTCGTACTATAAATCAACCATATTGATTCTAAAATGCAAACCCAACTTGCGATCCAGCTTCTTCATTGGAGAGCAAATATATATATATATACAAACCCTAGCTAATATATAGTATAGTAGATAGAGTGGACCCAAAAATAAAGCTTTGACTGATTCCACATGATAATAATTATATGCAAATTTGAAATTAGAGATCGACAAAAAATCAGCTAATACATTAATATTATAGATAGTACGTCCTCTAGTTTTTATATTTCAAATTCATACTTTTGTGTATTCGAAAAGCAGGTTTAGCAAAAACAACGTTAATTAATATATAAACAAATATTGGTTCGAAAGGTTAAAATAAATGAGATGCTTGTAGGGTTAGGCTATTAGGGTTGCAGGAACAAATCGATAGAATTAATATATATGGAAATAATGTAAATTTCTTTTGATCATTCCACTAATTAATTAACGTCCAATGGTGATGTTTGATTGAGAGGGACCATGCAACAATTAGCACCTATTCACATGCTCTAACCTTTGTACTTAATACCTATTTTATTTGGTATGTTGACGCATAATGGTTGCATATATATATATATATAATCTCGCATGCATTATTATATATTGTTTGTAAGATGTAATATATACGGGTATATATAGTTTCTCATACTGATATTATTTCTGCAAGGAAATTATGTAATTCGATAGAATCAGCATCATTTATATGTAAGATAATTCCTAGATTCAATGGTGAATAGATTAATAAATTTGTATAATAAACTAAGGGAAAATTGTAAAAAATTGTCATGAACTATTGCATTTTAAACTTCCATTTTTGCAACAAAAAAAACATTTTTCAAAAATGAGGAAAATCCTTTAAAATTATTTTTTTGAAAAAGATATTAAAAAAATTATTTCCAACTCGAACACGATGGTTTTTCTCTTTAATCCGAACTCATTTAGAACTGAATAAGTTCACAAAAAGACATCAGTTAATGGATGCGAGAGAATAAAAAAACCAACGAACTTGAGTTGGAAAAATATAACTTTCATTTTGAATTTAACAATAATAATAATTCGCGGGCATTTTATCATTTTTGGATAAATGTACACAATTTTCAAAAAATGGTAATTTCAGAGCCATTTTTTATAAAATTAATAGTTCAAAACCACATTTTACAAAATTAAAAAAGTTCATCACAACTTTTTTGCAATTTAGTCATAAATTGATAATAGATCATAGACGAGTCTTGACTCAAAACAAAAATTTGACAAATTAAAAATATATAATTATAGATCACAGTAAGAACATTATCATAACTCATATATTGATACTTAATTCAATTCCAATTCAATTCTAATCTATAGTTCAAAAGTCGTAAAATACTTATTATATGATATACACATATTATACATCTTTTTCGTAAAAAAGTTAATGATTAATGTATTACACACAAACAGTGTGGAATACATTTTTCGCGTGATAATTAGTATGCAATTGTCATCCATACATAATACACATTGCAATAGCAACGAGAAAGAGAAATATAATTGATTAGTATATAACTTTTCCCTAATTTTGTGGTGATAATTTAAATTTTTTCTCTATTAATCTATTAATGTGAGCTGCAAAAAATGGGGAAATTAAAACGGGACATATCAACATATATATCTAGTAATTATATGAGCTCTATTTAATCAATTGAAGAAAAACAATTAATACTGAATATTTGAAACAGAATATATATGTATGTGTTAATAATTACCTGATAATATGAATTCTTGAAATAGCTGTAGGTGCCATTTCCACCGACTGTATTGAGCGACTCTTTCACTACTGGTTTTGACATATCTCTCTGACTCTCTCTCTCTCTTTTGGTTCTTCGAAAGAGAAGGTTTGGGCTGTTATATATAGTACAATTGATCATGCTCTATGCATGGTACATATGATTCATGCCATGGATGCATATACATGCATGATATATAGTGTTAATTCTTATTCTTTTATTCACAGTCACACATACGAATAAGGAATAATCTCCTCCAAAGCATTTCATTTTTAAATATTAAAATTTGTTTCTTTAAATAATGCTATCAAACGCAACACGTATAGGACAACTTGTACATATAGGAAATGAAAATTAATATTCTTTCATTTGAAAATAAACTAAAGTTTGATTTATTAATTAATTAAATTAAAATTACTCTTAATTAATGTCGTGGTTTGAGTCTCACTTGATAAAATTTGTATTCATTCACTGGTTTAAATAATTAATTTGAGTCTCCACCTATCAAATTAAATTTGAATAAATCAAGTTTTAGCAATATTCACAAGCTAACGTATTAGATTGATTCTTATATTATATTTAGGTTATAAAAGAATTAATTATCTCATTAAGATATAAGATTATTATCAGCCACACTAGCGCACTAAGATATGCCCAGAATCTTACGTAAGGCAACAGTAATAAATATTTCACAATGGACGGAAGTCTGACTGAACAATGTCGTTTGAAGGTATAAAGCCCTCAGGTTGTAAACTTTATTTTCCAGAAAAAAGTAATGACAATATCTGGGGAATAAGTATCGGCTAACTTTGTGTCACCAGCCGCGGTAATACAAAAAATGCAAGCGTTATTTGGAATGAATGGAATAAAGCGTCTTCATCGGGGGTGAATCCACCGGGGAGGGGGCAAGGGAGGGCAACCCCCCTCTTGACCAGAGAATTCGGAAATTATTAACAACAATTTTGTTCGAAAATTGCATTATTCGGAATACAGAGAATGCAAGCGTTATTCAGATTGTTCGAAAATTACATCCTCCCCCTCGATTCGTTATATATATATATATATATATATGCATTCCATAACAAACTAGTGACTTCTTACAAACCAAAAAAACCAATAATAAGCCTTGCTTTATGGAAATTTGCGCACACGCTTTCCTAGTGTGTTCATAAAAGCTGGCACGCAGTGACTTTTAGAGTCGCAAAAAGTTTCACCCTCAATGCAAAAAGTTCCACATGAACCCAAAAGTTTCACCTCCAACGCCAAAAATCCCACCTAGCACAAAAGTTCAGGTGGAACTTTTTGCGCTGTGGTGAAACTTTTTGCCACTCCAAAAGTCACTGCATGTCAGCTTTCATGCACGCGCATGAACACGTGTCGCATAAAGGTAAACCATGCGCGCAAATGTTGTGATTGGTTTATAAAAACCCAAAAGTTGGTATGTGATATATATATACATATATGCATTCCATTGAGAACAATGTTTGGCTCTCGGATCCTATTTAATCCAACGCATCGTATCAATCTAAAATGAAACGTGTGTGCGCATCAAATTTGGCAAAGGAGCCATTCCGGAAACCGAGTCTTTTTAGAGAACCCGATCGTGAAAAATAGAAGTGATTTAATTCCATTAAAGGGAAAATCCTAATTGTTATTAAACAATATCCTCGTATCATTAATTACCACAAATATAGTAACATAATATTATTAATCTAGATGACATAATATGAAGATTAATCATAATTACACATTTGGGCAGATATGATAATTTTTAAATGAATATAGGAAATGGTTGTTCACATATATATGTACAAACAATTCACAATATATATCCATTGAGCATGTATCAAATACAAACTCATCAAAAATGTCCAAACGTTCAAACTAATGTATAATTGTTGGATGGATGCGGGAGAGAGAAGATGGTGACACCTGGCGCGGATGGAGAGTTTCCCCACATAACAGAGTCAGACGTTTAAATGGGGGGTATTGGTGTCTTTTCGCTTAGCATACCTAATACCCCATTTCGACGGTTTGGCTTCTCATATTTCGACGGTTTGACTTCTCATAACAACGCGCGCAATGTTTGACTTGCTGCAAAGCGATTTTGGCTTCGATTCGGCTGAGAATGATCGGTAAGTAGCGTGATTTTCTGTTTCATCTTATGTTGATTTCGTTGTTTTGGAGTTTCGATTTGTTGTTTTTTCGTTGAAGTTGATTTTGATCTAATCTGAGTAGCGCTATATCATATTAGATATGTTGCCGATTATGTTGTTATTGATTTCTAATTTTTTATTATTTTTATTTTAACCGGTTTCGATCCGATCTAAAGTTTTTTTCTTTCATATACAACAAATCTGAGGTTCAAAAAACGATGACGACGAGAATGAGAACGACTGACCATCGCCGATGCGTGTTTTACTCATTTTATGAGTTTCTAATGTTTTTGTAGGCGCTTGACCTTCGGGCATGTTTTAGATTAATTAAGTTTGTAACTATCTTTTTGTTCATGTATAACATGTCGATGTATCCTGTATAACAAGCCGGTTTGTACTGTATCACTTATATTAAAGGTAATTCATATTATTGAGATTATAATCGTCTATTAGCTTGGTTGACTTGTAATTAATGTCACACTTAAATATCTGCGGTAAATGCTCATTTAGTTGAAACTAAATCTTCAATTAATCATCAATAATTTTGGTAACGAATAGTTGATTGTTGACTTGTAATTTATGTCATACTTAAATATATGCAGTAAATGCTCATTTAATTTGGAAACAAATATTCAATTAAGCATCAATAATTTTGGTAACAAATAGTTGATGGTAGTGTATCATGTATAACATGATGTTATATATTGTATTACGAGTGTAGTTAGATGATTTTCAGTAGCACATAAAACAATTACTCACTCTCAGAGGTTTGTGTATGACTGTCTTAGGGTCGATGTATAACTTGTCGATGTACCATGTATAACATGGTGTTATATACTGTATCGATAAACACACGCTCTATGGATCTGACATATTTTTAGTGTGAATCGCTGAATGATCACGGTTTAAATGCGTGATACCGCTTTAAATGAGCCTATTTTAGTGCAAATCGATGAATGATCGCGCTTTAAATGCGCGATCAACACGTACAATACGATGTTATACAATCCAACACAGAACGTTGTACATCAAATCTAATATTGGAATGACGAGCGTGCCCTCAGCTCTCCGTCTATTTGTGACTAACAGTGTTAGTGAACCGCTCCGACACGTGTCGCTTGATCATCGCTCGCGAAAAAATGGATGGGCAGATGAGGGTCTGGACGTTTGTACGTTTTGGTGGAGTTTGTAGTGGAGTGCATCCCTATTCCATTTTCTGGTATGGTTGTCGAGTACCAAGTGTGTTCATGTTTAACATGCAAGTGACTTCACTCAAATGTAGTATGGCAAGAAGATACAGTACAAATTGAAATCATATTAATATTTTGTTATGCATGTTCCCTACCTAGTGTGTCCTTGGTTTACATGTGTGTGGCTTTAATCCGAAATACTATGGCCAAAAGATAAAATACAAATTGATTTCGTACATATTATTATGGTATGGTTGTCCACTACCAAATGTGTCCATGTTTTACATGCGTGTGACTTTACTCAAATGTAGTATGGCTAGAAGATACGGTAGAAATTGAAATCACATTTATATTCAGGTATGGTTGTTCACTACCAAGTGTGTCTGTGTTTTAGATGTGTGTGGCTTTAATCCGAAGTACTATGGCCAAAAGATAAAATACAAATTGAACTCATACATATTATTATGGTATGGTTGTCCACTACCAAGTGTGTCCATGTTTAACATGCGAGGGGCTTCACTCAAATGTAGTATGGCCAGAAGATACGTTACAAATTAAATAGCATTTATATTATGGTATGGTTGTTCACTATGTGTCCATGTTTTAGATGTGTTTGGCTTTAATCTGAATTACTATAGCCAAAAGATAAAATACAAATTGAACTCATACATATAATTATGGTATGGTTGCCACTACCAAGTGTGTCCATGTTTTACATGCGAGTAGATTCACTCAAATGTAGTATGGCCAGAAGAGACATTACAAATAGAAATCACATTAATATTTTGTTATGCTTGTTCCCTACCTAGTGTGTCATTGTTTTACATGCATGTGCCTTTAATTCAAAGTAATATGGCCGAAAGATAAAATACGAATTGAACTCATACATATTATTATGGTATGTTTGTCCACTACCAAGTGTGTCCATATTTTACATGCATGTGACTTTACTCAAATGTAGTATGACCAGAAGATAAAGTAGAAATTGAAATCATGATTATATTCCGATATGGTTGTTCACTATTAAGTGTGTCCATGAATTCCCCCTGGACCAAAAGAATTTTTTTTACATGTATATGTGTGGTTGTATGAATCGTTATGGATAAAATATGTAGGGGAAGGTTTATATTTGATATGCCTAATTAGGGACATGTTGGAACTGAATAACTAG
Organism: Geranium rotundifolium; assembly: GCA_963920655.1. Taxonomy (NCBI): domain Eukaryota; kingdom Viridiplantae; phylum Streptophyta; class Magnoliopsida; order Geraniales; family Geraniaceae; genus Geranium; species Geranium rotundifolium. The sequence continues at coordinate 16,306,452 of OY987313.1, forward strand.
TGTTTAAGGCATTAAATAAAGATATGCAATTACATAAACATGAAATAAATATTTTTGGAAAGATAATAAATCTGAAAAGGAGAAACGCATAAACCTAATTAGTGTTAGACACATTATATAAAGATCAAATTTAGAAAAAAAGGAAAGAATTATTTTCGAAAAGAATCACTCAAGTTAGAAGACCGAATACAAATTTATGCAATTTCACGTTAATACCCATGCGCATCTGTTTTCTTACATAATTTGTGGGCCCAATGCACACGTGTGAGATTTTGTTTAAATTAAAGATCCAACGGTGTTCAACTATTCAAACACTAAATTATTGTTCTCATATGATTTATCCTATATATATATATATTTATTTATTTATTTATTTAAGGATGTCTTCCACTACAAACTTTGTGTTTTTTTACAAACCGTCCAAACCCACTCACAAGCGTTGCTTTATTGAAATTTGCACGCACTCTCCCAGCGCGCGCCACGTGTCTCGGAAAGCTGGCCCGCAGTGACTTTTTGGGTCGCAAAAGATTCACACCCAGTGCAAAAGTTCCACACATGTCACCCTCAGATGGAACTTTTGCACTGAGTATGGAACAGGTGGAACTCTTGGACACGTGTTTCGTGCTAGAGAACGTGCTCGCAGATTCCCATGTCTGTCGTGGGTTTGGACAATTTGTAAATGAGCTAAAGTTTGTATGTGATTTAAATCATATATATAGGAGATATCAGCTATAAACCCCAAAAAAAGTCAAAACGTCCAAACTTTATTCCAACAATTAGATTGATGTGCAGCTACTACGAAGGCGACAAGTGGCGCGGACAGGAGATCTTCCCATTTAACAGAGGCAGCCGAAAAATTCAGGGTATTTGGGTCATTTCGTGGAGAAGACCTCATACCATTTTCGACGGTTTGCCTTACCAGAAAAGCGAGCGCGAGGATTGGCTGGCTGTAGAGCAATTTTGTTTTCAACTCAAAGATGACAAGAAGTGTGATTTGTTCTCATCGACCCGATTGAGAATTATCGGTAAGTAGCGCGATTTTTTGATAGTTCTGCAGTCAATTAGGTGTGTTATTGATTTTTTCTCGATTATGTTGTTATTAATTTCTGATTTGTTTTTTTTTTAATTTTTGCCGGTTTCGATATGATCTAGGGTTTTTTCTTTTATCTACAACAAATCTAAGGTGTAGAAGACGACGACGACGAGGATGATAACGATTGACCACCGTCGCTGCATGTCTTTTACTCATTTTCTACGTTTGTAATGTTTTTGTAAGCGATTCTCCTTCGGGGGAAACCTTTATATTAATCAATTTTGCATCTTTTTTTTCTGTTTATGTATAACATGTCGACATACTCTGCATAACATGCCGGGTTGTACTGTATAACCAGTTTAACTAAATAATGTTCAACTACACATAAAAAGATTAACCACTTTAGAGGTTTATTTGTAACTGTCTCACTGGTTAAGTATAATATGGAAGTGTATCATGTATAACATGTTGTTATATATTGTATAACCAATATATTTAGATGATGTTCAGCAGCGCATAAAACGATTACCCATTTAGCTGAATGCACGCTCTCCCAGTGCGTGCCATGTGTCCAGGAAGGCTGCCCGCAGTGCCTTTGTGGGTCGCAAAAGTTCCACCATGTCACCCTTAGGTTGAACTTTTACGCTGAGTGTGGAACTTTTACAACCCCAAAAATCAGTGCGGACCATCTCTTGGATACTGGTCGCGTGCTGAGAGGACGTGCGCGCAAATTACCATGTCTGCAATGGGTTTAGACAGTTTGTAAATAAACTTAAGTGCCTATATATATATATATATATATATATATATATATATATATATATAGGGAAGCGTTCGGGTGAGAACTAATTGTGGTGTGAGAACATGAGAACTACTGACGATAACTTATTCTCATTGGACATTCATTTATTTTTAATGGCCAAAGACTTTATGTTGGACATTCACTATTTCTGTTGGACATTCACTTTTATTGAATATCACCATTTTCATTGGACACTCACTTATTTCCATTAGACATTCACTTATTTTCAATGACCAAAATTAGTTCTCATGTTCTAACAAAAGAGTATGGTTCTCACCTGATTGCTCCCCTATATATATATATAGTAGATATCATATACGAACCAGAGGAAAATGTCAAAACGTCCAAACACTACATCAGCCGTCTAATTTTTGCGCATGCAACATGATTGTGACACCTATCGCGGACGGATTTGATACCAACTTAACAGAGACAAACTGAGAAGTCGGGGCCGTTGAGTCATTTTGCGCAGAAGACCTAATACAATATGTGACGGTTTGGTTTCTCAGAACAACGATCGCGAGGTTGTATTGGTTGTAGATAGATTTCGACTTCGTTTTCGTACTTAATTTTGATCCGTTTTTTTTAAAGAAGGTGGTATGTGATTGTTTTTTTCTTCGATTTGGTTTTCAAATCTCGGTGCGCGATTTCTGATTTGAGCTTATATCGATTTCGTAGTTTTGTAGTTTCGATTTGTTTTTTTTATTTAAGCCGATTTGAATTTGATCTAGGGTTTTTTTAATCATCATGTTGTTATTGATTTTTGATTTTTGATTTAGAGTTTTTTTCTTTTAGGTACAACAAATCTGAGGTGCAGAAGATGATGTCGACGAAGAAGATGTTGCATCTGTCTTTCTGTTTATGTACAACATGTAGATGTTCAGTGTATAACATGACGGTTTATACTGTATAACTAGTGTGATTAAATAATGCTAAGCATCACATAAAACGATTACTCATCTTCTGTGAATTTTTTTTGTATTTTTTTTGTAAGCGCTTGTCATTTGGGGCAAGCTTTAGATTAATCAGGTTTGCAACAGTCATTCTGTTTATGTATAACATGTCGATGTACTAAGTATAACATGATGTCATATAATGTATAGCCAGATTAATTATATAATGTTCAACAACACACAAAACGATGGACGATCACTCTTTGGATATAGCCTATTTTAACGTGAATCGCTGAATGATCGCGGTTTAAATGCGCGATCGCGCTTTAAATGCACCTATTTTTAGTGTGAATCGTTGAATGATCGCGCTTTAAATATGCGAACACGATTTAAATGCGCGATCAGCACACACAATATGATGTTATACACCCCAACACAGAAAGTTATACGTCACATCTGATATTGGAATGACGTGCGTGCCCTCAGCTCTCCTTCTGTTTGTCACTAACTGGGTCAGCGAACCGCTCCGCCACGTGTCACTTAATCATCGTTCGCGAAAAAATGGACCGCCAGATGAAAGTTTGGACGTTTGAACAATTTAGGTGAGTTTGTATTGGAATGCATCCCTATATATATACACGTGTGTCCAAAATTATTAGAATTGTCATATGGCTCATCGGTAAGAACCCAACATTATTAACCTTTGAGTTTGGCAGTCTCTCGCAATAAGGTTGTTACTAATCTTGCCAATATTATCTCAGCTTTTTAAATTATTAATGAAGTATTATCTAAGCTTCTAAATATACGATACAAAACTGGATCATATAACTTTAAAATGTTATTACATTGACAGATTTGGTGTTGAATGTTGAAATGAACCACACAAATACAAAACGAATTGAAGACCTCAACATTAAGTTTACTATTACAATGAGTTATTGAATTATATTAATTTACATAATTAAATAATATGTTATTTAAATAAAGATCTTAAAATTTACACAGTTAATATGTTATCATAATTTATAATCATTGTTTATTAACATTGTTCTGCTATAATTTATATCAGTTAATTCATATTCATTGTTTTGTAAATAATTGCACATGAATTATTTTATAGCCAAATTGGTCGAGCTTTTAAGAGCCGCTCAATCTTTTGTTACATTAAAATTTTGATATATGTTAGTTGTAATTCAACTCGAACCGAATTTAAGCGCAATGTTGAGTCGTTTGTTAAACAAGTGTAGCTCGAGCCAACTTATCGGAGTTTGTAAGACTTGTCAACCAACTTGCTTCGTATTTATATATATATAAGTTAAATTCAAACTCAATTAAAAATAAATAGTCAAATTGAATTAGTTTTTGTTATACACATTTAATTATTAATTTTTTTTTAATTAACTATGTTATTTATAAAAATAAATTTTTAGTATGAAGTTTTGCCATCTTAGAAATTTTTTTGGATCCGTCGTTTGTTCTTCATATGGCTTTTGAAATCCTCCGTCAAATCCATGAGGGCTTTCATTTCACAAAATTAGTTTTGACAGATGAAATAGACCAAACAAAATTGAGAGAAAATATAATGAATAACAATTAGTGCTATTTGTAATCTACATTTATTGGGATTATAATGTCAAAAATAGATGGATTAATTTCGAGTAATATCAGAATATATAACAAAAGCAGTGTCCTGTATGTATCCATCATCCTGCATACGAAGTCAAATTTCATTAAGAAAATAATTAATTTTATAATATATAAATAAGACTTGTACGATCCTGTTCCTTACAATAATATCATAAACAATTATACATTCAAATTAATATATTTCAGAAATCTCTAGAAGCTTTAACAATGATCAGTCAAGGTCACTCATGGAATTAATTTACTATTGATATGCAAGTAGGCCACTTATTTTATGTCAAACTTCAGTATTTGGGTCCTTATTCGCGTAAAATTGAATCCCAAATAGAACTTAAGAGGCTTAGCCCAGCAAGCATAATACCCAAATACAAATGGGCCTTGAAATTTATGCCGAAATAACTTATTAGCATCAGATCAGCCCAAGACGCATCCACTAATTAATAGGCTGTGCATGGGTCGGTTTCGGTCTGAATTTTAATCTGACCAACTTGCAATTATTTGTTACGTAAATTTGGAATTCTTTGTTCTGCGAATCTGCAATCGATCGATCAAGCGGGCGAAGAAAAAATGGGAGAATCTGCAGTCGGAGGTTGATGAATACTAAGTTGTCGGGGACGAGTTCAATTTCCCAAATAAAAGAACCGAATGTTGATAGAGATGTAATAAGAGTAAGAGGGCCGGCTCAATTGTTCTTGAAACCTAAAGCAAAAATGATTAATAACACTATTATTTTAAGTATTAGTTCTCAAAATGGGCCTAAAATATTAAAATTTTGGGGCTTTTATTTATCATACTTGGACTCCATTTCTTAAGTAGGCCTAAAGCATTTGCTTCATTTACTTTATGGACGAGACGACCTGAAGAGTAATAAGTTTTTTTCTTCAACAAAATGAAAAGTTTAATAATGAAACAAGCAATTACATCAAAAAAAACTAGAAGAAAAAAAAGTGACATGGGAAAGAAGGAATAAATAGAGAATCCCGTGCCTCAACGATTTAATTTAAGTCCCATTTTAGTATTTTACAATACTTGAAAAGTACTTGTCTACAAGGTAACGACTACAAAGCTAAGAAATGAAAATTAATTGTATAAAAATATAAAGACGAATGTGACAAAGGAAAAGTAATAGCCTAAGAAATGTAAGTTAGTTCTTTCCGAGATGTATAGCAAATGTAAAGAAAATATATAATAAATCAACAAATATAAACTATCATTTTGAAAGAAATAATTGCACTTAAGTACACCAACCAAACATGTTTTGCACGTTAATACGTTCAAACATTTTTTAATTTGTCAGGTCACGCAAAATTCATATTTTTCACTACTTTCAATTCCATTAGTTTTTTGTATTAAGAAAATCGGCATGTAAAGCTGGAAACGATACAGAAATATGAATTTTTAATCAGTTAACAAGTGAAAAAAAATATATGGTATAATGATGTGCAAAATGTGTTTGGTTGTACCTAGATGCAATTATCCATTTTAAAAAACACTTGGATTCATTCACAACAATATCTCAACACTTCTACAACAACTTGATTCATTCGATACAATATCCAACATTCGATTTGTACACAACAATATCCAACACTTCTGCATAGTAAATTGGAGAGTGCTAATTTAACAATGTAAAATACTAATTTCGGATTTGTTAAGGAACCAGTTTAAGAAATGCATAGTATAAGTTTATAAAACTTGATTCATTCACAAACAATATTCAACACTTCTGCTGAAATTAACAAGTATCAACCAACAAACTTGATCCAAAAGATACGCATGTTTTCTACAACAATACTAGACACACTGTTTTTAGGGTTATTTAAGAACAAACTCAAATAAGGCTCCTCATTTTAGTGGTATCAACAAAATGGAAAGTAGCATCTTATCAAATACAAAGTGTAACTTTAATGAATGTAAAGTGTTATCAAATATGTAAAGCATGTTATCAAATGTAAATTGTCAATTTATCAAACATAACGTATCAGTTTATCTATTGTACGTAAATGAAAATTAGTTGTGAGCAAAAAATATTTAATGTAATCAACGCAAAATATGCAAAGACAAAAGCTTAAACACAAATTTACATGCAATCAATTCATCCCTAAACCAATGTAATAAGAGCATAAAGCAAATTTATGTAGCAAAAGTATGATTAATCCTACAGAAACTGCAAAAACATATGCATGCATTCAGATCAGCCCTGAACCCCTCAAATCTACACTCAACTCAAACAAACACTAAGATTAACATAACGGTCTATGAAATTAAATAGAGAAAACTGGTAATATGGTGTATAATTTGCAACATAACCACAGTAATCACACTAATCAACTGTCGTTGACTTAGATAGACTAAATAACGTACAAAATCAGCAAAAAATCATAATCTCAACTTTTTTATTACATGTGATTTAGCTAGGGTTCTAGTCAACAATAGCTTCATCGCCTTTAGATTTTTGACTTTATCAAAGGTCTTCAATCGCAAAAGTCGTTGATAAAATTTTTGAGGTTTGATTGCTTAAGGTGCGAGAGAAATGAAAGATGAACAATTTAGAGTTAGTGTAACAAAATTGAAATGTCTCACAATGTAGGCGATTTGGATGGGGTGGGTTGGTAGAAAGACCTGCTAATGGTAAAATAACATGAATAATATAAGAGTTGATGTTATTTACAAATAATTCTTTTAATGAACCACTAAATATAAGTCATTCAAATTTTCAGTTAAGCGGCCGCAACTGGTTCTATGTCCTCACTGCAAGAAATTTTTCTCATGTGATTATATATATATAATTACATTTCAGTGCAAACCCCACACAAATCTAAACCCGTCCGAACCCTTGATCCATCCGTTCCTTTGCGAGAGAGCTCCCAGATGCTTGACACATGGAAACACGCTAAAATCTACTAATGTTAAGTGTGTTAGCGGTTTCGTGAGGGCTTTCTCGTCAATTTTCTACGTTGACGGTTGATCTAACAAAAGGTTTTTGTTTTCCTGTACTGTACGAAAAGAAGAAAGAAAAAAGAACACAGTCAAAGAAAAGAATAGTTCGAAGGTCAAGGAAGAGTAGAGACGAGATCGAAGAATGGAATATTTGTCGCCAGAGAATATAAATGGTATATCATTGTTGGTTTCTATTTTCACACGTTTTTGCGATTGTTGATACTTAGTCTAATTTAGGATTTGGGGGTTGTGGTAGTTCAGATACTAATGGCCTGTGGAAGAAGAGTTATTCAGAGTTCGGTGTGGTCGTATGCATCTGTAGCCGATGGTAAGTATGAGATTTACAAGGTTAAATTTTTAGGGTTCATATTTGTGAGTCGATTTTATACGAAATAGGCTTTATACCTATGATCATAGAGATTTGAGTTTTTTTTAAGTTATTATATTTAAATGACCAACGTTTAACTTACATGTATAAACTTTACCCTCAGTTTTCCAAACCTTACCCTTACATTTCCGAATCTTACACTTACAAATTCGGACCTTACCCGTACATTCCAAAACAACACTTATATTCACAAACATTTCACTTAGATTCCCGAACATTTCACTTAAATTTCCAAACATTCCACTTGCATGTCCATATTCATATATCCAGTATAACTACTTAATTGTTTGTCAGGTGCACAATCCGCAAACACGGCATTTGAAAGCAATGTCCCTCTTGCTCAATGTCCCTAACTTGCTAAAACAGTAGCCAGAATGAAGGGGAAGAGGAGGAGAGAAGCATTAAACGATGAGCCAGTGGATAGCGACTTCGATGATGAAATCCCCGCATCTCGGCCGAAGAAAAGATATCATTCTGACAAGGTCCCCAAGGTGAAAGACAATTTCAAATGTCGGGCAGCACCTAAACAATTCTTGAAAGTGATAAAGGATTTTACTGACGCCCATAAATATAACGTCGAGGAAATGGGCTTTAGAGACCTGCTACACTTGCAAATAAGGACCGTTCCTTCGAAGCTAGCACGGTGGCTCGTAGATGCGTTCTTGGATACGCGAGTTGCGCTGAAGTTGGAAGAGAGAGTTGGAGGTCCACGACGAGGATGTGGCGGTCACAATAGGCCTCCCGTGTGGGAGAGACGAAATAGTATTTGTCACTCACCGGGATCCATCCGACGACCTCAGGGACGGGAGCACATCGCATGACGCAGGGGATTATTTTGCACCAATTCATACAGTTATTGATTCATTGATGAATTAACTGTATGGCGGTATCGAGTTTAAAAGCAACTTCCTAGTTGTGGTTGCAACGATGTTCGTGTACCACGAAACTGGTACATATTGTTATGGGCCCAAAAGTTCGTCGTACCAACGCATTTTGCCCATAACTTATTTTTTTATTGCTCGTCATTGTGTTTAATATCAATGTTATTAAGAACTTTTAATGTTGGGAGTGGTTTGAGAGTCTTTGTTGCAGGAGCACGGGTTTAGCGCCTATTTCAAGAAGTGAAAAAGTGAAGGAAAGAGGTGAGCAAGGGCCTCCTTTCGAGCCTCCGGACTGGAGGGTCCAGAGGAAGGAACACCTGAGAAGGCCTCCTTTGGAACCTCCGGACCAGAGGGGCCAGAGGAAGGCACACTTGAGAGCCACTCCTTTGGAGCCTCTAGTCTGGAGGGGAAATCGGAGGCTATCTCTGGAGTTAGTTAAGTGCCTCCTTTGGAGCCTCCGAAGCGGAAGGGAAATCGGAGGGTCATTTTTCTGGTCTCCATCTAAGCATTTTAAAGGTCATTTTGAAAGGGTAACTTAGAGAACTTGAAGGTTTGAGACTCAAAAGACTTGGGAACTTGTGGGAGACTATTGGAGCTCAATTCTTGGAGCTTGAGAGCCATTGGGAGGAGCTTCAAGGTGGAGAATCCAAGAGCTAGGTGCAAGCTTGGAGAAGAAGAACCTCACCATTTCCTAAGTTTTTTTCTACTTTTATCACTTCTTCTAGTTGATTGTTGGATATGGATTGTAGTTTTGTATTTGATTTCATGATATTTGCTTTAAACTCCATGGCTAGGGAGTACTTCCTTGGCTATGGAGACTAATTTGAGTAAAACACTATGATTCCATAATTTTGAGGTATTACTTCTAGGCAATTTGATGTGTTGACGTGGATTGCTTGAATTGCTTGTGATTATCCATGGTTGAATGTGTAGGATAGAGATATTCTATGTTGGAGACCTAGGATAGTTTGACCTTATTCAATTCATAGAATCGAGAGAGAACCGTTGAGTTGATGGATCGAGGTAACCCCAGGGGCGGAGGTTTGGAACCTTTTGCTTCCTTGAATGTTAGTTAAGGTACTTATGTTAGGTAATTTGGTGTGATTGCATGAATGCTTGTGTTTGATGAGAATTGTCATGAATTAGTTACTCATGAGTGATTACATAGGTTAAGGACCGAGTTCGAGAGGATAGGACTTGCTTGAACGAGCATTTGTCACAAAGATGAACTTGTAGTTTAAGATTGTCGGTCTACGTCCGATGATAATTGTACTTGATCTCGAGAGAGGGAAAAACGATGCATCACTAGGCTAAACTCAATGTCGAGGGACGAGTTTAGTAGCTTAAGGCATAGACTAATCACCATCAATCCTAAAATTGTACTTTGACCATAATAACTGTTGTGCTTAGTGCAAGTTGAGTGAAGAGCGAGCTCGAGAGAGTCGTGAGCATCTCATTTTAGGTTGATTTTAATGTCGAGAGACGAAATTGACACGATGACGGTTGAGTATCTTCACATTCGAATTTCTTGGAATGTATGTCTCGTTTGTTGGTTTCACTAGTGCACTACATGAGTTAGTCTCCTAAGCCCCTTGGTAAATCGAAATATCAACAATTGTTAAGTAGCTTGCACTTGAAGTAATTGAGAAAACACCAAAAAGAGAAGTAGTAGAACCATCACATTTCAACTAAACACATGAATTACGAAACAGTGCCCTTTGTTAATCCCCGAGGAAAAAAGACTGGGATTTGATTGCATACCCTATATTACTTGTGCGTGTTCCGTGTCCTTAATCCGACACGAATCAGCTTTACAAGTTGGCGCCATTGCCGGGGATTAATCGACGTCGGTTTTGTTTTGTTTTGACTTGTAATTTGGTTTTAAAAAAAGTGCTTGATATGTTCGGTGGTTTGTTCGTAGGTACCATTGATAGTGCATGACCCGAGCGAGGGGGCACATTGAGTTTGACTACAATCCATAAATTGAAGCATTTTGTCGGAGGAATAAAGCGTTGAACAAGAGAGCTCAACCTATGGTGGAAATGGCACAATCTTCGGGTAGAGGGAATCATGGGAGCCCGGTGGCCCAAGATGACGTGAGAAGTGAGCATGGTAGAGAGGAATTTGATGTTCGAAGGAATCGAGTGGACGACGAGTTTGTGGATGAACGAGAAGACGGATTCAATACTCCTCGCTCCAAACAACA
>OY987313.1:16317438-16500570 GCA_963920655.1 Geranium rotundifolium
AAGCGTGGAGTTAGAAAGACATCTACAACTACGTGCAATGGAATGGAGAGACTTTGGTGATGTGGTCCTAAATGAGTTGTTCTTTGGCGGGTTGTCACAAGCGTCCCAAATGGCGGTTAACGTCGTGGGAGGAGGGGCTTTGCTTTCGTTGCCCCCGGAGAGAGTGTATGATATTGTTGAAAAATGTGTACTTAACAGTTATCAATGGAACGACGGTGGAGGAAGGGATTCGAGGCAAGTGGCTTCATTTTCAAATGGAATGAAGAACAAGAGACTATGAAAACATCGTGGCCAGCGAGAGCATCACCATCGTCTCCAACCTCCAAGATACAGGGGGGGGGGGGGGGGGGGAGAGCAAATATACCGGATGCACAACTTTGAGCTCCGGCCAATGGTGCTTAGCGTCCTCCAAACTAATCCCCAATTCAAAGGGGTCGGTGACGAGGCGCATTGCCATCTTAGAATGTTTGAACAAGTAGTAGAGACGATGGCGGGAGGCTATCCCATTGATGTGGTGAAATGCATGTTATTCCCATTCTCGTTGGGGGGGGGGGGGGGGGGGGGGGGGGGGGGGGGGGGGGCTTCGCGAAGGAATGGTACAGGGCGTTGGACTCACGAGATAGGCACAATTGGCCGGAATTGGAGTACCTCTTCCTAGCGAAATATGTTCCACCTAGGAGAAGCGTGGAGTTAAGAAAAGACATCTACAACTACGTGCAATGGAATGGAGAGACTTTGGGCGATATGGTCCTAAATGAGTTGTTCTTTGGCGGGTTGTCACAAGCGTCCCAAATGGCGGTTAACGTCGTGGGAGGAGGGGCTTTGCTTTCGTTGCCCCCGGAGAGAGTGTATGATATTGTTGAAAAATGTGTACTTAACAGTTATCAATGGAACGACGGTGGAGGAAGGGATTCGAGGCAAGTGGCTTCATTTTCAAATGGGAATGAAGAACAAAAGACTATGAAAAGCCTATCGGAGAAAATGAATTCGTTACTAAAGATGATGCAAGGTGGCCAAGCATAAGGATCGGGCGCGCAAGTAGATGTGCAATACATGGACTACAATAAAAACTGTGGAGGCTTCGGAGGCGGTCTGAATCTAAGGCAAAACAGAGGGTTCCAAGATCGGATGCCGCTATCTCCCTATCCTGGTTGTAGGGGTAACCATGGGCATGGTAACAACAACAATACTCATCCTCCACACAACAACAATCATGAAAGGGGTGGTTATGATAAAGTTTATGGAGGCGCCACACAAGGGGGGGAACTATAACGGGCCGAAAAACAATGGTCGGGAAAGTTACGATAGAGAGAAAAGCAATCAAGCCTCCCTGTCGGGTGGAGATGAGTCGTTAAAAAAAACACTCATGACATTCATGAAAACTCAAACGGCCATCAATGAAGAATTGCGACAAGGGATAAAGAATATATTGAAATAAGGCTTGAACAAGGAAATGCACTATGACCGGCGGGGACTCTCCCTAGTAACACCGAGGTTCTTCGGGATAATGGTAAGAGATAAGTAAGTACCATCTTTCTTGGAGAAAGTGAAGAGAAGGCTAGCCCAATGAGAGTAGTGGAAGATGAGCCCGTTGTTGAAGCATGGAAGCATAAGCTCATTCATCCATTTCCCCAAAGGATACAATAGAGCAAGGATGATAGAAATGCTCGTGGTTGCTTGCGAGACTTGATCAAAGTTGAAGTTAATGCTCCACTCATGAAGCAAGTGGAAAGGAAACCGGAGCTACATAAGTTGTTAAAGAGCTTGGAGAAATGAGAATTAAAGCGCATGAAGGGCATATGGTAAGCATGAGCCCCGAGGCAAATGCTTTATTGTTAAATTCTCTTCTCGAGAAAGCAAAGGACCCCGGAAGCTTTATTGTGCCGATAGGACTAGGGTTTACACATCGTAAAGCCCTGTGTGATCTAGGCGCCGGAGTTAATGTGATGTCTCTATCATTATATGAGGAACTCGATTTGACGAGTATGAAGAAGACAACGGTGGAGTTGCAACTAGCTGATAATTCGGTGGTGAATCCCAAAGGTGTTGTGGAAAATGTGTTGGTCAAGGTGGGTAAGTTCATTGTGCCTATAGATTTCGTAGTACATGACTACAAAGCAAGCAAAGAGGTGAATCTTATTTTGGGAAGACCATTTTTAGTCACGACTGACACGTGCATAAGTGTTAAGAGATAGTTGAAAATGACCATCGGGAAGGAGTCACTCACGTTTCGAATGTCCTCGCTCGATGAGAAGTCGAGCCCCAAGTGCAAGACGGTGAGGATAGAAAGGAGTGACCTTGAGAAGGTAGAACATGAGTTAGAGGCTCTCAAGGCTAAGAGTGGGACGGATGGAGCTAGGGCAAAGGAAATGCCAATTTCTATTTGCTATAATGTGAAGGCGTTGCCCATCGTCAAACAATGTGGGGGAATGGAAGTTGACACTCCTATGACTAGGAGTTTGCCTAAGAAAGCAAGGCCGGAGAATAAGAAGAAGATAAGTAACTCTAGTGCTCGTAGCGCCATGAGAATGATGCGGCTACCCAAGGCATGCGTAGTCCAATGGTGTGAGCCAAGCAACATGGAAAGAACGATGACAAAGTGGAAGCAACTCAAAGGCCATTGGTGCCTATCATGCATTCGTCCTCCTAATGAATGAGGTACCCCCATTCCATCTTTGTAAATCCGTTTTAGTTTGGTATTGTTAGTTTGGGTTGGTTAGTTTGTTTTGAGAAGTTTAAGAATAAATTTTGCTTGCATGTTCGAGTTTGAGATATTAGGAATAATTGCTTGCTTGTGATCCATTTGAATTACTAGTAATTGGATTTTGGGTTCAATTGCCTTGTTTTGGAAATTCCTATGCATGCTAGTGAGTTGTGGTGAAGCCTTTTGGATTGTGATGGTTTTGGATGGAATATTATTTATTTGCGAATTTTGAGGTATGATTGAATTGTGAAAATGGAGTATTACTTGAATGTTAGTTTGCCATTAGTTAAAATTCAAGTGCTTGAGCTATTTTTTAGTATTCACATACTGACACGTGACCTCGAGTTAGGGTTAGTGATGGTTTTAAGGGTGAAAAAAGGGGTTGGGAGAGAGAAAAATTGAGCAAGGAGTTGTAGTGAGTTGAGAAAAAAAAGAGTGTTTTGAGTTTGCCCCTTGATCCCCAAACTCGGACATGGTCCGAGGTAAAAGGAAAGGGGGGAGATTAAGAGATGGGTTCCACATATTAAATCTCTAACGTCTACATTGTAGTTACGACGTTTTTCGAGATTGGCTAATTTTGAAGGAACTGAAGAAACATGTTACAAAGAATGTCGAAGCATCTTCTACGACATCTGGTGTGACATTGTTGACGGCATCTCGGCAAGCATCCTGATTGACTGAAATCAGGAAAGTACATATTCGGCAGTGCAGCAAGAAAACGATTAGGAAAGTGCAGAACGACTCCTAATCTGAAAAGAAGAAAGACGGTGATTAAGAGGAAACCCTTGAGGGTTAGTACTCATCCACGATTGCTATAAAAGCTTAGGCTACCCCCTTAGCAATCGTGTGGTTCTTTATTTGTTTCCTAGCAACAATTTGCAAGGTTCTTAGACGTAAAGGTTTGCGGGCTGAGAAATTGCTTATTGAGCTTAGGACTTTGTGTATCACATAACTATAGGGAGTTAGGTGATTGAGGGTTTACTGAAAGTCGTGAGTTGAAGACTGCACGCAACCACCAAGCTTGAAGACGACAGAGCAAGGCGATTGCTCGAAGAGTGGAATCAAGACGTTCTTGGATTCAGGGGGAGACCCTGAGATAGATTGCACTGTAAGACGTAGCATAAAGTATAGATCTAGGAGGGATCACAGGTACTTGTATGTTCTGACGGATTACTGATAAGTGAAATCTTTCCACTAGGCTGAGAGCCCCCAGACGTAGGTGACGTTGCACCGAACTGGGTAAACAATCTGCTGTGTCATTACTTATAGCTTTCTATTTACTGTCCTACTTTATCTACGCAAGAAGTCAGACACAACGTTATAGCATTCTGTGTAACATTGTGTGTGGCATCTTGCACGACTAAGCTGATCAGAATTTCAATTGGTATCAGAGGGGGCACCTATAGCTTTAGGTGAGTTCCTAAACAAATATTTTGATCAAAGATGGACAATACCAGAGAAGGAGGATCCATAAATCGGCCACCTGTTCTAGATGGGAGCAACTATGGCTATTGGAAGGCTCGAATGTGTGCCTTCATGAAGTCACTAGACAACAAGACATGGAAGGCTGTACTCAATGGTTGGAATGCACCACAACTCAGTGACAGTGATGGCAATCCTATCGGCCCAAAACCAGAAAAAGATTGGACCGATGATGAAGATGAAGAATCACTGGGAAATTCTCGAGCTCTGAATGCTATCTTCAATGGTGTTGACAAGAACGTGTTCAGACTAATCAACACATGCACAACTGCCAAATCAGCATGGGACATCTTGGCCGTAGCATATGAAGGAACAACTAAGGTTCGAGAACAGAAACTGCAATACCTGACTACCAACTTCGAAGCCCTCGTCATGAAGGAAGATGAATCAATTGCAGATTTCAATGTTCGCATTCGTGATCTAGCCAATGAATCCTATTCTCTGGGAGAACCAATGTCTGATGAAAAATTGGTAAGAAAAACCCTACGTGCTCTAAGTCCTAGGTTCAAGATGAAGATCACAGCAATTGAAGAAGTTCATGACCTCAAGGTCTTGAAATTTGATGAGCTGATGGTATCTCTGATTACCTATGAGTTGTCTCTACCCAACATCGACAAAAGGAACAAAGGAGTTGCTTTCAAGAGCTCAACACACAAGCAACCAGATCCCGAGGATTCGGATTCTGATGAAGACATCGAGGCTACAATGGCCCTTCTCACAAAAAGGTACAACAAAGCCATGAGAAGATTTAGTCGAATGGGTGGACGGAATGTCACAGCAAATGCCAGAAACAATGCTCCACAAAAAGCTCAAGCTGGAGGTAGTCTTGACAGACCAAACATGAGTGGGGAAGAAAACAAAAACAAAGGACTTCAATGTCACGAATGTGAAGGATTCGGCCACCTCCGTAGAGAATGTCCAAATTTCCTCAGACAACAAAAACGAGGATACAATGCCACTCTATCAGATGATGACAATGAAGATAGTGGATCTGAAGAGGTAAGCAACTTTGTTGCATTCACTACTACTACTCCTACATCTAATGTTGATAATGCTGTCGATATCAATAATGATCCAACTCCAAATGAGAATTGGACTAAAGAACAACTAGTCGAGGCATACAAAGGCTTGCACACCAGATGGATCAAGGAAACTCTGATACTTGATCAACAAGGCGAAAGGATCATTAGTCTTACCAACGACAAGTCTAGATTTCTAGAGACGATCGTGGAGCTGAAACGAGAAATCACCAGACTCAATGGAGAAATTAGTCTCATGACTAAATCGGTAAAGATGATGAATCCAAGCACAGAAAGCCTTGACAAGATTTTATCGGTGGGAAAACAGTCCAAAGATACGACGGGACTAGGGTACACACATGCTGTCCCCTCAACAACAGGGACAAAGTTTGTCCCACAACAAGCCTTGACTGACAAGAAACAACAGGATGCCCCACCCCATCCTACAGGACGACCTACAACAAAAGCCATAATATCGTCTACAACCTGTTCTTGTCAAGAAACTGTCAGAAGACAACCTCCACGCAGACAACAAAGCTACAGAAGACCAGCTCATCAATATCAATGGATATGCCATTACTGTGGTCAACTTGGTCACATCAGACCTTTCTGTTTTCAACTTCTAGAAAGGAAGCAAGCTCAGCTACACCAGAAGAGATATCAAAGGCATCTCTCATCTCCTCCGAAGACATCCCGTCTTGAATGGAGACCTAAGAACCTGGCCTATAGAGCTAATGTTGCATATACATCCTTGAGTGCTTCAACAAACAAAGACTGGTATCTCGACAGTGGATGCTCTCGACACATGACAGGTACTCCAGAGTTTCTCTCCAATCTTAAATTATATACAAACTGCTTTGTTACGTTTGGAGATGGGATCCGAGCACGAATCATTGGAAAAGGAGTGCTCAAGCATCCAGAAGCCACCTCCTTGACTGAAGCATTACTTGTAGAAGGACTTAAGGCAAACCTGATTAGCATCAGTCAGATCTGTGATCAGGATTTAGTAGTAAAATTCACTAAAGAAGCCTGTATAGTGAACAACATCGATCAGGTCACTATTCTACAAGGAGTTCGCTCGGCAGACAATTGCTATATCTGGTCTCCCGAGACACATACCGAAGCAACCAAGTGCCTTGTCTCCAAAGCAGAAGAAACCAAACTATGGCATCGAAAGCTTGGACATCTAAACCTTAGAAGTATGCAAAAGGCAATCTCAGAGCAGGCTATCACCGGAATCCCAAACCTAAAAATAGTTGAAGGAAAGATCTGCGGAGAATGTCAGATTGGAAAGCAAACCAAGATGTCACACAAGAAGCTTCAGCATATCACCACCTCTCGAGTACTTGAGCTGATACATGTTGACCTCATGGGACCAATGCAAGTTGAAAGCCTTGGAGGAAAAAGATATGTCTTTGTATGTGTAGATGATTACTCACGATACACTTGGGTTGACTTCCCTCGTGACAAATCAGACACATTCTCGATCTTCAAGAATCTATGCATCCAAGTCCAACGAGAAAAAGGAGAGACAATTGGCAAAATCATCCGCCTTCGTAGCGATCATGGTCGAGAGTTCAAGAACAGCAAGTTTGCAGATTTCTGCAACTCAGAAGGGATAGCACATGAATTCTCAGCGCCAATCACTCCTCAACATAATGGCATTGTTGAGCGCAAGAACAGGACTCTACAGGAGATGGCGAGAGTTATGATGCTGGCTAAAGACACACCAACTCACTTCTGGGCAGAAGCACTTAACACTGCTTGCCATATCCACAATCGAGTCACTCTCCGACCAGGTATGTCAGTAACTCATTATGAAATATGGAGGGGGAGAAAGCCCAATGTTAAGTACTTCCATATCTTTGGCTCCACTTGTTATATACTGGCTGATAGAGAGCCTCGCCAAAAGCTTGGCTATTCAAGGAATAGTCGTGCATACCGAGTCTTCAACAAACGAACCAAGACAATGATGGAATCAATCAATGTTGTTGTTGACGATGACTGCGAAGATGCCTCAGAAGATGCGACAGACGAAGACGGAGCCTATCCTCCCAACAATGTCAGGAAGTATGCTACTCCAGATGTCAGAGAAGATGCTAGCAGCAAAACAGAAGATGATGTCGCCAATAACGAAGAAGTTCCTGAAACTAGCAACAAGAATCCCTCACGAAGAGTCCAGATTAACCATCCTATCTCTGAAGTTATTGGAAACCTGAATGAAGGCATAGGACTCGGTCAAAAGCTCCTGAAGATTATCACGAGATGATCGGAAATATTTGCTTCGTTTCTAAGACAGAACCCAAAAACATCAATGAAGCCATCAATGATGAATATTGGGTCAATGCTATGCAAGAAGAGCTGATTCAATTTGAGAAAAATCAGGTATGGGAACTGGTGCCCAAACCAAGTGAAGGAAACATCATAGGCACCAAATGGATCTTCAAGAACAAATCTGATGAGCTTGGCAACATCACTCGCAACAAAGCAAGGTTAGTTGCTCAAGGATATACTCAAATTGAGGGTGTCGACTTCGATGAGACATTTGCTCCTGTGGCAAGACTTGAAGCAATTCGTCTCTTACTAGGGATATCATGTCATCTACAGATAAAGCTCTACCAGATGGATGTCAAAACTGCGTTCTTGAATGGGGATCTCAATGAAGAAGTATATGTGTCACAACCCAAAGGATTTGTTGACCCTCACTATCCTGATCATGTGTATAAACTCAAGAAAGCTCTCTATGGGTTGAAACAAGCACCAAGGGCTTGGTATGAAAGGCTCACAAAATTCCTCATCCAAAGCGGCTACACTAGAGGGGGAGTCGACAAGACCTTATTTGTGAAGAATGAAGATGGAAATCTAATGATAGCTAAAATCTATGTCGATGACATTGTTTTTGGAGGGATGTCAAGCAAGATGGTAGAGATATTTATTCAACAGATGCAATCAGAATTTGAGATGAGCATGGTGGGAGAGTTTACTTATTTTCTAGGCTTCCAAATCAAACAACAAAAGGATAGCATCTTCGTATCTCAGAGCAAATATGCGAAGAATATTGTCAAGAAGTTTGGGCTAGAGAAAGCCTCACATAAAAGGACACCAGCAGCTACACATGTCAAGCTAACTAAAGATGATCCAGGAGAAGTCGTCGACCAACACCTATACAGGAGCATCATCGGTAGTCTCCTCTACCTCACCGCGAGTCGACCAGATATTGCCTACTCTGTCGGAGTATGTGCACGATATCAAGCTAATCCTAAGGTTAGTCATCTATCCCAAGCCAAAAGAATTATTAGATATATCTCTGGGACTACAAACTTGGGTTTGTTATATTCATTCGACGCATCCTCTACCTTAGTGGGGTATTGTGATGTCGATTGGGCTGGGAACACATCAGACAGGAAAAGCACATCTGGAGGGTGCTTCTTCCTTGGCAACAACCTCATATCATGGTTTAGTAAGAAGCAAAACTGTGTTGCCCTTTCCACGGCCGAATCGGAGTATATTGCTGCTGGGAGTAGCTGCACACAACTACTTTGGATGAAACAGATGTTAGTTGAATACAATGTCAGACAGGATGACATGACTTTGTATTGTGATAATGTCAGTGCTATCAACATCTCCAAAAACCCTGTCCAACACAGCAAGACCAAACACATTGATATTAGACATCACTTCATTCAAGAATTGGTCGAAGACAAGAAGATCATCCTAGAGCACATCCCAACAGAGAAGCAACTAGCTGATATCTTCACGAAGGCACTAGACGCAAACAGATTTGAGGATCTCAGATCATCACTTGGTCTGTGTTCCATCAACGACCAGTAAAAGAGAAACAGAAACGGTTGAGAGGAAGCGTTGG
The DNA here is from genome assembly GCA_963920655.1 of Geranium rotundifolium. Taxonomy (NCBI): domain Eukaryota; kingdom Viridiplantae; phylum Streptophyta; class Magnoliopsida; order Geraniales; family Geraniaceae; genus Geranium; species Geranium rotundifolium. Next base: position 16,326,509 of record OY987313.1, read on the forward strand.
TACCTCTTCATGAACCGGTCTAAAAACCAACAAATGTCATTGGGCCAGGCATATCAAAAGCTCATATAAAAGAAAAGGAAAGATACAGTCAGACGCTACAGAAGATTCGAATCGTTTTTCAAAAACCTTGACTGCCTCCTCTCTGTGCTCGCTCTCATCTCCCTCACCATTCACTCTCTGCAAATCTCTCAAACAACAATGGTGAAAACTAGAAGCACAGTAGCCCCAAAGGAAGCCACCGTTTCAAAGAAAGCTGAAGCAAAAGGCTCCACAAGCAGTAGAGCGAAGACAAACAAGCATGGAGTGCGAATCAAAGGGCCAAAAACCCAGAAAAAGTCAGAAGAAATTATCAAGGAGGCTTCACCAGAAAAAGCCCCATTACCAGTTTTTACTCGAGTTCCTAAGAAGTCCCGGACCGGAAGTGCTGCTTTCTCAATGTCTGACCTAACTGGGCCAGAAAGAGAGAATGATCTTGGACAGGAAAACCGAGAGGCCTCCATGCAAATCGTCGCAGTTCCAACACCAACAGGTAACGATTTCTCTACTAATACTTCTAGAAACAGTGATCTGTTAGAATCACTACTGGAAAACCAGGACCCACCTAAAGAAGGGGTGGTAGAAGAACTGATACGTCCGGAAGGAGAAAAAGAGGATCTGACTCCGGTCAGTCATGGGCTGGAACGCATTGCGGAAGGAGAAGGAGGAGAAGAGGATGGAACAGATGTCATACCAAAAGCCACTGAAGAAGTTGTAGAAGAGGAAGAAATAGCTGACTCGGAAGAAGCCGAGGAAGAAGAAGAAGAGAAAGAAGAAGCCAGAAACGGAGAGACCGATCTGGAAAGAGCTGAGAAGAACAAGGATGCCACCACCAACAACACAGAAGAAAACACTCTGGATGCCAGAGAAGATGTCATGGAAGAAGTTGCTGAAACGGCACACACAGTGCTGTCGACCCTGAAGAAAAAAGTTCTAGAAGAAACTGAAAGTTTGGCTGTCATGGTTGGGAAATTGAAAGAAACAAGAAAAAGGAAGGAGGGAAAGGAGGCTGGAGGTCCCAGCAACAAAAGGAAAAAATCGCATGCTAAAGAAAAGGGGAAGAAAGTAATTGCAACAAGGAGGTTGATAGATGAATCCACTGATGATGACCTTGAAGAGGTCCCTGCTGAGGAAGAAAGGAAGAAGAAGGCCCTGAAGACGGCCACGAACACCATGAGTGTAACTTACGACAACGTGTCGTTTCACTCAGCAGAAGGAGCAAAAAGGTGGGAGTTTGTATTTCAGAGAACGGCGTACCCAGAGAAGACATTGTCGTCAGAGCTGCTTGGGCTAAAGGCCATTATACAGCTCCTGGAAAAGGCGGAATTGAAGAGAACCGTCTCCGACATTGGCAACCACTATCCCCTCCTGGTAAAAGAATTCATTGCCAACTTGCCTACCACATTTGGTACCCCAGATGCTCCAGAGTTTGATAAGGTATATGTCAGAGGCATCCGTTTTGACATCACCTCCGACATCATCAATGAATTCCTGGGAAGGAAGAGGGTTCGATCTGTGCCACCACCCGATCTGAGCAAAGTCCTCCGAGAAATCACCGGAGACAAAAGCAGAACATGGCCATCCAAAGGGACAGTGGCAGCTTCAGATCTGACTTCCAAGTACTCCATTCTCTTTCGGATTGGAGTTGCAAACTGGGCGCCCTCAACTCACGCATCATCGATCAAACCTGAGCTAGCAATCCTTATCTACCAAATAGGTACTGGATCTAAACTTGACTTTGGACAATTTGTGATTGATCATCTTGTTCGCCATGCTAGATCTCTTGCTGTGAAAATTCCCATAGCCTTTCCATCCCTTATCTCTGAATTACTCGTACATCAACACCCTGGCGTGTTGAAAACGTCGGATAAGGTGGGGAAAAGAGGAGGAGTAATTGTGGTGAGCCACAAATTGTTTGAAGGAAGGCATGCTCCTGATCTTGTCAGGCCAGAAGCCACGACAAAGACCAGTAGAGCCACAAGTGTCGTCCCTCTCACAAGGACTACCAGCAGGGATGCCGTCATGCTCAAACAAGAAATTGAAGTGCTTGATGAGGACATTGCAAACTTAAAGACTGCCATGAAGCATCTCTCGCAGCGCCGAACTCACTGCGCCAACCTGCTGCACTCAATGTCTCCTCCAGGCTCAGAAGATGATCCCACAAATGATCCAGAAGATGTTACCCAAGAAGCCTCCACAGAAGCTACAGAGACTGCAAGTTCCAACAGCAGCTCTATTTGAAAAATTTTATGAAATTCTCTAAACTCTTGAACTACTGAACAACTTTTATGGTCTGTAATATTTTGTGAACACTGTATCATGCTTTCTCTCGACAGCTGATCGAGAGCAAGTATGAGTTATGTTTGGATTTATTTTGCTTATTTCCCGGATTTGTTGAGATATTTGTTTACTTTGGCTCTTTTTGAGCCAGCAAGGGGGAGTAAGTGTTTAAATTAGAAATACGCGCGCGATGATACAAGGAAGAAAGATAGAGACGACGCGACGCGAAGACACAAGACGCGACGATACACGCAACGACACTGCCGATCGACGAGACGACGAATGCGACGCAGAATGCAACGAAGAATGCTGTCCTTAAAAATAGCCAAAGGGGGAGATTGTAGTTGCGACGTTTTTCGAGATTGGCTAATTTTGAAGGAACTGAAGAAACATGTTACAAAGAATGTCGAAGCATCTTCTACAACATCTGGTGTGACATTGTTGACGGCATCTCGGCAAGCATCCTGATTGACAGAAATCAGGAAAGTACAGATTCGGCAGTGCAGCAAGAAAACGATTAGGAAAGTGCAGAACGACTCCTAATCTGAAAAGAAGAAAGACGGTGATTAAGAGGAAACCCTTGAGGGTTAGTACTCATCCACGATTGCTATAAAAGCTTAGGCTACCCCCTTAGCAATCGTGTGGTTCTTTATTTGTTTCCTAGCAACAATTTGCAAGGTTCTTAGACGTGAAGATTTGCGGGCTGAGAAATTGCTTATTGAGCTTAGGACTTTGTGTATCACATAACTATAGAGAGTTAGGTGATTGAGGGTTTACTGAAAGTCGTGAGTTGAAGACTGCACGCAACCACCAAGCTTGAAGAAGACTTGAAGACGACAGAGCAAGGCGATTGCTCGAAGAGTGGAATCAAGACGTTCTTGGATTCAGGGGGAGACCCTGAGATAGATTGCACTGTAAGACGTAGCATAAAGTATAGATCTAGGAGGGATCACAGGTACTTGTATGTTCTGACGGATTACTGATAAGTGAAATCTTTCCACTAGGCTGAGAGCCCCCAGACGTAGGTGACGTTGCACCGAACTGGGTAAACTATCTGCTGTGTCATTACTTATAGCTTTCTATTTACTGTCCTGCTTTATCTACGCAAGAAGTCAGACACAACGTTATAGCATTCTGTGTAACATTGTGTGTGGCATCTTGCACGACTAAGCTGATCAGAATTTCATACATGATGGGATATATAGAGAAAGCTCAACAACCCTTGTACAAAAAGACCATTCTCACACAAAGTCACAAAAATATCCCTCAATTCAAATGCCTAAAGTCGCAATGACAAATTCTTTAAAAAAAAGGCCAAATTCGGGATAAATTCAAGTCATGAGTAGTAGGAATGGGAACAAGGAAAATACAAATGCTCTTTGGGAGAGAATGTGAGGAAATAAGCTCACTCCATAGATAAAAAGCGACCTCCCCTTAAGATCCATCATTAACTTTTAACTCGAGGGTCACAAAGTTTTCAACACGAGCTTCTATGAAAAATCATGTAGTTGAACTTGTTACTTTTGGCAAACTAAAACAACATGTGAGAAATATTCAACTCATAAATCGGATACTCGTGCATCTAATGTAGCATTTTGGTTGGTGTTGATATGGTGAAAAGGGCAAATCCATAAGTTGTTAGCATGTATGTGAGAAATAGGGGCCTTTTAGTTATGAACGATTTCCCAAGATCTGATGAAAGCAATTTCAAATGTTTGGCAAGCAATGCTAGTTAGGATTGGATATTTTTGTGTAGGTTACTCTTTGTCGTGAATCCTTTGAGATGGTGACACTCATTGCTCAAAGTTCTTTTGTTTATCAGGACGATAAACCTCTAAGTTTGTGGTGTTGTTATGGGCCCGAAAGGTCACCGTACCGACGCGTCTCTTCCATAACTTATTGTTTTATTGCTCGTCCTTGTGCTTAATATCGATGTTATTAAGAACTTTTGATGCTGCGAGTGGTTTGGGCATCTTTGTTGCAGGAGCACGAGTTTAGAGCCTATTTCGAGAAGTGGAAAAGAGAAGGAAAGAGGTGAGCAAGGGTCTCCTTTCGAGCCTCCGGACCGAAAGGGGGCAGAGGAAGGCACACCTGAGAGGGCCTTCTTTCGAGCCTCCAGACCGAAGGGGCCAAAGGAAGGCACACCAGAGAGCCCCACTTTTCGAGCCTCCGGACCGGAGGGGAAATCGGAGGCTATCTTTGGAGTTAGTTAAGAGCCTCCTTTGGAGCCTCCGGACCGAAGGAGAATCGGAGGGTCATTTTTCTGGTCTCTATTTAAGCATTTTGAAGGTCATTTTGAAAGGGGAACTTAGAGAACTTCAAGGTTTGACACTAAAAAAACTTGGGAACTTATGGGAGACTCTTGGAGCTTGATTCTTGAAACTCGATTCTTAGAGTTTGAGAGCCATTGGGAGGAGCTTCAAGGTGGAGAATCTAAGAGTTAGGAGCATCAAGTCAAGGGAGCAAGCTTGGAGAAGAAGAGCCTCACCATTTCCTAAGCTTTCTTCTACTTTTATCAATTCTTCTAGTTGATTGTTGGATATGGATTGTAGTTTTGTATTTGATTTCATGATATTTGCTTTAAACTCCATGGCTAGGGAGTACTTCCTTGGCTATGGAGACTAATTTGAGTAAAACATTATGATTCCATAATTTTGAGGTATTACTTCTAGGCAATTTGATGTGTTGATGTGGATTGCTTGAATTGCTTATGATTATCCATGGTTGAATGTGTAGGATAGAGATATTCTATGTTGGAGACCTAGGATAGTTTGACATTAGTCAATTCATAGAGTCTTGAGAGAGCCGATGAGTTGATGGATCGAGGTAATTTTGGGGGCGGAGGTTTTGAACCTTTTGCTTCTTTGAATGTTAGTTAAGGTACTTATGCTAGGTAATTTGGCGTGATTGCATGAATGTTTGTGCTTGATGAGAAATTTCCATGAATTAGCTACTCATGAGTAATTACATAGGTTAAGGACCGAGTCCGAGAGGATAGGACTTGCTTGATTTAGCATTTGTCACAAGGATGAACTTGTAGTCTAACATTGTCGGTCTATGTGCGGTGATAATTGTACTTGATCTCGAGAGAGGGAAGCACGATGCATCACTAGGCTAAACTCAATGTCGAGAGACGAGTTTAGTAGCTTAAGGCATAGACTAATCACAATCGATCCTAGAATTGTACTTTGACAATATTAACCGTTGTGCTTAGTGCAAGTTGATTTAAGAGCGAGCTCAAGAGAGTCGTGAGCATCTCATTTTAGGCTGATTTTAATGTCGAGAGACGATATTGACGCGATGACGGTTGAATATTTTCACACTCGAATTGCTTGGAATGTATGTCTCGATTGTTGGTTTCACTAGTGCACTACATGAGTTAGTCTCCTAAGCCCCTCGGTAAATCGAAATATCAACAATTGTTAAGTAGCTTGCACTTGAAGTAATTGAGAAAACACCAAAAAGAGAAGTAATAGAACCATCACATTTCAACTAATCACATGAATTACAAAACTGTGTCCTTTGTTAATCCCCGAGGAAAAATGACTAGGGTTTGATTGCCTACCATTTATTACTTGTGCGTTTTTTGTGTCCTTAACGCGACACTAATCGACTTTACACATATGCAAACCAATATTTTTATGATCAAGTCATTCACAACCCACACAAAGCATACCGGTATAACTGGTGCAAGTCCGTCAATTCCGGGATATGTAAGGCGAAAAAGAAATGGACTCCAGGGAACTATTATGCGGGTCCAATAACTTTCATGGTCGTAAATTTTATCATTTGTTGTGATATGGTTATTTTAATATAACGAGTCTTGCACTTATAAATGAATATTTTTTCTTGAAACTCTTCTATCTGAACAGGACACGGTACCTAGACAAGACCATAAAAAGGATATGGCCTGCTTTGAAAGGCTGGACAAATGATGAGATATGGAAGAGGTTTAGACTCGAGAGGGGAAGAGATGGTCATGGACACGACCATATTTTGGATAGATTACCGAGACCAATTTTTTATGGTGGGAGAGGGTTCGAGGGGTTCTATTCTACCCCAATAGCTCATGACGATAAAGATGAAGATTGAAATGATGTGCCGCCAAATCAAACAGGTGGCGAGGATGATGATAATGATGACGATGATTATGACCATAGAAATGTCGAGGGACAGGTGGAGAGAACTGGTAGCGAGCCATTTGTTGATAAAAGGGCGGAGGTAATGATATTTTCTGTTAATAGACATAAGGTTTCACTAACACATCACACATTTCACTTATATGATAGCACATCACACTTACATTCCTAAACCTTACACTTACATGATAGCACATTACACCTAAATTCTCAAACCTTCCACTTACATGATAACACGTTACACTTACGTATAGCACATTTCACTTACACGACATCACATCACACTTATATTCCTAAACCTTCCACTTACATGACAGCACATTACACTGTTATGATAACACATTACACTGACATTATAACACATTACATAAACCTTACACTTACATGTATGTGTAGGATTTGAAGAAGTTAGGTTCAGTGTACAAGCGTATACAAAGTCTGGTATAGAAGTTCAATGAGATTTACTAAAAGGGTGAATCCCCACAGTGAAGTCCCAATGTCCCAAAGAGATGGTGCAGGAACATCGTCCTAGGGGAGGAACTGCTTTGAAGACCCGTGGTTTGAGTTGCCACAGGTGAAGTCTACATTAATCTTCCTTGCAGACTTTTTATTCCAAAACAGTGGGGGAACAATCATCCAGGGAGCCAGACAACTCATCGGACTTGCCAACTTTCAGCCTCAGGCTTACACAAAATATTGTCAAATGACAATGTCCTGCCTCCGCCTCTACATGCAAATAACATGTCTCTGTCATATGATGTTGCCACTATCCTTCAGGACATGCAAGAGCAACGACAGTAGGTCATGACCCCACCTGCAAGACATTCAACCCCATCTGCACATGTATTCGATGAGGACACATGTTATGACCGGACAATGCAGAATGTCAGTGACATTTGTAGGGATGTGGTTGAGACGGTGGCAGGGCAGCATGATGAGGTAGGGGCAGTGGAGGCCAAACAGAAGAGAACAAGAAAAAAGGGAAATCAGCCCCGCATATCAAACATGGTGAAGAAGCCAGTGAGTATTGTGATGTCCTTGCACTGTGGCGGGTGTACTAACTTTGTGTCAAAGCCAGAGGATCACGAGGCGATACTGTACGATTTTGCTACGATGGACAAAGAGGGTAAATTGGGGTATAATCATGAAAGCTATATGGTTTGCACGAAGGACATGACAGGAATCATGCTCAGGGACCATGGTAGGTCGATGATGGTTGAGACATGTGTGGACAACAACGTTGTAACCCTATTGGTCATGTACCTTAACAGCCACGAACAATATTCTCCTGCCGCCAACTCGTATTACAAAGTGTTCTTGACGACTGTTCCATGTGTAAGTATGCATCTTTAAATGTTCCGATTATAATTATTACGCGTAGCCAAAAAGATCACCGTCAAGTCCAAGTTGTCGATGCAATCGATGTATGTTTGAGCAGTGATGGGATTCAGCTTGACAAGGTGGATGTGGTAAGCACATTATGTGAATATGTGTTTCTTATTATGTTATTATATTTGAACGACCAAACCTTTCACTTACATCGACATACCTTCCACTTACAGTTGAGTTATTATATTTTAATGACCAAACCTTCCACTTACATGGACATGACTTTCACTTACATGTACACATACTAACCGAATGACATTGCAGATAACGATTCCCATGACAAAGCACGAGCATTTCTGGGTTTTGAGCTTTGATGTCAAAGCCAAGACCATTGTTATTATCGACAACATGGACATTGAAGGACAAACCATAAAGAGCAAATATCAATCCACGCCTATTGACATGATGCGTATATAAAATGAAGTATACACACACTTGCTTACATTTTCATTACTGTGTGTGTAATGTGAATATATACGTTACAGCAGAACCACTTGGTGAAATACTTTGAATGGAAGTGTACCGTGTTCCTGCATGTTCCATGGGTGAGTAGACTGTCGGGCCATGATTGCGGGATTTTAACAATGTGGCACATGGAGGCGTGTATGGGGCGTCACACATGGAAGGATTCACTTGAGGAAGATGACGACGACAAGGTAATTTCTAATTTTGAAGTTTGATTTTACACATTCAGACTATGATTGAGTAGAATGTTCATAATTAAAAGTGGAATGTTTGAGTGGTAGTTAACGTTTTATTTAGATCCATAAACCTTATCTTAGATTTTCAAACCTTACACTTACAAATTTGGACCTTGCCTATACATTCCCAAACATTACCCTTACAAATTCAGACCTTACCCTTACATTTAATAGTGTAATGTTTTCATTTGAGAGGTAATGTTTTGCATTAAAAGAGTATAATATTCTCTAGTTAAAGTTGTTCAATCAATTTTTGTTGCAGCTCCGTCTCCAAAACATAAGATTGCGTGTTCGTATGACATTTGAACCGATCAAGTGGTGTAAGGATATGTGTCGGGGCAGGGTGATCGAGGAATGTTGATTATGGTCCAAGTTCAAGCTTCTTAAAAAGAATTTCTAGTTATTACCTGATCATTACGCAAACTCGAAATGAATTTGATTTAATTTAATGTTCTTATTGGTTTAATGTTAGTGTTCGCATCTATTTTAGTTTGGAAGCCATTGATGACGTTTTGAGTGTCCCTATTGTAAGTCCATGTTGAAAATCATGAAGTCGACATGTGATGCCCCAAACATTGGCACGACCACCGGCAGATGCAATACACATTTTATGAGGAGTCGTCGGTCTCATTCCATTCCTCTAACACGTCATCATAAACCTTTTGTGGGAAGCCGCCGGTCCCATTCCATTCCTCTGACACGTCATCATAAACCTCTTATGAGAAACCGTCATTCCCCTTAATGCCTTTGCATAATGTTTATCCTCGAGGTCGTACAAAAGTTAAATAATACAATTTGACCGGTTTAATAATTAAATAATATTTATAACTAATAGTTAAATAACATTATTAAATATTTCAATTAAATTATTAATATTATTCTTCAAAGTTGTTTATCTTCCGATTATCTTCGATTTAATATTTTATGAGCCCCAAACAGAGGTCGTATGAGGAAGTTATTCCATTCAAAAGTTTCAATATGATATTAATTATTAATAATAAGTAATTTTTATATCATTAATAATTATTATTATTTTAATTATTAATAATTAAACCGGTCAAATTGAACCGGTCAGACCAGACAAATTTAAAATCATAACCATTTGGGACATTTTGGTCTTTTCACATCTCAATTATGTTAGATTTAACAGATTGGTACCTTATCTACAACTAATTAAAATTGGGGTACTGGCAAAAAAAATTTCAAACTTGGGGTACTAATTTGAAAATGAGACAAAATTAAGGTACTGACATGGAATTACCCCAATAAGTTATTATCATCGAATATGCTCCCGAAATACGTATCTAAGGACGTTAACGACGCCGATTCTACAAGGATTAAGTGAGATGACTTTTTCAATCATATTAACAGCAAAGTTTCTCAAATGGAGAAAGGACCCGACATTCTACTTACCTAATCCAATAACGTTCAGTTCGTCTACATCTAGGTTTTCGAATTCATGGTCTTCAAGTGTGAAATCTCGACATTCTGCTCCCAAAGTTCGAAATAAATATCGAGATTATACTCCCAGAGCTCTATTATATATACCCATGGCAGTTTATATTTCTAGCCACGCATGATTTCGTTTTCGCGGGCATTAGATTTGGTGAAATTTTCGAATCACCTTTAATAAAAACGAGTAGACGAAAATCAACGCGACAATGGGGAGAAATTCCTAAACTACCCACACATCGCGCGGTAAGTGAGATTTTCCGTTACATATGGGTTGGCGGGGATGATGGTATCAAATGGGTGGGATGAATTCGTTGGGTTCAGACACTCCACTAGTTTGTAGTGGAGTATATATATAGAGGACTACTCATGTGACAATCACTCTTGTGGTGAAAACTAGCAATTATTCCTAACCGTTGAATTAACAAAATATGAAAGAAAATCCATTATATTTGGACAATTTATGAAAATAGGCCAAACCGTTATTCATATTTTGGTCAGACATAGAAGTAACACAAATTGCGCTAAGGTATTAAGCTTTATGCACATAACCAAGGCCCAAATTTGTATAATTATTAGGGAAAATTTCATTTACCACCCTTGTATTTTACACGATTTTTACTTAACTCCCCTGCAAAATAAAGTCGTTCTGTGAAGTTCTCGTAATTTACTAACATTTCACTTAAATTTAACGTTGTTAGTTTATGGTCAAAAAGTCAAATATTTTTGAAAAAAATGGGGAAAATGACATAAATGCCCCTTATATATGAATCAACCATGGCCCGTGGCTCCTCCTCCTCCGACCCCAACGCCAACCCCATCTTCATCGACCGCGACCTCGCCCACTCCTCCACGATCTGGATCCACCTCGACCGCATCTCACAGATTCGTTGGGTTGGTCGGAGATCGCCGCCGTCGGGTCCCACTCTCCCGCTGGGCTCCACCTCTACGACCTCTATATCCAACATTCACGAGGCTCGGAGATTGGGGTCACAAAGTCGAGAAAATCCAAATCCGCCCCTTTTTTTTACAATACATGAAATCATGGGATAATTCCAGGTAGCTACATCTAGATTTATCTGTTTTTCACCTAACTACATATAAAATTGTTTTTTCCACCTGACTACGCCTAAGATGTGCAAAATTTTTACTTTGCACTTTCCGTCCAATTCCGTCAGTTTTTAACATTTTTGACATATGAAATGACTAAAATACCCTTAAGGTTAAATGATTTATTATAATTAGATTGAAAAGACTAAAATACCCTCGCCTATTCTTCTAATTTTCAAACATATGCCACTTCCTCTCTCTCCTCTCTTTTGTCTCTGCAACTCCATCCCGACAGTGTTTTTTGTTGAATCACCAATGAGCAAAAACTTGAACAAGTAATTGATGCAGGTAAAACAAAGTCAACCCTCTATACTTAAAAAATATTTCTCAATTTCTTTATATTATTTTATTTTGAATTTGAGTAAGTTGTGGCACCTTCTTCAGATGCAGTTCATTTTTGGACATAATATTAATTACTGCCCATAATTCATTAATTTTACATTAGTTCTTTTTGTTAACTTTTAGTTATTACTTTAAGGGATAATGACACTTTGATACACCTAACTATAGTAAAATGACACTTTCGTACCCTAACTAATTCTCTCAATTTTTTAGTACCCTAACAATTTTTTTGTGACAACCTACCTCTAAAATGTCTAAAATACCCAAACTACCCTTGGTGTAAGAAACTATAAATTGAATTGGTTCAATTTTTTTATCTCTGATTCAACTTGATTTGTACTTACGATGCAAATACAGCTGAAAAAGGGCAGATGAAAAACAAAATTTTAGGTGTAGTCAGGTGAAAAACAGCTAAATCTAGGTGTAGCCACCTAGAATTATCCCTAAAATCTTAAACTAATCAAAATATTATAATTCCAGAGATTGAAGGGACTTTGACACGCGTCGTTCCACAAGGCACCCCCACATCATTTCTTCAGATCCAGGAGCGTCGTGAATATAGAGAGGGAGTCCAACTCCGTATCGGCAATGGAACACTCACCCCCGAACAATCCAACCCCAAGTCTTGATTTGAACCCAAAACGACGCTCAATATTAGGAGTTTTTTCATGGGATTAAACTCTCAATCCTAACCCATACCCCAGATCCATGCTCAGAGTGAGAGCATGAATCTTCTTTCGTCGAGCGGCTTGAAGAAATCGGTTCATTTGAGCCCAGAATTGGTCTCAGAATCGCAAATGTCGCAAGGCAATAACATCATCTACATGGCCGGTCACATGGCCAATTTGTTTATTTAATGGATCCATGTCAAAGACAACGACCTCTTCGGCTCTAAGCTCATCAGAACCGCCCTTTTAGCCGTCCAGGACATCCTCTCCGGGAAGCACATATGCTTGTGATTGCAAGGGTTAATTTTGTTGTTTTATTTTAAATTGAGGCATTTTTGGAATCAGGAGAACAAATTTATGCCATTAATCCACATGGAGCTTGTTTTTGTGTATAGTGGGTTGACTTTCTTTTATGTGCAGCGATTACTTGTTCAAACTTTTGCTCATTGGTGATTCAACGAAGAACAATGTCGGGTTAGAGTTGTAGAGACAAAAGAGAAGAGAAAGAGGGAGTGACATATGTTTGAAAATTAGAAGAATAGAAAAGGGCATTTTAGTCTTTTCAATCTAATTATAATAACTCATTTAACCTTAAGGGTATGTTAGAAGTTTCACATGTCAAAAATGTTAAAACGGAATTGGACGGAAAGAGCAAATTGAAAATTTTGCACATCTTAAGCGTAGTCCAGTAAAAATAATTTCTAGGTGTAGTCCAGTGAAAAATAATTTCTAGGTGTAGTCCAGTGAAAAATAATTTCTAGGTGTAGTTAGGTGAAAAAAAGCTAAATCTAGGTGTAGCCACATGAAATTATCCCTAAAACCAAAAACTAATCAAAATATTTTAATTCAAGAGATTGAAGGGACTTCGACACGCCTTGTTCCACAAGGCATCCCAACATCATTTCTTAAAATCTAGGAGCGTCGCGAATATGGAGAGGGAGTCCAACTCCGTATCGGCAATGGAACACTCACCCCCGAACAATCCAATCCCAAGTCTTGATTTGAAACCAAAGCGACGCTCAATATAAGGAGCTTGTTCATGGGATTAGACTGTCAATCCTAACCCATATCCCAGATCCAGGCTTAAAGTGAGAGCGAGAATCTTCTTTCGTCGAGTGGCTCAAAGAAATCGGTTCATTTGAGCCCAGGATTGGTCTTAGAATCGCAGATGTCGGAAGGCAACAACATCATCTACATGGTCGGTCACAAGGACAATTTGTTTTATTTGATGGATCCATGTCAAAGACAACGACCTCTTCGGCTCTAAGCTCATCGGAACCGCCCTTTTAGCTGTCCAGGACATCCTCTCCGGGAGGCACATATGCTTGTGATTGCAAGGGTAAATTTGTTATTTTATTTTAAATTGAGGCATTTTTGGAATCAGGAGAACAAATTTATGCCATTAATCCACACTGAGCTTGTTTTTGTGTATAGTGGGTTGACTTTCTTTTATGTGTAGCGATTACTTGTTCAAGCTTTTGCTCATTCATGATTCAACGAAGAACAATGTCGGGTTATAGCTCTAGAGACAAAAGAAAGGAGACAGAGGGAGTGGCATATGTTTGAAAATTAGGAGAATATAAAAGGGCATTTTAGTCTTTTCAATCCAATTATAATAGCTCATTTAACCTTAAGGGTATTTTAGGCATTTCACATGTCAAAAATGTTAAAAACTGATAGAGTTGGACGCAAAGTGCAAATTGAAAATTTTGCACATCTTAGGCGTAGTCAGGTGAAAAACAAATTCTAAATGTAGTCAGGTGAAAAACAATTAAATCTAGGTGTAGCCACCTAGAATTATCCCTAAAGTCTTAAACTAATCAAAATATTTTAATTCCAGAGATTGAAGAGACTTCGACACTCGTTGTTCCACAACGCACCCCCACATCATTTCTTCAGATCCAGGAGCGTCGCGAATATGGAGAGGGAATCCAACTCCGTATCGGCAATGGAACACTTACCCCCGAACAATCCAACCCCAAGTCTTGATTTGAATCCAAAGAGACGCTCAATATCAGGAGCTTCGTTATGGGATCAGACTCTCAATCCTAACCCATATCCCAGATCCAGGCTCAGAGTAAGAGCTGGAATCTTCTTTCGTCGAGCGGCTCAAAAAACTCGGTTCCTTTGAGCCCAGAATTGGTCTCAGAATCGCAGATGTCGCAAGGCAACAACATCATCTACATGGCCGGTCACAAGGCCAATTTGTTTTATTTAATGGATCCGTGTCAAAGACAACAACCTCTTCGGCTCTAAGCTTATCGAAACCGCCCTTTTAGCCGTCAAGGACATCCTCTCTGGGAGGCGCATATGCTTGTGATTGCAAGGGTTAATTTTGTTGTCTTATTTTAAATTGAGACATTTTTGGAATCAAGAGAACAAATTTATGCCAATAATCCACACGGAGCTTGTTTTTGTGTATAGTAGGTTGACTTTCTTTTATGTGCAGCGATTACTTGTTCAAGCTTTTACTCATTGGTGATTCAACGAAGAACAATGTCGGGTTAGAGTTCCAGAGAAAAAAGAGAGGAGAGAGAGGGAGTGGCATATGTTTGAAACTTAGAAGAATAGAAAAGGGCATTTTAGTCTTTTTAATACAATTATAATAACTCTTTAACCTCAAGGGTATTTTATTCATTTCACATGTCAAAAATGTTAAAAACTGACCGAATTGGACGGAAAGTGATTGAAAATTTTGCACATCTTAGACGTAGTCAGGTGGAAAAAAAAATTCTAAGTGTAGTCAGGTGAAAAACAGCTAAATCTAGGTGTAGCCACCTGGAATTATCCGTAAAGTCTTAAACTAATCAAAATATTTTAATTCCAGAGATTGAAGAGACTTTGACACGCGTCGTTCCACAAGGCACCCCCACATCATTTCTTCAGATCCAGGAGCGTCGCGAATGTGGAGAGGGAGCCCAACTCCGTATCGGCAATGGAACACTCACCCCCGAACAATCCAACCCCAAGTCTTGATTTGAATCCAAAGAGACGCTCAATATCAAGAGCTTCGTCATGGGATCAGACACTCAATCCTAACCCATATCCCAGATCCAGGCTCAGAGTAAGAGTAGGAATCTTCTTTCGTCGTGCGGCTCGAAAAAATCAGTTCCTTTGAACCCAGAATTGGTCTCAGAATCGTAGATGTCGCAAGGCAACAACATCATCTACATGGCCGGTCACGAGGCCAATTTGTTTTATTTAATGGATCCATGTCAAAGACAACAACTTCTTCGACTCTAAGCTCATCGGAACCACCCTTTTAGCCGTCCAAGATATCCTCTCCGGGAGGTGCATATGCTTGTGATTGCAAAGGTTAATTTTGTTGTTTTATTTTAAATTGAGGCATTTTTGGAATCAGGAGAACAAATTTATTCCAATAATCCACACGGAGCTTGTTTTTGTGTATAGTAGCTTGACTTTCTTTAATGTGCAGTGATTACTTGTTCAAGGTTTTGCTCATTGGTGATTCAACGAAGAACAATGTCGGGTTGGAGTTCCATAGACAAAAGAGAGGAGAAAGAGGGAGTGGCATATGTTTGAAAATTAGAAGAATAGAAAAGGGCATTTTAGTCTTTTTAATACAATTATAATAACTCTTTAACCTTAAGAGTATTTTATTCATTTCACATGTCAAAAATGTTAAGAACTGCCGGAATTGGACGAAAAGTGCAAATTGAAAATTTTGCACATCTTAGGCGTAGTCAGGTGAAAAAAAAATTCTAAATGTAGTCCGGTGAAAACAGCTAAATCTAGGTGTAGCCACCTGTAATTATCCCTAAAATCTTATACTAATCAAAATATTTTAATGGGAAAATGACACTTTTGTGCACCTAAATATACACTTTTGACACTTTCATACCCTAACTTTTTTTTTTCTCTTTTTTCCATACCCGAATTTCATTTTGGGACACTTGGCCATTTACTTACCAAAAATGGCCCTAAAATTTTGTTCAATTCATGAGTATTTGGTTCAATTCGTGGGTATTTTAGTTCAATTCATTTGTACTTTAGGAAAATGGTCCAGAAGTACCCTGAATTTTGGTTCAATTCATGGGTATTTTGGAATTATTGTCACAAAATAAAATTCGGGTATGGAAAAAAGAGAAAAAAAAAAGTTAAGGTATGAAAGTGTCAAAAGTGTATATTTAGGTGCACAAAAGTGTCATTTTCCCTATTTTAATTCCAGAGATTGAAGGGACTTCGAAACGCGTCGTTCCACAAGGCACCCCCACATCATTTCTTCAGATCCAGGAGCGTCGCGAATATGGAGAGGGAGTCCAACTCCGTATTGGCAATGGAACACTCACCCCTGAACAATCCAACCCCAAGTCTTGATTTGAATCCAAAGAGACGCTCAATATCAGGAGCTTCGTCATGGGATCATACTCTTAATCCTAACCCATATCCCAGATGCAGGCTCAGAGTGAGAGCGGAAATCTTCTTTCGTCGAGCGGATCGAAGAAATCGGTTCCTTTGAGCCTATAATTGGTCTCAGAATCGCAGATGTCGCAAGGTAACAACATCATCTACATGGCCGGTCACGAGGCCAATTTGTTTTATTTGATGGATCCATGTCAAAGACAACGACCTATTCGGCTCTAAGCTCATCGGAACCGCCCTTTTAGACATCCAGGACTTCCTCTCCGGGAGGCGCATATGCTTGTGATTGCAAGGGTTAATTTTGTTGTCTTATTTTAAATTGAGACATTTTTGGAATCATTAGAAGAAATTTATGCCAATAATCCACACGGAGCTTGTTTTTGTGTATAGTAGGTTGACTTTCTTTTATGTGCAGCGATTTTTTGTTCAAGCTTTTGCTCATTGGTGATTCAACGAAGAAAAATATCGAGTTGGAGTTCCAGAGACAAAAGAGAGGAGAGAGAGGGAGTGGCATATGTTTGAAAATTAGAAGAATAGAAAAGGGCATTTTTGTCTTTTTAATACAATTATAATAACTCTTTAACCTTAAGGGTATTTTAGTCATTTCACATGTCAAAAATGTTAAAAACTGACGGAATTGGACGGAAAGTGCAAATTGAATGTACATCTTAGGCGTAGTCAGGTGAAAAAAAAAATTATAGGTGTAGGTAGGTGAAAAACAGCTAAATCTAGGTGTAGCCACCTGTAATTATCCCTAAAATCTTAAACTAATCAAAATATTTTAATTCCAGAGATTGAAGGGACTTCGAAACGTGTCGTTCCACAAGGCACCCCCACATCATTTCTTCAGATCCAAGAGCGTCGCTAATATGGAGAGGGAGTCCAACTCCGTATCAGCAATGGAACACTCACCCCCGAACAATCCAACCCCAAGTCTTGATTTGAACCCAAAGAGACGCTCAATATCATGAGCTTCGTCATGGGATCAGACTCTCAATCCAAACTCATATCCCAGATCCAGGCTCAGAGTGAGAGCGGGAATCTTCTTTCGTCGAGCGGATCGAAGAAATAGGTTCCTTTGAGCCTATTATTGGTCTCAGAATCGCAGATGTCGCAAGGCACATCATCTACATGGCCGGTCACGAGGCCAATTTGTCTTATTTAATGGATCCAAGTCAAAGACAACGACCTCTTAGGCTCTAAGCTCATCGGAACCGCCCTTTTAGCCGTCCAGGACTTCCTCTCTACGAGGCGCATCAGCGTCCGATTCCTTCTCCTCGGGTCATCCAGAACCCCCCCCCCCCCCCCCCCCCCCCCCTTTTTGTACATCTTAGGCGTAGTCTGGTGAAAAAATTATAGGTGTAGGTAGGTGAAAAACAGCTAAATCTAGGTGTAGCCACTTGTAATTATCCCTAAAATCTTAAACTAATCAAAATATTTTAAGTCCAGAGATTGAAGGGACTTCGAAACGCGTCGTTCCACATGGCACCCCCCACATCATTTCTTCATATCCAGGAGCGTCGCTAATATGGAGAGGGAGTCCAACTCCGTATCGGCAATGGAACACTCACCCCAAAACAATCCAACCTCAAGTCTTGATTTGAACCCAAAGAGACGCTCAATATCATGAGCTTCGTCATGGGATCAGACTCTCAATCCTAACCCATATCCCAGATCCAGGCTCAGAGTGAGAGCGGGAATCTTCTTTCGTCGAGCGGATCGAAGAAATCGGTTCCTTTGAGCCTATTATTGGTCTCAGAATCGCAAATGTCGCAAGGCAACAACATCATCTACATGGCCGGTCACGAGGCCAATTTGTCTTATTTAATGGATCCAAGTCAAAGACAACGACCTCTTAGGCTCTAAATCAGCGTCCGATTCCTTCTCCTCGGGTCGTCCAGAACCCCCCCCCCCCCCCCCCCCCTCCCCCCCAAGCCCAACACCTACATTCGCCTCAAAATGAAGTTCACTCCATGCAAAAACAACCTCGCCTACCAGAACGATATTGCCATGAAGAGAAGGGAAAATGCAAAAGAAATTCATAAATAAAAAGA
The DNA here is from genome assembly GCA_963920655.1 of Geranium rotundifolium. Classification (NCBI taxonomy): domain Eukaryota; kingdom Viridiplantae; phylum Streptophyta; class Magnoliopsida; order Geraniales; family Geraniaceae; genus Geranium; species Geranium rotundifolium. The sequence goes on from OY987313.1 coordinate 16,345,063, forward strand.
GAATTAATTACACATTTTTGAAAATATAATGATTAATTAAGAGCATTTTGGATTTTTTGACCATAAACTAGGGATAATCTCAGGTAGCTACAGCTAGTTTGACACGGATATCACATAACTACACCTAACTTATTATTTTACTTGTGAGGTGCGCTGAATTTGGTAATTCTCACTCAGCTACAAATTGTTAAGTTTTCAGTTAATTTTTCGTGTAAAATGACCAAACTACCCCCACATATCATTTAAATTTTCAAAAACATGCCATTATCCCTCTCTCTCCTCTCCGACTTCCTCTGTCATGTCTCCACCTTCGGCCTCGCCCTCGTCAAACTCGACGTGTTGAGGACGTTCCACGTGCTCGCAGAGCTCCTGGGGGACAACTTCGGTGCCTACATCATCTCCTTGGCCACGGCCGCCTCGGACATGCTCGCAATCCTCCAAGAATCCGAGCAACACACCGACGTCCTCAATTACACAAAGTCAACATGCTCTTCATTCCAGTTACCTCTAATTGAGCTTTTAGTCTACTTCTCCAACCAAATTCTTCGGTCAATTTTAAGCCTACTTCGTCCACCAAATCGGGCGGAAGCTCATTTCTCCCACCACAGAAATTTCTCGCGTCATACCGCCATACCCGCCACGGCGTGCTCAACGCCATAACGCGTCATGCTCTGCTCATATTGTGGCAATGCGGCGCTCGAATTCTTGGAGGACTGTGAGCATGTCCGAGGCGGCCGTGGCCATGTAGATTATGTAGGCGCCGAAGTTGTCCGCCGTGAGCTCCGCGATCACGTGGAACATCCCCAGCATGTCGAGTTTGACGAGGGCGAGGCCGAAGGTGGGAGACCTGACGAAGGAAGTCGGAGAGGAGAGAGGGAAAAGAAAGAGAGGGCCAATGGCATGTGTTTGAAAATTTAAATGATATGTGGGAGTAGTTTGGTCATTTTACACGAAAAATTAACTGAAAACTTAACGGTTTGTAGTTGAGTGAGAATTGCCAAAGTCAGCGCACTTCACAAGTGAAAAAATAAGTTAGGTGTAGTTATGTGATATTCGTGTCAAATTAGCTATAGCTAGCTGAGATTATTCCCATAAACTAATATCTTCACATTTAAGTGAAACGTTAGCAAACTACACACTCTTTATAACGTTTTTTTTTTTGGGCAAGTTAAGTAAATATAGTATAAAATGCAAGTGATGTAAGTGAACTTTTCCATTAGCAAGCAATATTATCTTCTCAAGAGTGAAAAGCCTATACAATACGTACATGTCGTCGACGTCTCCACGACACTTTGCCTAACCCCGCACGTGCCTGAACAAATAAGATATTTTGCGCACGTGGAGAACTTTAATTGGCCACATCCCGAACTATCTCAATTTACCAATCGCGAACCCACCGAACGGCACAGAAGATACAAAAACCCTTTCTCTTCCTCCCCAAGAAATATGAAACAAAATAAATAAATAAATAAAATTTATAGCATATACTTAACTCGTCAACACCCAAAACACAGAGACATTACCAAAAGAACGAGACCTTCTCCTAAGCGAGTCAATCCGCTTCTTCTTCACCGAGACAATCGACCCAATTCAGAGCTGGGTTTTTGCGCAGTCGATCTTTGGGGCGTAGAAAGCTGCTTAATTTTGGGTTTTGAGGTGCGATGGGGAGATCTGGGGACGATGGGTCGGGTTCGGTGCCGCCGTTCTTGAAGAAATGCTACGAGATGGTGGATGATGAGGCCACGGACGCGATCGTTTCCTGGGGGACGACCGGACACACCTTCGTCATCTGGAACATGACCGACTTCTCGGTTCAGCTGCTGCCTAAGTACTTCAAGCACAGCAATTTCTCCAGTTTCATGAGGCAGCTCAATATATATGTGAGACTTCTTTTTTTCAATTGGGTGGCTTTTAATTTCTCTTTGCTTGCTGGGTTTTCGTTTTGGGTGTTTCTTGATTTTTGTTCTCATCTTTGGAGTGCTTGATAGTGTTTTTCTTGTGTAATCATTTTTTTATTCTTATATGGCCCAAAATAAAATTTTATGATTGCTTCTAAAATTGCATGTTGGAGTTAATTTGGGTTTATGTTCATTGGAATGATAGAAACTTCTTGATTTTTTTGTACAAATAGTAATAGTTTTTTGGCACTCTTTTTCCAATTCCAACTGATCTTCATTTCAGTTAGTATATATTGTCAATTTCAGGATACATATCTTAGAATATTAGCTGAAAAATCGAGATATTATGGAAGATAATTTTGTGTGTGGGCTGCTTGCTGTGAACACATAGCAAATTGATGTTTAACCTCGGGATAGTCTTTGAGCCATAATGTGGTTGTTAGTATCACAGTTGATGAAGCAACCGTCTATAGTTGGAGATGCATATTCAATAGCAAACCTCTTAACACTAAACCAAACCTCCTCTCCATTTTGATAAAGTTGAATAAATATTTGTTTTCTGTAACTTCCTGGCATTTGAGCAAGCCTTCTGAGCAGCAGCTGTGAGTGAGATGGTTGCATATGTTTCCTTTCTTTCTCAAATTATGTCTTTTTATTTGAGGTATCTATCATTGATTGACATCCCTATAGTTTTCACCATAATACATTTTCTAGAAGAAAGTGATCGTATCCTATTTAAGAAATGATCATTCATTTCTCATATATATTCCACACGCAAGCACACTGAATTAGCTGAAAGAATAGTATTTAGTGTCACTAAAAATGCGGGGCTCGATAGCTCTTTTCTATTTTTAAGGTTCATAATACTTTGAGTCTATATTTTCTCGTATAGCCATTACCCTTTTATCTCCATGAAAAGGGATTGAAAAAATGACACTGCTAGCCTTTATTTTGTATTATATCTCATGTTAGTGTTAAGGCCTAAGTTTACATGGAACTATTTCCTTCATACTTCTCAGTTGTGTGGTCATGTATTGTAAAAACCAACATGGCTTACAAAGAAATATGCCTCAACTGAGCTTATGGAACCTCGTGTCTTGTTGTGTGGCTTGTTCTTTTGATATTCTTTTTGTCATTTGATTAATGTACCCACTTTCCAAATGTATCGAGCTTAAGATTACCAGGAGTTGAAGTTTTCATTTAAGATGGTATCACTAAGTACAGTCATGCTGGTGGCTCCTGTGTAATTGTTTAGTTAGTTTTTCTGCTCAATCCCGTTGATCGTGCTGATAAATTTCAGATTTTGTTTTGAGGTGATATATGCGTATTGAGTAATATTGACTGTTGTTCTGAAGTATTTTTGCTTCTAGTAGAGCTTTCAACCTTCTCGAAGCTTCTAGAATCCATGTTTGAGAAGCAAACTGTGTCAACTAATTCCATTACAAGTGTTTGCACATGCCATTGCAGTATAGGAGGCTTCCCTGATATGTTTTAATACATTAAGTTTGTCTTTTGAGATTGCTGTCCAAGTAGTAGGAGTGACTAGTGTCGTAAATTTGTAATGTGAAATTAGCTGCCACAAACTATAACATTTCAAGTAGTTGCAGTATCTCATGTTCGGTAATGTTAACCTTAAAGGGTATCCTTAACAAGGCTAGGAAATTCGAAGTTAAGGATTTCTTCTTTTGTATTCTCCTAGAATACTACTCTCTTCGTCTAAAATAATTTTCACTTTTGACTATTTGCAAAATTTAAAATTTCAATTTTCAGTGTTTTGACTTTCCCCCTTTACCCTTGTATGCTCCTTGTCATAACTACTTTATGAGAGGATAACATTGGTAATCCAATTGTAATTAATTAAATTAAATAGAAATGATATATCGATTATCAGAAAACGAGGCACTTATTTTGGGTTGGAGGCAGTATTTTAGATTATGCAAGATAAAAATGGGGAAGACGTATATTGCATTAAAACTTTAAATACTTGAATATCTTGAAGTGACTCATAGACCTGATTTCAAGTCTTCGTCGTGTATTCTTCCATGATTCACAAGATATAAGTTGTAACCATTTTTTTTATTTTTCAGGGTTTCAGAAAGACGGATACAGATCGTTGGGAATTCACAAATGAAGGATTTGTAAGAGGACAAAAGCATTTGTTGAAGAACATAACCAGAAGAAAACACATTCCGGGCTCGGATCAGCGAAAACCCGCACAGCAGGATAGTTCTGTTGGGACTACCGATGAAAAGGTGGAATACTCTGGGCTATGGAAGGAGGTTGAAAACCTCAAGATTGATAAGAAGGCTCTCGCCCAGGAACTGGTAAAGCTAAGACAACACCAGGAATCCTCAGACAATAAGTTACTCCTCTTGAGGGAAAGCCTGCAAGGTATGGAAGAGAATCAGCAGCAGATGCTGTCTTTCTTAGTGATGGCCATGCAAAATCCCGAGATATTGGTTCAGCTGCTGCATCCGAAAGAAAAGAATTGGCGCATGGCTGAACCCGGCACTAAAATGCTGGAAGACGGTGTGGATGACGACGAGCTCGTAGCTTCTGATGGAATGATAGTTAGGTATCAGCCGCTGATTGATGAAACACCGAACCCTTGGCCGATCCCAGCTTCTGTCTCGGAGAAGCAGCCAGAATCTGATCCTTTTTTTGATGGGATCAAAGATCTTTTTGTCAACGTTGATTTCATGAAAATGCTCATGGATGAAAAACAATGTTCCTTGGAGGATCACTCCCCGCTTGTTCTGCCAGATATTCCTGACGATTTTTCATGGGAGCAGCTTTTGTTGCCTGGTCCTTTTGCGGAGAATGCTGCAGATATCGAGCAAGATAATGAAGAGACTCTGGAGACCGGAATGGAGACCGACCAGATGGAGGAGGATTCCCATAAATTTGAACTTTTGATTAAGGAAATGGAGGAGTTTCAAACTGAATCAGCAGTTGATGGTTCAGATTTGGATGATTCTGTGGAGCGTCTGGCAGAGCAAATCGAACAGTTGGCTTCTGAACCGTAGAAACCCCAAAAGGAAAGGAAACGAAATGAAATTTTCTGGGAGCTATCTTCTTTAATACAGGCATAAACATATCATTACATTCAGCCATCCCACAAGGATCACTCATTCTCCATCCATATAATTACACTGTAAGTTGTTGTTTCTTTCATGGAAAGCTTGGTATTTTTGTAAACATTTTCATTATCTGATGATAACTACATCTATATGTATACATCTACAGGGAGGAATAGCATTGGCTGTGGTCTGCAAATTATATCTCTTAGTAGGTTTTTGTAGTGTAATTATTTTAGGAGAATCAAAGTCAACTGAGTTTCTCTTATTCTATCTGTGGCCTTGTGGTATGAACCGTAACAACTTGTTTGTTAAACCTATTTTTGGAAGCTTTAGTGCTGATGAACATAGTTTTACTTTGATACTTGTACCAACAAATTCTCAGATTAACTTTTGAATGAATCGAACCAATTACAGTCTGATATCAACCATATATTTTCTTCTTGAAAATTGGTCTCAAGCAAACCTACCTACATGGCTGAATTTACAAAAAAAATTATGTTTGTTTGGTGGAGTAAACTGTTAACAGTTAAAACCTAATCGATGGTGAAATATGTATTTGAGTACTAAACATTAACCTATATTTTTAGCAGATTATTTTCCCTGATAACTTTAAACCGTTGAAACCTAATAGACGAACGTCTTCATCCTACTCTATCATTTGTAGGTGAAATATGTATTTGAGATAACCTATATTTTTAGCAGAACACGACTTTGAAATCAACCAGCAAACATTGAAATCATCCACAAAAGTTTAACCGTAGTACAAAGCTAAATTTAAACTTAGTTCTAGTTCACTTGAGACTGAAAACCCTAAGTGATGTGATGGAGGTTGTTGTTGTTTATCCTCCTTGGACAAGCTTGGCCATGAAGAATGCAGCAGCAGAAGCAATGGCACCAATGAGGGCCGTCTGTAGTGCACTCCTGAAGGGTTTACTGCCCGTAAAGTGACCTTTAGCATAGCCAAACACAAGCAATGCAAATATGGTCACGACAACAGACGCAAGAACAGCCTCGCTTGCTTTTGGAATGAACATGTAGGGAAGGAGTGGCACCAACCCACCAAGGATGTATGATATGGCAATCGTGAATGCACTGTGCAGCGCTCTTCTTGGATCTGGCTTCTCCAACCCCAGCTCAAACCTGCACTCAAAAAAGAAGTTTTTAACTTTTCGGGTCAATACTAGTACTTGATAACCTGCAGCTTATGGATAGAATTGAAAAGTCATCCAGTAGTGAAATGAAATATTTTTCAAAGCTAAGACATAAAGTGAATCAATGATTGTGATATTTGGCCCTATATTCATAATGAGCATGACGACATTTCCAATTATCCTCCAAAGTGCCGGAGGATAGTGGAGTCTGGCCCACGCTTGCTTTTGTCTACACATGAAAAAGCGGAATCGGCGTATCTTGCCGTATCTGGTGGAGTTGTTGCTGTAGCTTCTCAAACTGGAGAATCAAAACACAAGTGTGTCCTAGACACAGTAGCGGCCAAATTTTGGTACTAATGAAGTTAATATTTGGCAAGGTGAGATGTTTTCAAGGTATTTGTGTACCTACACCTATAAAATGTCAAGATTATTGTTTTTGTTCTATTCAAGACAAGAGCAAGTGCCTAGTGACATCAGACACCATCCAACATTTTGGTTATTATTTAATATTTAATGTGAACATTTTGTCATGAACTGTTTGCGTGAACAAACTTGCACAAGGAACATAATTCTAAGAGAAACTACAACATCTCTTCACATGAATGCTAAGTTCAGTCAAATAAGTAATATCTCAGTGTCATGATCAGAGCGCCTTATAAGCAGACAACGGAATTATTGTTTATTTTCTCCAATGCAAGAGAGATACATGAACTTACTTCATCATGAAATCAAGCCAGGCTTGTGGGTTCTTCCTGAGGGCATTAACCACAGGAGAATACTCGTGTGGCTCTATCCCGTACTCTGCCAGTATCTCCGCTACCTCAGCAGCCTCTGCATTTCACATCAAAATTGTCATCAACCATCAACAACTATACTATACCCACAACAATACAAATACAATATGAACCTGTATCGGGCACGCTGATGATCTCTTCTTGTTCCCTCTGCAGTTCCCGAGCGTAGTGATCAGCTTCACTTTTGGCGGCAAGATACCTGTACATACACATTATATTTACCATTGAAAAATGGATTCCATGTCAACACCATTACACTCTACTTTCAATTCCAAGTTCCCTTTAGATCATCAATGACACAAAATTTGTTCATCTTTACAATAATTGATTTTCACTTAAGAATCCAAACCCATAAAATATTTATGATTAAATTTTAAAAGAAAACGATGAAACATAGCATAGTACCATAAATTAATAACCTAACTCTTCAAATCACCATTATTATTTACATTCGATTTTTCAAAAAGGAAGATGAAATGAAAGCGGAAATAGTACGTACCCTCCGAGGCCCATGGAGATGGCGCCGGCGGCGACTTCAGCGATGCCGGCGGTGAGGATGATGGAGGAGGTGGCATTGGCGCCGGAGAGGCCGGCGGCGAGGGCGAAGGGGACGGTGAGGCCGTCGGAGACGCCGATGATGATGTCGCGGACGACCTCGCCGGCGGTGAAGTGCTTCTCCTTGTGCTTCTCCAGAAGCAGTTTCTGAGAGTGTTCGGCCATTGTTTTCAAGGCAGAGAGGTTTTTTTGATAAGTGTTTGTGGCGCTCTTCACTTCACATTCATAATACGCAAAATCTGTGGGCCCACCCAGATTCCTCATCTATTCCAAAGTACCTTTTCAGTTTTTGTTTTGTTTAAATTTTAAATAAACAACTTATTTGAATGTCATATTTATCCTTCCTAACTTTGATTTATAATTATCCCATTCCATTCCTCGTTTAAGCTGTAAATAAATGCTCTAGGAAGTACAACCCATGTCAAAAAATAATTCTTTTATACCATATAATTTTTCAATATTATATCTAAACTTCCAACTATAATTTTTCATATAGTTCATCTAATATTTATTTAATTTGATAAGTAGATTATCTAAAATGTTTTTTCTTCGATATTAACTCTGTTCGTTCTTTTGTTTTCAAAAAATACTTTGTTTGCTTTTTTATTTTGTTTTAAAATTTTGAAAATGACCAAAAGGAGCTTAAATTGTTTTCCATTTTCAAATTATGCCTCTTTGACAACCCTCTCTCCTCACTCATCACTCTATCTAGCAGTATCATATTTTTTTCTTGTTTAATATCATTTCTCAACAATAACAAGCTCTTATATGAACTCGCGGTATCATAATCTAAGTTCCTTCGGTGCAGATATATATGATTTCTTATACAAATTGAACGAAAATTATAAAAGAAAGTGAAAATGAAATCGAAGAGAAATGCAAATTGAAATGATATTGGAGATTGGAATGGTTAAGAAGAGAAATAGTACATCAAAAGATCGGATGCCCTCTACTATATTTGGCAACTCCACACTAAAGGTTAAGTGGGCAACAGTCAATACACTTCAATCTAAACTCCTGGTCATCGAGAAATTGGGATGACTGTTTCACTGAAGAGAGGCAAGAGTCGGAGTCAAAAAGGATCTACTGAGAGCGTCTTTGAAGGAACAGAAAGGCTTGTGGGCATGTACATCAACCTGTTGTTGGATAGAAGTTTGAACTGACGGGCGAGGAGGACTACGAGCAAGGACAATGATAATCCGTCCATGAGCATGGAGGGATCTAACGAGAGACGCATTAATCTTCTTTACATCTTTAGGTCATCTCCAATCATGTCTCCAAATATGCATAATTTTACATATTTGGAGATTTTCTTCTCCAATGCAAGTCTCCAAATATGCATATGCATATGCAAAAATGCATATTTGCTACAGTATGTCTTCAAATTTGAAGACTTACGGTAACAATCTCCAAACACTTATTCATTATTATTGATTTTTCTTTTTGCAAAAAAAACCAACCACATCCATCTGAAAAACGAAAATCGCAATAGAAAAGAACAGAACAAATCAGAAAACCACCAAAACAAATGGCTTTGAAATAAAGAAAATCCCCAAATAAAAAAAACAAATCGGAAAAATCAAGTAGAGGGACTTCACCGGATCGTTGGAGCCCGAATCAGAACCTCTGGCCGCGGAGGTTCCGACACCATATATGGAACGGACGTTAGCGTGGTCGGACGTGTTCGAGACACCATATATAAATATAAGAGTTTTTTTAAGGTATAAATATAAGAGTTAATTACAATAATGTATAATTAATTTCTAATTTCTGCATGATTAAAATTAACTAATATGTTAATTTTATACCAATTTTAATTAACATTTATAATTTTAATTAAAAATGGTAATTAATTCAATTGTTGGGGACATCTTCTAATTAATAAAAAATTTGACATTTAATTTCATTTTGATTAATAACCATTTTGACATTTAATAACTTTTTTTAATTTATATATATCAATACATATCAAAAAAATATTATATAATAATTTTTTAATATGTTATGAATATATAATATTTAGAATAATTTGTTAGTATTATAATTATAAAAGTTAAATAAAATGTGTAAATTTATTTTATTTTTAAAATAATAAAAAAATAGTGTTTGATGTGATAAATAGAAATATTTTGGAGATTGGGTTGGAGAGAAATGGTGATAGAGACTCAACTATTGGGTAATAATTTTTGTATATATGCACTAGTATTGGAGATGGCCTTAGGGTGCTTGAAGAAAGCGAATCCAAACAATATTCCTGACTGTTGGGTTTCAAATGGACGTTAATAAAAATAATTTCCCCAAACGATGAGAGATTGAAAATGAGCATGATAAAGAAGCTAAAGGGGATGGTCAAGGTCAGGGATTTTGGAAGATTTAGGCTTCATTTCGGTAAATTGGTCGTACACTCACATGAACTCTGTTTCTCCAAAACTCAACTTCAAATCCATTATTGCCAAATATATCACCAATCTAAGTATCCTTATGTCAAAAATCATACATATATCTTCTTATAACATCTTGTATAAAGTCACATAAAAAGTAATGGCTAATCATCTTCATAGTTGAATAGATTTGCTGGAGCTCATAGCATGTTTAGCTTAGGAAGGCTTATTACGGATTGAACTACATAAAGCAATAGAATTTGGGAAACATATTATATATAGTTGTTAAATTAAATATAGGTAAAGCTTATGATCGCATAGAGTAATAATTTGTGGAAGTGATACTGTGGAAGATGGGCTTTAACGAGCAGTGTGTGTTGCATTTCAACGGTTGAGTGTGAGGATATCGCCTAAGATATCTTGTGTCATCCTACCTTTTTAATCTCCAAATACGAGATAGTGTCAGTGTGCATTGGCGTCGAGTTCCAAAAGGAGTTTTAGTAGTGTCTCGCACGTTATTTAAGATATCCAGATAATCATCAACATTTTACGGGGCAGCGCTAAGTCGTGATATCCATTTCATCAAAAGTGCAAACAAGTTCAAGTAGACCAATTGGGTAGAGAAAAAGACATTCAGGATTAGTTGTGGTTAATATATACTAGTGTTGTTAGAGTATCTCCAATGGCGCTCCCTATATTTAAAAAGAAAAAAGACATTTTTGTGCACCTAAATATACACTTTTGACACTTTCATCCCCTGAATTGAACCAAAATTAAATCTAGTCTAATGGAGAGAAGCGGCCCAATTTTTAAAGAGTGTAAAAGACGAAATTATCCTAAACTATTTATCAAATTTTCAAGTGAATGCCACCCTTCAATTCCAATCCACAGAACCGCCTCCTCCGATGTCGCTCTGTTCTCGACCGGCCGCCTCTCGTCGGCAGAAGGAGTCAAGCGCGGTGGAGGGTCCGAGCTCGACGACCTAGTCCTTGAGATTCTCTCAGAGGTGTTGTGCGAAGGTCTCTTGGAGGTGTTGTGCGAGTCCGATCCCGAACACGATAAAGTATTTTTTTATCGAGTCGAGCTCGAGCTCAAAGTTAAAAAATTATTCAAGCTTGAGTCGAATCCGTGCATGATATGAAACAAGCGAGTTGACCTGACCTTTCATAATTTTAAACTGGGCTCCTATACATCCTTAAATTTAGTATTGACCAGTGTTATGGATCGCAGGAGATCTCGGCGAAATCGCGGAAATTTCTACATATACGCGACGATATCACAAAAATCCCCAAATACCGGTCAACGCCGGTCAAACCGGACAATTTCAAATTAATTTTGGTTTGATCCAATTCAAATCTATTAATTCCGGTTTAATTCAATTTAAATCAATTAGTTCCGGTTTAATTGAATTTAAATCAATTAATTCCGGTTTAATTCAATTTAAATCAATTAATTTTGGTTTAATTCAATTTAAATCAATTAATTTCGGTTTAATTTGGTTTAAATCAATTAATTCTGATCTAATTTAATTAATCTTGGTCTAAATCGATCGAGTTCGTTCCAGCACACTTAATCCGGTTTGTTATTTAGGTTATAAATTACAAACAATAAATATCATTCATTTTTCATATAAATTATAAATTAAATATTATTCATTTAGGTTATGGCTCCGGTACAACACATTTAAAAATAATTAAATATCATTCATTTTTTTAATAAATAATATATATGCGTTTATATATATTTATTTATTATGAAACACAATTTGCCGTGATCTTCCCGCGATCTTTCCGCGATCCCTCCGAGTTTGTTAGATCTTCCTTTTTGTCAAGAGGCCGATCCGATATCCATAACACTGGTATTGACAAATGTTATCTTATTGTAATAAAATAGAAATTGAAGTGTGTGCAAAAGAACAAAAGTGAGAGAGATAAATGAGAATAACGGAAAGTTGATCATATTTATATGTGATTGTCTCTGCTCCGGCAAACCCTAGGCCACCATAGACCTCCTGGCCGGAGCAATCACTCGGACGAGGTCTGTTGGCAGAGCCTGAGGCACAACCACTGTAGTTTCATGGTCAAGTAAGTCCCTTTTCAGCTCAAATCATGTGCTCTCTGTTTGCTGTCCAAAAAAGTTGAACCCGTCGTGCCTATCGGTTTTGCAGAACCGCGACTGTGAAGCTATGTAGAAACCAATATAATGTGACTGGGATTTGTAATCGTAGCTCTTGCCCTCTTGCCAATAGTCGCTATGCCACCATTCTCGAACATGATGGTATTTTTTGTGTTCTAATTGATTTAGAGATCGTTTTGTTCAATGGAATTATCATATTCAATTTTGCAGATGGTTTTGGCTTATTGGCATACTGATTTATCTTTTTAAATTCACTCATAACTATGAAAGTCGAATGGATGGAGTGATATGTTGGTAGCGTGAAATTGAAGAATTTTGGCATTTTTTCAATTTCGTTAAATCAGAAAATAAAATAAGTCTCGAGGGCTGAGGCTTGGAAACTGATGCTTTAGTTTTCAATCCACTATTTAACAATTTTAACTTATGTCATTTGTTCACATGTAACGCTGCAGGTATATCTATGTGTGGCTTGAAAATCTGATCCCATATGAGTATTAATTTTTTTCAGAAGAAGAAAACGTGTTTTAGCGTTGGGTTGGTTGCATTATGATTTAAAGTTACAAACTGGGGAATAACTTTCCTCTGCACATAGTTAATTGATTGTATGGATGTATTTTATGGCCAGCCGTGAGATTTCGTGAACCTCTCTTTTGGTGTTGTGTAGGAGTCTTCTTTTTATACACGAAAACTATAGAAAGGGCTCATATGCCAAACAGACTATGGGAAAGAGTTAAGCTGCCCAGAAATTATGTGAAGGCTCTTGAAGTTATTGACAAAAATACGGTATTGGATATTGTACTTTTCTTGGGCTGCTTTTCGGTTTGTTGTATTGTGTAGTTTGGGATCTGGGAGTGTCTAATCTACACTGCCTTTTTATCTCTTAGATGTATTGGTCTAAGCTTCTAGTTCACAAAACAAAGCAACGCTGACAAAAATGACTCAGATGCGGATATGTATGAGGAAGCTTGCTCTCAAAACAAGGTTAAAAATCTTCTCTTCTTGCTATACTTGTTGGCCAGTGTGCCGATTATATTTTATCAATGCTTCAACATTTGCATATTATTGTTATTGTGGTTATGTTTGTACAATTGGAGAACTGAAAGAAACTTGTGATTGTACCATTTTACTAAAGTTAAAATGAACAAAGCAAGGATTATAGAGTCAGTCTGTATGTGTTCAGCAGTGAAGTAAAAAAAGATAGGGTTAAGTATGAATCCGACTCAAAACATCAGACATAAAATCAAACTTATCTTACAATGCTGTATTATAGAAGGAATATAGAATTGACTGTTTTAGGTTTTGTGGTTGGCTCTCATATTCATTACAAGGCAGTGATTCTTGCATCACTATATATGTGTCTGACCGAGAGCTGGGAACAGACACTACTATCTTTGTCTTTGTTTTGAGATTGTGAAAGAGTTGCTTGATAGTTCTTATTCTCTGGTTATTACTAATCTTATTATTACTTGGATGCTTGTTGGTAGGTGGAAAACTCATTGTATCCATTGGATCCTTTGGAATTGATTAAAATCAGTTTTTTACTATTAGAAAGTTCCTTTCCATTTAAATTTGTATCGAACTTGAATTCTCTGGTCTCTGATCTTTGTTATTTTTTATTATATTTCCTTCCCCACCGGACTTATATATACTTGCATTTTAGTGTAGAGGTATCTATATAACCATTTCAACTAAATCAATTGAATTGTTTCCCCCTTTTGCCATCCTTTTAAATTTGTAAGTTTTGTGTTGTCTTTCAGGGAGAAGATAATGACAACACCGAGGAAGGAGAAAAAGAGAGAGGCTGGAAGAGAAGAAAAGGCTGAAAAGGCAGCATTGTTGGATAAGGTTATACATAATTTACAATGTGATAATAGATGGCTTAAACAAGTGGCACATTTTGAAGTTTATTTTGTATTTGTTGTTTTCTTGACAGATAACTGAAAACGAATTACTTGAGCGTCTCAAGAAAGGACTTTACGATGAGATATACAACTATCCTCTTGACAAATACAACGAATTTCTCGACAAGGAAGGGTTGCAGTCTGTCAGTGAAGACGAAGAGGAGGTAATTTCTATTAGTGTTTTATGATGTTTCGTCTTCGAACAAAGTAAATAGTTCATCAATAAATAATGGTGTAGCTAATTTTTGTAATGTACGATTTTAAATATATTATTAATCTGTACGTCTTTGGAAAAAGCAGGAATATGAGATTGAATATGTGGATGGCTACGAAAGTCTTGAAGAGGAAGACGATATAGAAGATTTTGGTGGCCTAGATATTGACGAGTCTCTTGCAGATTATGATGATGGTAAACGATTACGAGATCCATCATCTCTAATGTGTTTCGATGATTATGGATTGTTTGTCTAATTTTAAATGTGCTTAAATACACAATGGTCATGTGGATTCAAAAGTTGATCTTATTGATATTGCAGTTGGCATGGATGATGATAATGACGAGGATGAATATACAGTAGTCATTGATCGCAGTAAACGTAGAAAAGATTCGGCCTTTGCTTGAGGAAGGCCGATCATCCTGATGCCAAATCTAAAAAGAAAGCTAGAGTACTTGTTGAAGTAAGCTTTTCATAACACGTCTTTTCCATATAATAATTAGAAACACGGGTTTTTGCATCATGTATGTTTCTACTCGCCAAAAGGAAGTCAATCTCAACTTCAATATATATTTCCAGGTCGAGAAAGAAGATGGCGATGAAAGACAAAGAGCTGTTTATTGAGAACCTATACATTCAAATTACACGGAATTTTTTATCTGATCGGGTAGAACCAAGAACTAAGAAGTGACTCATTTTTGTGTGAGTAGTTTTCAGGCCTCAGGAAAAGCTAAATTTAAGTTGCTATATTGAAAAGGAGATTAGAGATAGTTCAGTTTTGTTTCAAACATTATTATTTTAATTTTACCTTAGTAATGACCTTTTTTGTACTGATTCAATTGAAACAGTTCTGTGTTGAAATAAATCCATTCATGCCTTTATAATGAGCCTGTCTTGTTGCTATTGACAATTTCCATTCATGTTTGCAGAAGATAAAATCTCTATATAGTTCCTTGTCTCACTTGATTATGGTACAGTGGTGCTTGTAAAATTTTATGTGAGCTGTAGCTGGATCTGTGTATTGTAGCAAAAAAAGAATTGAATCTGGATTCAGATCTCTCATGTGATATCTATCATATGGCTCTAGTTAATGTTTCAGGCACTCCTGTATTTGTCATGGATCTCATCTGCATTACCATTATTAGAATGCCAATGTTTGTTAATGATATTCGCTTTTCTAAATTGTATATTTATCAAATATGAAAATGATGATTCATCTATTGATCCCACTGGGTTTTGGGTGTAAGCAAGTCGGGTTGAGTCAAACTTCGTTCTCAAACTCGGATTCAAACGCATTTTCTATAATTAAACTTAAATTTGGCTCGAAAACAATAGTCTGTCTTGACTCAAGTTTTGATTCCATCAATTTTCAATATGTATTTTATTAAATCTAAAATACATATCAAAATTTTAATTAAATATTAAACCAGTGGCCAAAATATATATTAAAGTTTTAATCAAATATTAAATCTGCTCTCAAAAGTCTATAATATGGAGTTCTTATAAATTAGATTTTGATACATCATGTGTATTAAGTAACTCAAAATTTAAGTTTGAATTCAGTTTGAAAATTGAGAATGTGTGAATCAAATATATATTGAACACATCAACCTCAATTTGCTTACACCTTCACCTAGTCATGAGCAAATATCAAATCGTTAGGCCAACCCTAATAACATTTATTTTAAAGTATGGATCCTTTAAAATATATACTTGTTTGTTTAAGTTTGACAGCAGAAGTATTTATGTTCTTCAATATTGATACTTGAAAATTATACATTTATTCTCAATTTTGGATACATCCACATCATCTTATGCCGCCGGCAGCTATATTTTGACAAATATACAAAGAAATCAACACATGATATTTTTTGCTAAAATATGTATTTTTCTTTGGTAACATAACTAAAAATTAAATTATTTCCGGCATAACCGGCTTTACACTTTGGTTTTAACTAAATTTTTGTAATAAAATATAGAAACGGTAATAAAGTATGATATATCCTCAGAAGATGAAATCTGATGCAAGAGATTTTAGTTAAAATTATCAGGGTGAGCATTTTAGGTCCGAAACCGGAGATTGAATTGAAACCAAATCAAAACGAAAAACTAAGAATCGTGATAACGGTTTTGGTTTCAAATTAAGAAAATCATTTGATTCCAGATCGATTCTGGTTGCTAAAATTTAGAATGATCAGGTAATCTAGTAAAAATCAAAACGGATTTTAGATAAAAAATTTAATCTTTTATTTGCAAATTTTATAATTTAGTTGTGTTAATTAAGTTTTAATGTTTGGTTTTTATTAGAAATTCTAATAATTTCAAATGTAAAGTTTTTTTCTTCTATAAACAGAGATTAAAATCATCTAATTCGTACTATAGGTTGACTAATTAATAAAAATTGAGAATTAAATTGTTCCAGAGCAAAAGAACTGAACCGAGGAATCATGTTCAGAACGAAACCAATCTCATATGCTTAGCAGTTCCGAGTCTAGTTTTCAAAAATTAAGGACAAATAAATTTGGTTTAATTTCTGAACAATTTGGTCCGGTTCTGAAACCATGGCCAGCCCTAAATATTATCAAGTAAATAAGTAATAAGAGAAGAATGATTAGTTATTACAGGAAAAAAAAGGGCGTGAAGATAGGTCGGATGGGAGCATAAAGTTGGTGTTTGGCGCTCAACGTGTCTTCCACTTGCTCTTCTTCGTCTTTGTCCCATCCTCTCCAGTCCATACTCATCGCCTCTGATTCGGAAATGGATCTGAACCCTAAAGACTTCCCAATTCTCTCCTACATCTTTTCCCACACCAGCTCCTCCTCCTCCTCCGATCCTCCTCAATCTCAATTCCCTCACCTGACCAGCCCCGCCGTCTTCTCCGCCGTGGCCCACTCCCTCCCTCCCGAGATCGCCCATATCCACTCCCTCCTCCGCTCCCTCGGTCCCTCCCAGCCGGAGGAGATGCACCGTGCCTACGAGAAGCAGCTCGCCGACGCCGAGGAGATGCTTCTTGGGGTCTACCGATCGGCCGTGGAGGAGCTGGAGGTGGACGTTGAAGTGAACGAGGAGGTGGTTCAGATCCTGAAGGAGGCTGAGGGTGGGACTGTGGAGAGGGTCGAGCTTTCTGGCCGCCAGCTCAGGTTTCTCCCCGAGGCCTTCGGGAAGCTTCACGGCCTGGTTCTTCTCGATCTCTCCCAGAATCAGCTCGAGGTCTGTATTGCTAATTTGTTCAAGATGCAATTATTAGGTTTTAGATTTTGTCTCGATTTACTTAATGTCAAAGCACCGTCTGATCTGGGTTGGAGTTGGATTTTCAGTGGTGAAACAATAATTTGTGCTGCTACTCAAAAATTTCAAATATGGTTTACTGCTGTTGAATCTTATCAATCATATGATTATGGGTGTGTGTATATTGGTTAGTTGAGCACCTTGAGATTGTGTATAATTATGCTGGTGCCGTTAATGTGGTGCTTGCATAGTTACATGAATATATGTGGAACTAGATGGTTTTATTATCACTGTACTTGTTGAGCTTGCAATATGTTCTGGAGTGTGTTTGGTAATGAGTACTTAAATATACTATCTGGTCCTATATATGGTTTGTGGTTGAATTATGTAAGTTAGGTGATATGTGATGCTCAATTGATATGAAAATGTACGTTTTTCTACTTCAAATTCAATAACAAGAAGTCAAGTCCTTTGACTTCAATTTTGGGACTATAAATTAGCATTCATTTGCCGGGTCTTTCAAGCTACTTATATTGCTGCCTTAGTTACAGGAATATAAATGTATATTGGTGCCATTAATATAATGCTTACATAGTTGCATGAATATGTGTGAAAGTTGAGGTTTTTATTATTACTGTACTTATCGAGCTTGCAATATGATATGTAGTTTGTTTGGTAATGAGCACGTACTTATACAAACTGGTCCTATATATGATTCGTGGTTGAGGTGTAAGTTATGTGATATATGATGCTCAATCGACATGGAAATGTACATTTTTTTTAATTGAAACTCAATAAAAAAGAAGTCAAGTTCTTTGACTTTAATTTTGGGACTACAGATTAGCATTCTTTGCCGGATCTTGCAAGCTACTTCGTGAGAGCTACCTTTATGACTATTATAGAAAAATCTTTATTTTTCAAGCTATGGTGTTATTAATTCTACACAGCTAAATTAGTTGCTTCCTTTTTGCAATATTTTGCTCATTTCTTGCCACAGTTCTCTAGACTTGATTTCTTGTACTGAGCAGTTTAATTGAATATGTTGATGATTTATTTCAGTTTCCAACCAAAAATTTCTGACAATATGTAAAGTCAATGAACTTGACTACATTACTAGTCATTGAGTGTTTAGGCAATTCAAAATTATTTACTTGCATTGTTATGAAACTCCTGAGTTCTCCCCAATTTAGCCTCAAGAACTCGGTCAAATCAAGTTGACCGAGTTTTAAAACTCGTTCTCGGTAGTTTAATTTTCCGAGTTCTTACTCGATCAAAGTTGGTCAAATTTTAGTTCTATATTTTACATATGCTCTGAAACTGTTCTATAATTTGTGGTTTTGTTGTTTGAAAGTATCATATTTTACTTAAATATTGTAATTCCGAGTTCTTATTTTACGAGTTTAAAAAATCCTTATTTTTTTGTCTCGCCTAGTTCTCCTTAATTTGTACATTTCGTTTACTATGTCTTGATTTCTTTTTTTTTCATGGTTTATGTTCATGTTGGAATAGGTTCTTCCCGATTCAATAGCAGGGCTACAGAAGCTCGAGGAGCTTGATGTTTCTTCCAATCTTTTAAAGTTCCTCCCAGACTCCATTGGGCTATTGCTTAATCTGAAGGTCCTCAATGTGTCTGGAAACAAACTTAATGTTCTTCCAGAGAGCATTACTCGTTGCTGGTATTGCATCATCAACTTTTAACTTCTCTTTATGACTGTCTTCCCAAAATGATGTTTTTGATGTCCATTATGTATCCCGCTTGGCCACATTTCTCTCTTATTTTTTGAACTGGTTTGAATTTTATTTCAGTTCTCTGGTGGAATTGGATGCTAGCTTCAATTACTTAACATGTCTGCCAACCCAAATCGGGTATGGGTTAGTTAATCTTGAGAGGCTCTCAATTTACCTGAATAAGATCCATAGCCTTCCTCAATCAATCTGTGAAATGAGATCTCTGAGGTTTCTCGATGCCCATTTCAATGAGATTCACGGCCTGCCATCTGCAATCGGGAGGCTGACAAATCTCGAGATGCTGAACTTGAGCAGCAACTTCAGTGACTTCAAAGAGCTCCCTGAAACAATAAGTGATCTGACCAACCTGTTGGAGCTTGATCTGAGCAACAACCAGATCCAATCCCTCCCAGACACATTTTTCAGGCTTCAAAAGCTAACCAAGCTCAACTTGGAGCAGAATCCACTCGCAATGCCTCCAATGGAGATTGTGAACCAAGGGGTTGAAGCAGTGAAGGAGTTCATGGCAAAGAGGTGGGCTGATATCGTCGAGGAAGAACAGAAAAGGAGCATCCAGGAAAGTCAACCAGCGGCACAAACTGGATGGCTCGCATGGAGCAACTCCTTGCTGAGCGGTGTTTCTCAGACCATCACTGGATATCTCGGAAGTGACAAGAAAACACCTACAGACTCATACTTGGATCAACAACTGTGATTGCATCATTATATTCCTAGTCCGTCTCTGTAAAATTACCTTATGTTTCCCAGAAATACATTAGTTTGAATCTGAACTCCAAAGAGTCTTATTGTCGCAGGTGACGACTGTCATGCTTACAACAATGCTTATACTTGATTAATAAAGATTTTACTGTTACCAAACTTAAATTTCTTTGCAGTTGCTGAATTCTGTATATGATGAATTCAGATTAGGTTGTGCTGAAGAAAATTGAGAGGAACTATTTTGTCTGATAGTGAAATGGAATTTGGTGAGGAATATGGGTTTTATAGTTGATGTATATGTATTCCCTTTGTGGGGAAGCCTGAAAATCCATGGGCAAGTGCAAGAAATGAAAAGGAAGAAGCATTAGTGTCATGTCATGTGGCACACCATGCAATACCCACAGTGGCAAGGAAGAGCAAGCACAAGGTTCCAAACAGTAAAAGCTGCTTTGTGAAAAACAAAAGGCTGCTACTCCTCTACAAAACTAGCAGTCATGAAAAGAAGCACTAAAATTCCTCTAGGCCAAAAATAAGTTGAAATGATGATTCAAGTTTGAGTAGGACAAATGAAGAAGAGACTTGACAAGAACCGGTTGATAAAACAAAGTGGAAAGCAAAGATTCATTCACGACTCTCTATCAAAACTCCCACAAGAAAGCTTTTAACAAGCAGACAATTCAAGCCGCATGCCTCCACCTTCCACCTCACTTCTTATCTCCCCATACACATCTTCTTTTACGTACTTACTTACTTATATGCAGTGTATTAATCGAATTAAAAGATGATTAATCAGACAAGCAGAATTTTTTTTATGAAAAATACTTATATGTATCTGCGTTCTGTCCAAAAATGAGTGTCGGTTGTGTTTATAATGTTTACCCTTTTGTTAGATACTTCTTTATTACCTGAAAAAGAGGGTATATATTCTCTGAATAGATGTGCATGTGCTACCATCATTGAACAAACCACGGAGGCCCATCAATACATTTTTCAACATACAAAACCATTAATCAACAAAGTAACCTAAGGACTTTCATTTTTATCCGCCATAAAACAATAGAACTAGCAAAATCTTAACTACCCTAACTCTCGTATGCTCTCAAGCAGTTGACCCACCAACACCATAATTCCAACTCTGGTTCCCAAAACAGACATCCTAACCGATGATAGCCGACCAAACGAGTCATGATCTACAAAGGCGACTAGATAATTATATATATCGATCACACATTGACCTGTTAATCACCAAATTTAATGACATACGCCATAAGTTCCAATCCCCACACATGGGATTACATTTGATAAAAGAGATATAATTTCTTTCTTTGTTCCTCTTCATTAGAAAGAAAGAGACGTGCGGGTCAAGAAGACAAGATGGATGAGTTATTATGAAAAACACAAGCATGAAGTGAAGTTATTATATATGTGATGGTTGGATGAGCTTAGCAATGCAATAAGCAGCAGCAGAAGCAATGGCCCCAATGAGCACAGTCTGGAGGGCACTCTTGAAGGGTTGGCTTCCGGTAAAATGACCCTTGCAGAAGCCAAACACCATCAGCGCCACCAATGTCAGCGCCACCGAGGCCAGCAGAGCCTCTCTGGCGACCGGGAACACCATGTACGGTACCAGAGGCACCGCTCCTCCGGCTATGTACGACAGTGCTATCGTCATCGCGCTCTGCAACGCCCTCATCGGGTCCGGCTTCTCTAGCCCCAGCTCGAACCTACACCCAAAAATAAATACAAGTTACTTAAATTAGGACAACCTTGTACTTAACAACGTTGTACTCACTTCATCATGAAATCGAGCCAGGCTTGTGGGTTCCTCCTCAGCGCGTTCACCACCGGCTCGTACTCGTGCGGCTCTGCTCCGTATTGTGCTAATATTTCCGCACATTCTGCTGCTTCTGCAATATAATTTGGACCGACTTTGTTAATTCATTATATATATACTGTTCTAAGATAATTACACCTACACAAACTGAAATAAGTTTATGTATATGATTAAACTCAAGCAAGTTTGAATTTGACTCGACTCATTCACTTCAAATATTATTAGTTCGGGTTCAAGTTATATAATTGAACTCGAATTTACTTTTAAAAAAATTAGCCAAGTGAAAGAATGCACTTTGAGGTTAAAAATTAGCCAATTTATCAAGACTTGAAAGATTGAACTCGAGCTAGACTTGTTTAGTGAAAGAATGCACTTTGAGGTGGGATTCAGCTCGAGTTCTTTTAGTTAATGACTCGTTTACCGCCCAATTAATACACGCATATATTTTAGATACGAGACTCAAAACACGAACCTATGTCAGGAACACTGATGATCTCTTCTTGCTCTCTCTTGAGCTCCCTCATGTAGTGATCAGCTTCACTCTTTGCTGCAAGATACCTATACATATAACAATGTGCATATATCACATCAAGTTTTTTTCCTTAAATAGGAAAGAAAGAGAGAAATAAATAATGGGTATTGGGAATATATGTGTATGGTACCCTCCAAGGCCCATGGAGATGGCGCCGGCGGCGACTTCGGCGATTCCGGCGACGAGGATGATGGAGGAGGCGACGTTGGCGCCGGAGAGGCCGGCGGCGAGGGCGAAGGGGACGGTGAGGCCGTCGGAGACTCCGATGATGATGTCACGGACGACCTCACTCGACATGAAGTGCTTCTCTTCATGGTCTTGGAGAAGCAACTTCTGCTTCTCTGTGTCTCTCTCTCCGTTCTCTGCCATTAATTGTTTCTAACTCAAGAAACAGAGTTTGAGCAACAACTCTTCAAGACAGAGCTTCTGAGAATTGGTGTGTTGTATGTAATAACACATATACGTGACTATATATAAAGGAAGGGAATTCATGTAAATATTAATTTATGCTAAGACAAAAGAAATTGGAATTTTTGTAAATATATAAAACCTAGGAAAGTTTCTCGTTTTCCTTGACTTATTAAAACAGTAAACTTAATTTCTCCTTTTTCGAATAATTCCTCATACGTCACGTTAAATCACACTTTGATGGTATGATATTGAGTTTTGTTTTCATTAAAGATAGTGATTTGTTCATGTTTATTCTCAACTCGTGTGGATCCTCGAGGATTAATTTATAATTATGGAGAATATTATTCCTGCGCCGCTATGCATAATTATGTGTCGAGAGCGCCTTGCTCGAGCAGGTGAGTATCAATTATGTTATATCAAATATATGTTATTGGGTAAGGTCATACTCATACTCAAAAAAAACATTAATTAATACGTGTTTCCAAGTATACATCTCGCTAAATATGTTACACACTATTGTGCTATGGATACAAATAATTACATCTAACTATTCAAAATGTTGTGGTTTAAGATACTAATTAAAGTCAGAAAAATATAGGTATAAGGGGGATTAGTAGATTAGCATGAGTTGGGCAACATTTGTCAAAAAATATATTTTTAATTATTTATAATAAAAGAAATAATGAATCTAGTGTTTGTACAAAAGCACTTCACGAGAGAAGGAAAGTTGGTAGACCTGCAAGGTTCTGTGCATGTCCCAGAAAAAAATGTTGAGGCCCTCATGGTCATGGATTCTCTCTTTTATATTTTATTTCGGCTCACTTTTTTGTTTTCTCTTTTAATTGTTTCTGGAATCTTATTTTTTTTCTCATATATATATATATACACACACAATATGAGAAATAGCCCATCTTATCAAGCAAGCAGGTGAAATTATTACAAGTTATGGGTTCAATTGGGATTTGACACTTGAAATTAATTACAGAAGTTGAGCAATATTAACTGTTAAGTGTGAACATCCATTGAGTAATAAATATACTGCGTGAACGCAATAAGTTAAACATCTGCATATGCATATATAGTTGTACTAATTTGTTGAAAGTAGATTCATGTACTTATTTTATTTTTGATTTAAATGACGTTAGCTAATTTAGTTGACACGTCATCTCTGGTTAAATTAATTTTGAAAATTTTCATCAAGTTTAATATAATAAAACTTAGTTAGGCTCAAGTGTTCAGGGGTGGGTCAGGGTCCGGAGTTAAGGCATGGTCAGGGGTTGATTATGAGGTTTGGCGATGATAAAGTTGAGAGGGTATTACTTCGATATCATCTGCGAGGGGAGATGGGTCCGGGAGGGGGTCATCGGTGGTTGGGCAAGAAGCTCCGACGACTAGTTTGTTGCGGGATCGATGGAGATCGGTGCAACGAAGGCAGACAGACCCGGGAGGGGCTAATCGGAGTAAGGGCAGGAAAAGTCTGGCGATTTTCTTGTTGCGACTTGGGTCGGATGATGGCTCGGTACTGGGAGGGGTCAGGAGCTCTCTGGCGCCGACGGACAGATTTATTTAGGGTGGCGTACTAGGGGTTTGCTTTAAGTGTTTTCGGAGTGGTTCTTGTAACAGATATGCGGAGAGTCAACCCATTCGAGGTGAAGGCCGCAAGTTTGCAAGAGACATTCCGTTACATTATCATTTATTTTGCTCGTCGTTCTCGGGGTGATTCTTGTAATGGATTTGCAGATAGTCTTAACCCTTTCGAGGTGGGGGTTGCAAGACGCATGTCGTTACGCCATCTTTTATTTCACTAGTTGTTTTGTAATTTCATGACTCATGACATAAGCAAGTATGTTTTAACTGACAATGTGATCATGGTGCGTGTTCTGTCTCTTCTGATGCTTTGCCTATATGGTGTAATATTGAGTTACAAACAAATTAGACGACAAATTGATTTGGTTATTGAAATCGGTTTAAAATTGAAAACTTAAAAAAGTGAGCTGAGTTTTGTTTTTTTTTGCGGTTTGGTTAAAGCTTGTGCCCAGCACACGCACCCAGAAAATAAAGTAGAAAAGTTGAAGGAAAGCGTTCAATTGTGGATATAATATGAACTCTTCAATTTTGGGAGTGCATCAATGGTGAGCAACAGCTCATCACCCAATGTGTGCGTTTAATCATTAACTTTTGGGTTTAAAGCACTTTAATTAACTTGCGTGTCACTTATTTATTTGCTACTATTTTATTGTATACGAACACAAAATTGGATCCATTTTCATCCGCTACACTTGGGAAATTCACGAAATAAATTGAAGATCTTATAGTACTTTTTAATTAAAATTATTTACTGTAATAAGATATATATGTATATAGAAAATATTATACTAATTCTCATCGAAAGAGGTGTTTATTGTTTAATTTTGAAATGAATGAGCCTAAAATCAAACACATTTTAATTTTAAAAAATTTAGAATAGAAATTGAAATTACTCAAATTTAGTTGGTTTGATTTTAAATTTGTCTATTTTTAGTTTGGCCAAATTTATTCAAATAGAGTTTCATGAACTTTGTATTTTATTTTTGCCTATTCTAATATAAAATATAATATATATTTTTCTTGACATTAAAGTTTAGTCTAAATTAGTATTTAAATAATAAAATTAATTGATTTTCGGTTCATTTGATTTTTAGAGATTTTATTAAATTGATTCAAATTTAATTTTATCTTGAGCCTCATTTATTATGAATGAAAACATGAGAGCAAATAAGCACTCTTATTTTAATAAAATGTTCCTTATCTTATCCACCACATGCCACATTGGTTTAATGATTTGTTTCTCTTCCTTATCCACCACATGCAATCATTTATTGTTCCTTTGGTATTTCAACATGTGGCCTTTAATTTCAACAAAAGTGTAGGTGAAAAAGAGTAATATGTATTTGGTTGGTTTTAGGCCAATGGAACATAGATCATTGCTCATCATTTCATATTCACCAACGTACACACACACATGTATATATATAGTTGATTATCATAGTCATGTGCAGAATATGCTGATTATAATTAATATCATTAATATTTCGTGATCTATAACTATTGATTGTTTTAAGTGATCCTTTAACTTAATGATTCATTTATTGTTCAACCTATGTTAGAATAAATAGTTGGTTAATTATCTATTTTGTTTATATATTTTTTTAGTTTTGGTTTATTACTTACTAGTTGGGTTTTAAATTATTTTGAAGAAGTTTAGTCTTAATCATTCTTATATAAACAACAATACCAAACATTCATTAAATATTTTGTCCAGGGCCGGCCCGTCCATAAGACAAGAAAGACTTTTGCCTTAGGCCCCTATCCTGGAGAGACCCCAAAGTTGAGTTCAATATCATTATATTATACTAAACTTAATTTTCATGAATCTCAAAATCTCAGCAACATTAATCATTAAATGGAGAGGGGAGACCCCAAAATTAAGCCCAATATCATCATTATATCAAAATAGATCCAATTATTTTGAAGTCCAAAATTTCAGCAACTCTAATTAATAATTAGGGTCCCTAATAATTATTATCAATAAATAAAAAGTGGGAAGAGTGAAAGATAAACACAAAGAGTTGACGAGTTGTTGTTCTGAACGAGGTTGAAGCCGATCCAACGATGGTACCGAAGACGAGTCGTCAATGTGGAGAAACGAGGCGGCAACAACAACGGGGCAATGACTCTGTGGAGAAGAATGAGAGAAACTATATGTTGATTCCATTCATTTTCTTGTGTCCATTAAGATGAGTTTTCTAAGAAACCCTAACTTCAACTTTTCTACAAATATTTGAAATAATTGGATTTTATTCACTGCAATTTCATGAGTTGTCTTCAAATATCATCTCAAATAAAATTCGAGTTCTACTCACTCACTGAACGGGTTATGAAAATTTGAGGTTAGGAATTAATTTCGGGTGTAAATTTTTTAGAATTTTCGATTGGAAATTTCTAATTTCAAGTGTAAATGTTTTAGGATTTTCGATTGGAGTTTTTTTTATCCCTAAGGGGGATTTTTAGGTTATTAAGAATTTCTGATTCTTACTCATATTGATTGATTGATACTTGATCTAGGGTTCTTGTATAATTGTTACTGATTTTTTTGTTATTCAAGATTTCCTATTCATATTTATAATGATTGATTTTTTTTGTTTTATTGATTCATTTTCCTGTATAATTCTTACTGTATTTTTTGCATCTGTAAGTATATATTTAATGACATATCATATTCTATTTTGAATTTTACATTTGTAAAAAAGGCCTCGTTTTAAATTTTTGACTTAGGCCCCTAATTTCCTGAGACCGGCCTTGTATTTGTCAAAACTAATTAACATGTTACCAAGCAAAGTTTTATATTTGGTTAATATTTTCCTGAATTCAAGTCATTACCCACTTGTCGAGGACAAGTTGGTAGGACACTCCAAGAGATTACATCCTTTCTCTCTGATGCAACCAAGATTTAAGCCTCATAGTTTAAGTTTGTAGTTGAAGATCGTAAAATTAGATAAAAGAGCTCAAAACAGTCGTTCTTTCAAGAGGAAAATATTATAAGTGTTTAAAAAATTTTGTGGTTGTCTTTTAAAATCTCTCGTTAGCTAAAAGTCATTAGTCAAAGTGTTCACAATATTCAAAGCATTGAATGGTTTAGTGATTTTCCTCGATATCACTTGCTTGACTCAAGCACAAATATCTAGTTCTTAAACACAAGAACATCAATTATGTACCCAATATAATTACTCAACGTTAACACTATGAGTCAATGACTAATCCCAAATCTCAATACACTAACAAAAATTTGTTTTAACAAAGATGAAAATGTTTTATCTCAGTCCTATAAACTGTATATAATCTCACATATACGAAATTTCATTCTAAATATTTTGTCATTATATTAGAATATAAATACATTTTGTTATATCTCCTATCATATAAGATTAATTACATTATAAAATACTTGACAATAATTCGCTCTTGTATTTAAAAATAAATTATTCTATTAATTATGCGAATTTTAACGAGACGATAAAAGTCAAATAAAATTGAACGGTTACAATAAAACCCGCCTCGTATTATTGTTAACGTAAATAAGTTATAATATGATACATACACCTTTTAGTTTAATTTAATTGTGATTTTAAATATTGAAAAATATATGTATATTAACATTCGTAAAAATACAGATACCTTTTGGAGTAAGGAAAAGTACGAACGCGAACTATATAAATGAAATAATATGCTCTTCGTTGAACCCATTCCTTTTGAAGTAAATAGGATTTGAGTAATTATATACGTGTGTTGTTTGTTGAAGATTTATTACTCGAACAATTAAAGTAAATAAATAATAATATGCAAGGGACAAAGGAGGAATTAAGTGGAGAGTGTATGGGTCGAAACGGAAATAAAAAAAGTAAGGAATTGAGTAATTAATTCAGTTTTGTTGTTTGGTTGTGTATTTTGTAAAGTAAAGAAGTGGACCATCCACCATCATATTCACATGTCTCGTTCCCCACCACCTGCCGTAATTTTTTTCTTTATTTCGAAAATACCAGAATTTATTAATGTCTGATATATTTTATCTTTAAACATTCGTATGAATTCGATTTTTAACAATAATTAATACATGTTATTAACTTTAATTATTTAGATAGACACAAATCCTTTTTTTAAACTACACACAGATTCCAATCTTCATCATCAAATTTAAGACTCGCAAATATTGCACATGTTATAGTTTAAAATTCCAATCTTCGTTCATATTTCATTATATTCTAAACTCGCAAATGTTGGATATGTTATAATGTGAACTTTTGTTTTCAAAAGCATTAAAAGGACTATGTTTACACGTGGATCACGTAACAAATCGTTGTGTCGTTTCATGCTCACAATTGTTTGATTTCGATGGCTACTAAAGTCTTGGTACTGTTCACGTCACAAATTCTAGAACCTCTTAGAATAGTTGCTATTTGTGATCGACTTGTACTATTTGTAAATTGTATTTTCTTTCTTGTCTTGTCTCATTCTCATTGCATTAGTCTTTATTTCTACTAATGAAAAGAGTTATTATAATAGAGAAAATTAGGAGTCATAATTATCAAGTTAATGACCTCTTAATATCTATTATAATAACATATATTATGACCCTACGTGTAACATCCATACTAAATGGTCGTTCAAGTTTCAATGCTCCCACTCGGTCACACAACCAAGTCGACGCTCTCACTTAGCTACACAATCAAGCTATTAAAAATACACAGTTCCTAATTCAGCCAAAACCTATCAATCACGTCTCATACATGAAATGGAGTGTTCGACCAAATATGTAACATGTTATATTAAGCTACAAGTAAACTAACATAACACTTTCACAATAACGATTTCCCTAGATCATTCAGAGTAACACCGCTTCATACATTGTTCTTTATGATATGTTACGTAGTTATATACTAAATATAAGCACCAACTGGGCTTAACATGGTGAAGTTAAACTGATAATTCCTTAGACACTAACGAAAGTCCATCTCAGCTCGATTGTTTTCCTAATATGACACATTGAACCAAAAACACTATGATTATCTGAAATCACGGTAAATTAGTATCATCAAGTTTTAACTTAATCTCATAGTTCTAAGTAAAAAAGAGCTTTGTATCTTGGTAGACACACAATCCATAAGGCTCACGCAATAACATATTAGAGAACCATTTGTCACTTCTATAACGGTGACAAAACACACATAGTATGATAAATGTGTCACAACCCACTACGGTGGACATGTCACTCTTCTATGTCATGTGAATCAAAAGTCTAGATACTACTGAAGTATCAAACTCGAGTCACCTGATTGACATACTTAATGTTCAATCTTACATTAAAGATTCAGTCTTGTACGCTATAGTATGAAAGACATATTTTTCATACTTGACTCTTTAAGAGTCTTATCTTAGACTTACTAAGACGACTATGTGATGAGTAAGAAAAAATACTTTTTACTTTACGAGTATAAATTTAGTCATTTCATACTAAGTATTAAAAGACTCAGTCCCATCTTGCATGCACATCTAGCATCAAGGTAATTATTTGTGTGACTAAACATTATAAAGCTTGGTGACATCTCTAATGTGTCTAAAATGCAACATATGCTCATAAACATTTCATAGAAGAAAAATAAATTTTATTCTATAATGCTCAATTCAAGTCCATTGCTCAATACATGTCTATAGATTCAACAAGATTACAAATGAAAACTAAAAACTTTGCGAACCTAAACTCCTTGTATGAACTCGAAACACATCTCTAGTAATAAGTTTAGTTAACGGATCAACAATCATCTTATTAGTGGATATATACTTAATGTCTATCTCTTTATTCTTTATGACGTCTCGAACAAAATGATAACACCTCTTAATATGTTTGGTTTTCCTATAAAATTTGGATCTTGAGAATAATGGATGGCAACCGTATTGTCACAAAACATTTCAACATGTTCATAAACTTTATAAGTAAGTTTGAGATCCTGAAGCAAACTATTTAGCCACGTTGCCTCTTAAACATCAATGCTAGTAGCGACATACTCTACTTTCATAGTCGGTAAAGCTATGCAATCTTGCTTCTTACTGCACCAAGATATTGCTCATCCACCAAGGATAAAAGCAAATCCTAAGGTCGATTTAGACTCATCTAAATCATCGTCCTAATCAGCATGCGAGTATCTCTTCAATCTTGAAAACAGAAGACAAGATCACTTGTACCACAAAGGTAACACATGATTCTCTTGACTCATTGCCAGTGCGCATGCCCGAGACTTTGTGAATCCATAGCTTTTTTTAGAGGAAGTAGGTGCATCAATTTTAGTAAGATCACAAAGAAAATCTTGTTTGTCTCACTTTTCGATATCAAAATATCGTCGAGAAATTCTGCCTCGCTCACTCTTACGTTCCATATCATTAAGTGAAAAATCTCTTCCACCTTCTTCTAAAGAAATGGAATATAGAACTGGAGAACTAATATCATGTTCTATTCTTGGAGGTTGAGGACTCACCTCATTTTCAAGTTGATCTTCACTAGTAGACAAGTTCTCATCTTGTTGAATTACGAGACTTTTCTTATTATTCACATCAGTTGACAGAACCTTACTATTCACTAATGACATAATGAGCTCTAAATTACCCTTATTCACCTAGAGATAATAGTAACTCATACAACTCGAAATCTTTGTTAATTTCACTAATATTTGGGAACTCATCTTCAAAATATACAACATTATGAGAATTAATCTCTGTCATGCCACATTTTGATCTTCACTATACATCACATATCTGTTTGAATGCTTGGGATATCTAATGAACACCATTTTTTTCCCTCTTGGACCAAACTTGTCATGTTTATGTGTTGGGTTATGCACACAATATGCCAACCCACATGGGCGCAAATGATCCAAAGAGAGATTTCTCTCATAGAATAAATCATATGGCGTGAGGGGTACACTCTTACTTGGGATACAATTGAGAGGGAAATCTGTACATAAATTTATGCAGTTTTTGAGTCCGTCCAGCCAAGTTCACGAGTTCGATCGGAGGTCCATCCACCGTTGGATCGTGCTGATTTTTCAGACCGTGCGTTCGGGAGATGTATTACTACGTTCTCACTGTTGGAATTTGCGTTTGGAGGTGTTAGTGATTTGATACGATTTTCGGATCGCGTGCCACCAATTCGGTGAGATTTATCGTAACTCTTTCTTATAATTAAAAATGGATCCAAAATTGTTTAATCTTGAGATAGTGTGTGCCTCTAATTGTATTTAGAGAGAACTCGTTGTACCCATTATATTGATAGTGGAGATTAAGAGGCCTCGAGAGTCCCTTGATTTTTTTTCTCTCGCATTGAAGAGATTTTCATGCAAAATTGTGTGTGTCGATTGTGTTCTTGATTGGTATATTTGTTAGCTTGCTTGATTCGTGGTACCCAGTTCGTTTGATCAAAACATATTCCTGATACCCAAATTGCATACCCAAATATTTTGTCCTTAAATATCAGTTGGTTCAGTTTAAACCAAAAATCGAAGCACTTTTTACTTGGTTAATAACTAACCATTAAATTACACTCAATTTTAATTACGGTTTTAAAAATTATAAACCCAAGATTTTCGGTTTTGGTTTAAAAACAAGTCATTGGTTAACCAACTATGGAAAGCCCTATTTGCAATTGCATATTATTTAGAGGGGTAATGACAGTTGACTACACTCAACTATGTCATGTTTCAAATTTAATACCCTAACTTCTAGTTTTTCATTTAAAGTACCCCAAGTTTAAATAAGCGACACTTAACCCAACGTCTGTTAAATTTAACTGAATTGATATGTTAAAAAGTCTAAAATGCATTCAATAGTTTTGGTCTATTAAACCGGTCTGATTGATTCAATTGATATGATTGTGAAATGACTATTTTACCCCTAATTGATCAAACCATTTAACTTATGGGTTGAGGGCAAATTTACCTTTTTGTAATTCTTTAATAATTAAATAATTATATTATTAATTATTATAAAAACTAAAAATTTTAATTGAAAAGACAAATATGCCCTTAATTTAACTTCTAATTTTCAAAAAAGAGCCATTGGCTCTTCATCTTCTTCACTGCTCGGCCCATGGACGTCTTCGGCGAGAGCGAGCGGCCAGGCGGTCGGAGCACCCTTGCACGACAGGGCGGTCCTCGTCGTCAACCTCTTTGCTGCTCCAATCCGCCTTCAAAGCCACCGTCCGTCGAGCTTGTCGTCTGTGAAAGAGAGGTTGAGGAGCCCAAACCAGATCTGGCCGAATCGAGCTCTCCGATTCGACCTCTGATTCGATGGATTCGATGGAGGTCGAGTCGGAGCTCGAATCGGAGAGCTTGGGAACGAAGGTCGAATCGGAGGCCTCGCGACGGATTCGACGGAGGTCGAATCGGAGAGCTTGACGATGCAGAGAGCTCCGACGATGCGGAGAGCGGTGGGAGGAGGCGGTCGGAGGCGGCGGTCGGAGACGGGAGTGGTGGGGAGGGTTTTATTAGGTAGGTTAATTAGGATTAATTAGGTGAATTAATGATTAATAATAATATTATATATATTTAAATATTAAAAAATTATAATTATTGTTTGTGTAAGTGAAAAGTCAGATTTGCTCTCAATTTATTGGTTAAATTGGGTATTCAATTAGGGGTAAAATAGTCACTTCATAATTATATCAATTGAATCAATCAAACCAAAACTATTGAGGGTATTTTAGACTTTTTGACAGACCAATTCACTTAGATTTAACAGACAGACGTTAGGCTAAGTGTCTTTTACTTAAACTTTGGGTACCTTAAATGAAAAACTGGAAGTTGGGGTATTAAATTTGAAAAGTGACATAATAGTTGGGTGTAGTCAACTGTCATTACCTCATTTTTATATTCGAGTTGGATGGGATGAGATTTTATTATAACTATTATTGATTATTAATTGATAATTTTATGAATCGAAGGATGTTGGATTAGATTTATTCTAACAACTGTTGGATTAAAAAATGAAAAACGTAAAGTTACAATGTGAAATCAAAGTAGATTCCATGGTTTAGAGTAACAAAAACACAAATGATAACAACGATTTTGGGGCGATGCTGTTGTCGTCTGATTTTGGAAAAAAGAAAGTATAGCACTAAAGTGTCATTGCTTTCGAGGAAAAGCAGCATTTTGAGGCAGAAAAAGGCAACAGGCACGCGTCGGGCACAAGCCCAATTATCGAAAGCGACGGCCACGTGGCTTCCACAAACCCTTTCGTTAATCTGAAATAATTTCTGTGCAAGTAAACAAGTGTTGACGTGATTGGATTGGATCCACCAAGTTTGGTCGGAGATGAAAAGCATAATCATATTTGGTTTGGCATTGAAATGATGATCATCGGAACAAAGCGTACGGTCTTTGAACAAGCCATGGCGTGGCAGCTTTTGATGCGTTGGATGGGTATTACCAGAATAGGTGCAAAGCAAAGGAAAAGAAAGGAGCGTGGAGGACGCGTGCTGTTTCTTTACTTTTAACACAATGTAATGTATTATTGACCAAATGAATAGGGAAAAGGTGTTGGAATGGAACATATGAAAAGTTCAGGTAATGATCATATCATATCATGAATCGGCTCTAACAATGGCCGACGGCCAATTCAGACTAGCTAGTACAGGTCCCTTGTTGCCGACCATTAACATCAACCAACTTTATCAAGCCAAGCCACCCTTTCACATTCACAAATCATATCAAACTCAGGAGCAATCTGAAACCATCAAGGGAATTTTTGGGTGCATAAAAAGTGTAGAAACAAGCTACATATTACACATTGTATTTTCTCTCCACTCTGAAGCTGAAATATCGGTAAAGCCGCGGCATGTTGTAGAATAACAAAACTATGGTTGATTGGATAATACACGTTAAGAGGTCCAAACGTTTCTTACTCTACTACATAATAATGCTTCATGCAAAGACATGTCACTTGGGATTCCTCAGAACAATAATCACAGAATCACCACGGAGGAACATCTTACTGATGAACCTATCCTTGTTGACTGGAAGGGCCTTCTTCTTTCCTTTCCCAGTCTTGGGTACCTATGGACACGGAAGAGGATAATATCGTTATTATTCAGTTGAAGATGAAAAAGAAGTGCAACAAGAACAAAACCTAGCTACTGAAAAGCATACCTCAGTCCACATCTCCCTGACATTCTCAAGAACCATGTTACAATGACGATCAAAAGCTCTCACTCGCCCAAGAAGTTTCTTGTTGTTGCGACAGTTAATGAGAACCTACATAGAAAAATAAATCCAAGAATAATCCAAAAAGCTTTGATTTAATTATTTGGTTCAAAATTATCAAACAATTGAAGTGATCATGATGAACATTACCTGAGTGTTATTTTTAACACTCATCATCAGAACAGAGAGTGGTCCAGTGTTAAACTCCTCTTCCTCATTCTTTGCGACCTGCTGTTAAAGCATTAACAACATAACTACAATCAGCCAGAATGGACGCAATACATATTACCCCGGAAGATACTAGCAATGTGGTGGATTGAAGAAACTTGCAGCGATCTAATTCTTAAAAACATATAGCTTCTAATTTGACAGCAGAACAAACCATTAATCACAAGATAAGCAGTAAACATTAAATTCTCTACTCAACAAGCACATCTTGGCTAATGTTAAATATTGGGAGCACATACTCAGTCTACGTAAGTAACTGGTAATTTACAATAAGACTTGAATGCTAAGAACATTAATAAACTGAAAGAGCCATAATTACTTACATCTTCCTCCATTGGTCGGCTCATCTTTTAAAAGTAGGCTTTTGATACTTCTCACACTATCTATCTGTATTGGAAGATGATCAATAAATTAGTTAAAAATTTTAAGAGTTTTCCCTACTGACAGAATACATACTCAAAAATAGCCAAATTCTAAGATATGAAAGGCATGATAAGACGTCAAACTCAAATATAAACACAACTCAGTCAACATGCAATTCACCAAACTGGGCCACTGTATAAGCCAAAATAGCAAAGCAAACAGTACAAAACTACCTGGTAGGCAAGAATTATGAAATTGGTTAAAACTTAAAAGAAGAGCTATGGAAAAATTGGTCAACAAAATAAAACAAGGTCAAGGATTAGGTTACTTCTCAGAACAGAAAAAAACAATGCAAAACAAGTGATACATTCAAAGATGAAAATGAACTGTACCATGAAAATATTTTAAGCTTCAGGACGTAAGTATATGCCAGGGACTACTTGCAAAACACACGTGCACCATATTTACCTACAAGACCTATGAAAAAGCATATTCATCATCCATACGGATCCATAGAAGGAAATAGGAGTGAAGGTAGAATATATAGATCTAGAATCAGTGACTAATGGTATTACATTGAAATTATTTTACACTGTTATTTTTCATTACACCAGTGGAAGTCTCTGATAAAAGTGGGATGCCATGTGAAGTTGCAAAAATGCACATGTTTATAAATATATCAAGACAGATCAAAACAACAAAAACAAATTAAATTCAAATAATCCCCAAAAAAATGAAGTGCCCTAAGGTCTCCATAAATTTAAGCATTGATGCTCAGGAAAACAAAAATTATGTTGCAGATCAAAGACATTGAAAAAAAATTTAAATGACCCCAGACAAAATGAAGTACAAAGATCTGCCCTATGGTCTCCATAAATTTTGGCATTGATGCTCAAGAGAACAAAAGTTATGCTACAACATTACAAGAGACAATATCTTTTCAGAGTTGGTTTTAGTCTACCGAAAAGTTTAAATTATCAGTAACTGGATAATTAAATTAGAGGAACACTAAGCATAACAATCCACTACGTAATGAATTATATTTCATGTTTAGAGAAGTAAATGAAAAAAAAACTAAATCGTCTATTCAGTTCAGGTCTCCAAAATTTTAGGCATCTAAACATCTCATAAGAGTTATATTTTCATCATCATTGGAGGCACAACTGAGAGGAACAGAAACACATAGTTCTAAGAAATAAATAATGAACCACAACGAAGACTCTTCAGTTCAGGTTTCCAAAGCTTTTGATCTCGTAAGAAGAAAAATATTATGCTTAATCATCATCAAAGACACCGATTCGATTAAACAAACAGTAACGGCTAAAATTTTCCAGAATCAAAATCAACAGAGAATCAGAAACAAACTGAACTACGAGGAATTGCTAGTAACGAAACATCTCAAGAAAATATACAGCTAAATTGCAGCGAACGTGAACACCGTACCTTACTCACGGGCTCTGGCGGGATCTGGATAGACTGAAAAACCCTAGATCCAATTTGACCAGGGATTTATACCGTACACTATGTTGGGCCTTGAGTTGAGTAGTAGATTTAGCCCAAGGTTATATATATGGGCCTTTGTGTGCATACATACCACGAGGAGACCCTGTGCATACTTGGGAAAGAATCGGCAGAAAACCATATCTTCAAATAAGTAATAAGAGACCAATCTCAACCACACAATTATATAAGCAATGCTCAAGATGTACGCAGTGACACGTGGGTGTAAATAAGTCGGAATTGTTATTTTTATTAGTCTTTTAACATGTACATAGGGGTATATTTGTATTTTTGCTCCTCAAGCTTGCCTTCTTCCCTCACGCACCTCTCCCAGCTCTCCTCACTCAAACACGTCGAGCATCTCCGCCGTCCGACCCTCGGTCTCCTTCGTCCTTCGGGTCCACTCCGCCGATCTCTCCGCCGTCGGGATCGTCGTCGATGTCCCCGAACGACCCTTTCGTGAGCGAGCTCGTGGCGTCGAGTCAGGGAGAGAATCGGGGCTGAAGCTAGTCATGACGGTGTGGGAGAGGTTGGGGGAGATGGAGAGGGCCTGCTCGACGAAGCCGAACATGGAGGGGACGGGGCCGGATCGAACACCTGGCGCTGGACCGCCTCGAAGGAGTGCCCAGATCTGGATCCAAGAATTTTCAGTGAAGAAAATGTAAATGCGTGCATTGTCATGTGATTATGATTGCTTGATTCAAGAGAGAGTTGTAAATAAGAGAATTATGGAATGAGAAATTGGAAACTATGAAAATCCGAAAGCCTTTCATATAACTGAAAACATGTCCAAACAATGAAGAACTACATTCGAATAGGTTTTCTAAGACACATTTCATGAAATTCAAATGTATCAACTCATAAACAATTCAGATCAAGGTTTTTTCAAAATATGAAAACATTTCATAAATTATAACTAAAAACCTTCGTTACACAAGGGTACCCCTCGTCACACCACTTCCCTGACGGGTATTAGTGTTTTCCTATAGAAAAATACTTGAAACCCTCGTTACACCAGGGGACCCCTCGTTACAACACTCCCCCGACGGGTATTAGTGTTTCCTATAGAAAAATACCCGAAGCCCTTATTACACTAGGGGAACCCTCGTTACACCACTCCCCCGACGGGTATTAGTGTTTTCCTATAGAAAAATATCTGAAACTCTCGTTACACCAGGGAACCCCACGTCACACCATTCCATTTCATGAATTGTGTCTCAGAAAAGCTGTTCGAATGTAGTTCTTCATTGTTTTGACAGGTTTTCAGTTGTATGAAAGATTTTCAGGTTTTCAGTTACAAAATATGAAAGGTTTTCATATTTTGGAAAAATCTTGATCTGAATTGTTTATGAGTTGATACATTTGAATTTCATAAAATGTGTCTTAGAAAACTTGTTCGAATGTAATTCTTCATTGTTTGGACAAGTTTTCAATTATATGAAAGGCTTGCAGGTTTTCAGTTATATGAAAGGCTTTATGATTTTCATTGTTTTCAGTTATATGAAAGACTTTCAGATTTTCATTGTTTCCAATTTCTCATTTCATAATTCTCTTATTTATAGATCTCTCATGAATCAAGTAATCACAATCACATGACAGTGCACGCATTTATGTTTTTATCACTGAAAATTCTTGGATCCAAATATAGGCACTCCTTCGAGGCGGTCCAACGCCAGGTGTTCGGTCCGACCCCGTCCCCTCCATGTCCGAATTCGTCGAGTAGGCCCTCTCCATCTCCCCCAACCTCTCCCACATCGAATCGATGTCGCCGAACCCGAGCCTCCGGACGAACCTGAGGTTGGAGAGGGAGGGGCGCGAGGATGGGGAGGCGGATTGCAGCCGTTGGATCGCGGACCAGCAGGGATCGGATTGCGGCTCGTGGGGCTTGGTCGTGGTGAAGGAGCCGTGTGCGGAGGAGGACGTGGCGGTGAGTATGGCGGATGAGGCGGAGCTGGACGCAGTGGAGTGGAAGCTTAGGCACAATCGTGTGGAAGGGGTGAGAGAAATGGTAGATGTGATTTATGAGGCACAATTACTAGTTTACCCTCTATGAGGTTTATTGAATAATTTTTTAGCTGAAATTGGTTAATATTAACAACCGTTGATATCACGGCCTTTACCTTCCTCTTCTAAAAGAGTGTAGGGTTTGCGTCTTCATGACGAATACGCGGCGACGGCAAGGCGTGCTCGGGGCGGTGGCGACACGGTAGATCGAGGAGACGGAGGTGGAGTCTGCGACTCGTGCAGCGGTAAGGACGGAGGTCCTTCAGGGGAACATCAGATCTGAGACTGGGGAGACGGTTGTGGGCGACAGAGGGATGGGAGAGGGGCGCTGCTCAGGCGACCGGGGGGGGGGGGGGGGGGGGGGAAGAAGAGGAGGATTGGGGAAGGGTAGTGGGTTGCAGAGGGGCTGGGTACAAGGAAAGGAAGGCATGAGGAAGTGGAGTCGGGAACAACGGTGAGGCGGGGGCTAGGAGCGGACGGAGGGCACCGGGCGGAGGAGCTGGGCTCGGGCACGGGGAAGGTGAGACGGGCTTGCGCTGGACCAGAGGCAGGACGTACGGCGACGAGGTAGGGGCTAGGAGCGGACGGAGGGGATTGGGCGGGACGAGAGGTGGGCCAGGAGCTGGGCTCGGGCGCGAGGAAGGAGGCAGGACGTGCTGCGGGGAAGGGGTTGCCGACCGAGGCGGAGACAGGGGGAGGGGACAGAGGGAGGAGGAGGGACCTAGGCGGTGGGTTGGATCCCGAGGGGGGGGGGACGGAGACGATGGAGACAAGGGGAATGGGGGCCGACGGGATCTGGGGAACGACACGGAGACCTCGAGAGGAGAGGAAGAGGGCCGAAAGTACGAAGACAAACACGGGACATTGGGAGGGGGAAAAGGAAAGCGTCCGAACAATCAACAAAGGGATGACTCGATAAGGGACGGAGATCAAACAAACAACGACAAGTCGGGGGCCACACGGGGGAGGGGTTAGAGGGTTTGGAGGAGATACAGGAGAGATGGAAAGAAATATCGTTAGATGAGGAGGAGGAGGTAGAGGTAATAGTCGAGGAGCCAGAGAAGGATAACTTACAAGACGAGAATCTATGCCTAGTAGGGAAACTCATAACGGAAAAACCATATGATTTCAAAACACTAAAAACCCTACTAGCAAGCTTGTGGCAGCCGGAACATAGAGTTTCGATAACTGAAGCACATCACAGCCTGTTCATATTTCAATTCTACGATCAGGAGGATGTGAAAAGTGTGATGGAACGGGGCCCCTGGACATTCAACAAGACTCAATTACTGTTGGAGTATTTACCTAGGAGAACTCCTCCGGAAGAGGTTAAGTTCGACTATTTTCAAATATGGGTGCAACTTCATCGAATGCCTACCCATCTAAAGACCGACAAAGTGGTAACAAGAATAGGCAACAGTCTGGGAACGGTGATAAGGCTGGGCCACAGTAATTTCACGGGTCACTGGTGCTCGTACATACGAGCGCGGGTGGAGATGGAGATAACCAAACCACTGAGGAGAAGAATGCGTATGGAGGACTCAAGAGGCACAGGGTACTGGATAAAATTCAAGTACGAAAAGCTTCCCTCTTTTTGCTTCAATTGCGGAACTCTAGGCACGCAGACAAACAATGTCATATTGTGAGAACGGGGTTGAGTGGAGAGGAGCAAAAGGCGTTTGGAACATGGCTGAGAGCAGAGGCAAGACAAAACAAGTACACAATGGGAAACAAATATCTAACAAAGGGGCCAAGAAAAGGAGTCACATTGTCGAGGGGAACAAACACATTCTCAGAACCATAGAAATCAAACAACGGGGAAAGTAGCACAACTACAAGCAGAGCCAGGCCAAGATAAGTACGAGTGATTAACGAAGAAGGGGAAAAACGAATAGAACCAGCGGGGCAAAACGGAGGAGACTGGAGCAAGGGGCAGAGCAAAAGATATAGCCCTAAACCAAAATAACGTATCGGCGGGACCAACTGAGAGGTCCCATGGGGGCCAATGAGTATCCTGTCTTGGAACTGCCGGGGGCTTGGGAACCCACGGACCACACAGTTCTTGCTGGAATTAACAGCAATCAAGAAACCCAATTTTATATACCTTTGCGAGACATATTG
The DNA here is from genome assembly GCA_963920655.1 of Geranium rotundifolium. Taxonomy (NCBI): domain Eukaryota; kingdom Viridiplantae; phylum Streptophyta; class Magnoliopsida; order Geraniales; family Geraniaceae; genus Geranium; species Geranium rotundifolium. The sequence continues at coordinate 16,385,626 of OY987313.1, forward strand.
TACACAGGTGCACCTACATGCATTATGCAGGAGGATGAAATTTGAAGGAGTATGCGGAGTTGACCCGATAGGAAGGAGCGGGGGTCTGGCTTTTTTCTGGAAGGATGGCAAGGGAGGGCGCGTTCTCTCATCCTCAAAAAGGTATATACACTTGGAGGTACGTTTAGAAGAAAATGTAAAGGTATTTATAACCGACATGTATGGAGACTCAAACAGACACTATAGACATCTCACGTGGGATTTGATAAGATCACTAGCAGCAGGAATAACCTCACCCTGGTGCGTAATATGAGACATGAACAACGTGGGAAGCCAGGAGGACGTCAGAGGGAGCCAACCATACCCCAAGGGTTACTAGACGGGTACAATTCAATGTTGGAGGACTGAGGATGTTGACCTAGGAGGGCATAGATTCATATGGGAGAAGAGCCGGGGAACGAATTAATGGAAAGAAGCTCGGCTGGATCGAGCCCTAACAAACATGGCTTGTACCGGTGCATTCGGGAACACCAGGTTACAAAATCTAGGATTCTCTACTTCTGACCACAACCCTATTTTATTGACCGCACAACCGCAAACACATAAACAGGAAGGGCATCATTTTCGGTTCAATAACGAATAGATACAAAACCCCGACTGCGCGGTAGTCACCTCATCAACATGGGAGGAGGGCTCAGGAAGGGGCATACTAGATAGGTTAGCAAGGGTTAGAGAAAGGCTGCAGAAGTGAGGGTAGATACAATATAAGAAGGATCGGGCAGAACTAAGGACTCTTCAGAAATCTGTGGCCATACTGCGGGATAGAAGGGACGAACAAGGAATTGAGAAGTATAGTAGGGAAGCTGTAAGGTTAAATGACCTCCTACTGGCTAAGGAAACGCACTGGAGACAACGGTCCAAACAACTATGGTTAAAACAAGGGGATCAAAACACGGCATACTTCCACAAAAGCGCAACTGAGAGGAGAAGAAGGAATCATATTAATACTCTCATAACGACAAGGGGGGACATAGTAGGGTGGGGGTCAGGATTGGAAGAAGAAATATCAAAATTTTATGGAGACCTCTTCACAGGGGGAGAGGTGGAATGCATGGAAGTGTTGGAACTCGTGGACCCAACTATTTCGATCACTCAAAACGAGTCACTCCTGAGACGAGTAGACGAGGAGGAAGTACGGGGGGCACTGTTTGGGATGGACTCCTCAAAAGCCCCAGGCCCGGACGGGTTGAACGCATGATTCTACAAGGCCAATTGGGGCATGTTAAAGCCAACTATAGTTGACACTGTTCAAAACTTTGTGGACACAGGACGGTTGCCAGAGGGAGTTAACGAGACGATTATAGTATTGATCCCAAAGAAACAAACGGCAGAGGCCCTGATGGACTATCGCCCAATAGCACTATGCAATGTTATTTACAAGATCATATCAAAGGTAATGGTCAACAGGTTTAAGGAATCGCTGGACGGGATTATATCAAAATATCAAAGTGCGTTTGTTCCTGGAAGACTCATAACGGATAACGTGATAGTAGCAGCTGAGGTGCTCAACCATGTATGACGGAAGACGCAAGGAAATAGAGGTTTGATGGCACTAAAGATCGACATGAGCAAAGCCTACGACATGGTGGAATGGAGCTTTCTATGTCTGCTGTTGCATGCACTCGGATACAACCAAAGATGGATTCAGCTAATCCTAACGTGTATATCCACGGTCACATATTCAGTAGCTACGACAGGGCATGTGGTACCAATACGGAACCCGTCAAGAGGGCTGAAACAAGGTGACCCGTTATCCCCCTACCTCTTCCTAGTATGCGCAGAGGGTCTATCCCTTATGATGCAAAAATTTACAAGGGTATGACACATTCGGGGAATAAGAGTAGCAACGGGAGCGCCGGAGGTATCCCACCTATTGTTTGCAGATGATAGCTATATATTCTGTAGGGCTAAGAGGGAAGAAGCAGAATAGATGATGAGGTGTCTACTCATATACGAGAAGGCGTCATGCCAATTTATAAATCGAGAAAAGTCATCAGCTTTCTTCTCTCCAAACACACCCCAGGGGATAAGAGGAGAGATCACATCCACATTGGGATTTAGGGAGGAGAATGAGGCATCCACTTACTTGGGCCTACCAAAAATGGTCGGACGAAACAAGACACGGGCTTTAACATACATTAAAGAACGTATAGCCAAACATATAACAAATTGGTCCCAAAGGTTCATGTCTTCAGCAGGAAGAGAGATAATTATCAAATCTATACTCCAGGCACTCCCAGCATATGCCATGTAGGTGTTCATGTTCCCTCAGAAACTTCTGGATGATATTGGGAAGATGTTTAATAAATTATGGTGGAAGGGTAACACGGGAAAGGGCGGCATCATATGGCGAAACTGGACTGACTTATGCAAACATAAAGAACTCGGGGGGATGTGTTTCCTCAACCTAAAGGAATTCAACCTAGCACTTTTGGGAAAGCAGGCGTGGAGAATCCTAACAAACCCAGATTCCTTACCAAGCGAGGTACTAAAGGCCAAGTATTTCCCCCAAGGTACATTCCTCGAGGCTACGGTGGGGAACTCCCCAAGCTATGTTTGGAGGGGATTATGCGAAGGAAGATCAGTGGTCATACAAAACGCACGCCGAAATATTGGCCCGGGAAACTGTAGGGTTCTTGGGAACCCATGGCTACAAGGCGATAGGCTGATACCCAAGGAGGGTGTGACCATCCCAAACAACATGTGCGTTAGCGAGCTATACAGACGGGAGTGTCGAGCATGAGACACAAGGAAGGTACATGCACAGTTTGACGAGGCAACCTGTCACAAGATATTTTCAATAATTCTTAGCTAGTACGAGACAAGGGATCACTGGTATTGGGAGGCGGACAACTCGGGAGATTACACAGTCAAAAGTGCCTATCGAGACCTATGTAAAAGGAGACAGATCTGGACGCCACCAACACATGATTTAGGCTGGAAAGAGATATGAAAATTGAGGACTCCACCAAAGGTAAAAGTTTTCTTCTGGAGAGCAATCTCGAATCTGCTTCCGACCAGGGCACGCCTAGCATAGAAAGGTCTCCCAGTGGTCACACAGTGCCCCCTTTGTGGTCAACCTGAAGAGATAATGGATCATATTTTCCTGAAATGTAGCAGGGTCGAACCTATATAGGGAGACAGATTACTTCAAGGGATCCGGAGTAAGATGGGGACAGAGCCAATATTAAGTAATTGGAGTAACTGGGTAGGAGGGGAAGAAGAAGCAAGCCTATGCGCCATCACCTTCTGGGCAATTTGGGGGGGGGGGGGGGGTGGGAGAGAGAAATCAAGCGGTCTGGAAAGGAAAAGTTTTCCATCCAGCAAGAGTAGCAGCCTTGGCAAAAGGGGTATGACAGAACTGGGCGGTTGCAAAAGCAGGGGAAGAAGGCTCTTGGGAAAAGGATACTGGTCACATACACAGAATGACAGCCGAATCCCCAAAAGTGTGGATCCCTCCAAAGCCAGGGAAACTAAAGATAAGCGTGGATGGGGGAATGGATGCAGAAAGGGGGTTATGGAGCATAGGGATGGTGTGTAGGGACTCATGAGGACAAGTAGTGGGAGCTATCTCAAAACGATTTATAAGACATCTCCATGCCGAAGAGGTGGAGGCCGTGGGCGTCAGAGAGGCTCTATCATGAGCAACATGAAATAAATGGAATGTCAAGATACTCGAATCAGATAGCCTTCGGGTGGTGGACAACATAAGACAAACACACCACATTAAGAATATGGTTGGGGGCATCATACATGATTGCAGGCGGATCCTGTCTGGCCCAGGGGTAGAAATCACACTATAATTTGCCCGTAGGACCAGTAATAAAGTGGCTCACGAATTGGCCAAATATGCGTTAACTAACAGTGGATGGGTTTATGGTGAGGGGACTGTCCCACCAACTATAGATTCAGCTGTCCAGCTAGATGCCGGGTTAGTTGCTTGCTCTTAAATAAAATATGATTTTCCATCAAAAACAACCGTTGATGACATTGCATCCAACGGATGGTGCAGGTCTCTTTATACCTATTTGAAACATGGTTTCTAGCGGATTGCATCCCCCAAGTTTATTGGGATTTCTGTTTGTTTATTTTAGGTTCATCACTCCGTCGGGGCGGGGTAATTTTATAAAAGTGCACTAAACTACAACTCAACATCATATGGATGGATTGGGGGATACTTTACTCTTTCGTGGTCCCTCAACTTTATTTTCGTGTCACAGAGCTCATCGACATTAAGTTACGTTGACTTTTAATTTATTTTAATTATATATTGGTGTAAAATGATAAAAAAAAACTCATGCTTGATTTTTAATTTTTAAATTCATGCCCTTTTGTATTTAATTTACCCACAAACTATGTCTTCCTTATCAGAATCACTGTTGCAACTCACTAGAAAAGGCTTCTGGTCTTCTATTCGTCCACCTCTTTATTTTATCGCCTAGAATCACATATCCTCGTCGGAGTCCTTTCTCGAAGCTTGGACCTCTATCTACATCCTCAATCCCAAAACTTAGAACCACTGATTTTTCAGGAAAATCGTCAAGTACCACACAATTCATGACCCATAAAACATAAGAATCAAAATACACCGAATTAATGGGGGTGAATTTTTACCTATGAAATTTGGGTTTCTCTTTAAAAAAAAAGGCATACGGATCGATCAACAAATAAATCGAATCAGAATCGCAAACGGGAATATGAATTTGACAAATCGAAATCTGACGTTGTCGATCGTCACCTTTGAATACGAGGATGAACATTGCTCCGACTTCTTTTTCTCAAGGATGTTTGTCGCTATCTCTTTCTCCTCACACATCCACAGAGAAGTGAACTATGAAGTCCATCACCATGCCCCAATGGTCATTTACGCCCTAAGACTTCATCGACCACCAACCCTCGTCTCAATCCCCTCTATCGCGGCTACTTCACTCTTCACCACTACCTGATTGGCGCAACAAAGTTCTCGCCTTTTACCAAAATGGTTGCTGAAAAATAAAGAGTGTCGTAACTGAAGTATATAATCTCTATAACTATCAGTCTCTAAATTTTCTCGTGGTCAAGTACAATTATTCTGTAAAATTTATTTTCTCTCACTGTATAATCATCATATTCAACTGAACCCAAATCATAAGAAAATAGAGCAACTTGCCGAGTAGGTCGTCACCAGAAGAAATGGCTGTCGAAGAAGAAGTTTAGAGAGGAGAGGGTTGAGTGGCGCACATTTGAAAATTTAAAACTAAAAGGGAGCATTTTAATCTTTTTATAATACAAGATTGTAGATATCGCACGACGCTATAATGACGGAAAAGGGCCTTGAGGGCCATGACGGGGCTATGGCGAAGACATGGCGGATTCCATTTTTGTATTTTTAATGTAAACTAATGTACATATATAATAAAAAGGGATAATTCCAGATGGGTACGCTTGGTTATGTCCCATTATCACATGACATACCTTAGAATTTTTCGTATCAGGGTGACTACCCTAGCATTTCATTTTTCTCACCGTTATTCATTCCGTCTATTTCCGTTAGTTTTTAACATTTTTGACATGTGAAATGACTAAAATACCCTTTAGGGTTAAGTGAGTTATTATAATTGGATTGAAAAGACTAAAATGCCCTCAACTATTCTTCTAATTTTCAAACTTGTGACACTCCCTCTCTTTCCTCTCTTTTGTCTCTGCACGACCTCCCGTCCTTGTCTCCGGCCTCCGACGGCTTTGTCTCCGGCCTCCGGTCGTCTTTAGCCTCGCTTCGATGGTCTCCAACACCTCCAACATTGCCTCCGGTCTCCTCCAACGTTTCCGTGTGGTGGTCGGACTTAGCTTGCCGGAAAAAACGGTGGCCTCCTCACCACCCTCTCCAACGCTATCTCCGAGTCCCTCAAGCTCTCCGACCTCCTCTCCGACTCCGGTGGCAAGGAATCCCTCCTCACCGGTTCACCCCACAACACTACTCTTCTCTACTATTTTTTTTTAATTCCTCAATATTATCAAAACACATTTTTAGTCAAATATTATTATCTGTTTACATACTACAATTAATATTAGTTAGTTAAATCAAAATATACACTATCCATGAATCTTCCTATCACTATTCCTATACTATACTATACTTACTCATCATCCTCATTTGTCTTTGACCCACCATATCATATCTCATCCCTTCCCACTGTTTCATTTTTTTTGAAATTCCTAATTTTTTAAACTTATAATTAAATAAATATTGTTGGCTTGCCCATCTTTCTTCTATATATATACTTGCTTTCTCAATTTCATCAAAGCAAGCCGAATCAATATCTGTCTTATGTTTCTCTCTCAATACGTCTCTTGGGTTTGTTGAATTGTAAAGAAATATTGGATGGAAGTAGAAGCAGCGGTACTACTTGTGTGGTGGACGAGAGCGCGACGAGCTCCACCGTGGATACCTTGACGACGGCGACGACGCCTCCAGCGGCGAAGGTGAAGGCGCTGTGCCGGGTCGGGAGCGGGACGAGCAGCGTTGTTCTGGACTCCGGCGAGCGGGTGAGCGGCGGAGTGGAGGCGGAGTCGAGGAAGCTGCCGGAGACAAGGCCATCGGAGGTCGTGCAGAGACAAAAGAGAGGAGAGAGAGAGAGAGAGAGGGAGTGGCACAAGTTTGAAAATTAGAAGAATAGTTGAGGGCATTTTAGTCTTTTCAATCCAATTATAATAACTCACTTAACTCTAAAGGGTATTTTAGTCATTTCACATGTCAAAAATGTTAAAAACTAACGGAAATGGACGGAATGAGTAACGGTGAGAAAAATGAAATACTAGGGTAGTCACCCTGATACGAAAAATTCTAGGGTATGTCATGTGATAATGGAACATAACTAAGGGTACTCATCTGGAATTATCCCTAATAAAAATACACATTATGCTACAAGTTATAATATTTTTATTTTTTTTTAAATTTAATTAATTTGGACATAATCAGCCTAAATTGGTTCAAAATCATTACAAACTGGCTCAAAAACGGCTAAAATGTCATGGCACCGCGGTGTTGCGCCCGTATGGTTTTCGGCGCCATAGCGGCCGCCATTTACAACACTATTATAATGACAGTTAACAATATTGAGTGACGTGAGACAAAATTTTTATGAGATTACCCCTTCTATGCGTAAGGATTGATATAACAAACATCCTCAACTTTCTTGACTGATATCTTATTGACTAAAATTTTTTATTTATTCTAATAAGTTAGTGTTTTGCTCAAAAAAAATTCCAATATGTAATACCTTTCATTTATTTATGAGATAATTCTAGGTGGATACACCTATGTATTGGTGTTTTTCAGGTACCCCCCTAGAATTTTTTTTTCAGTTGGCTACGCTTAAGATGTGCAAAATTTTCACGTTTTAAACATTTTTTACATGTGAAATGACAAAATTACCCTTAAGGTTAAATGAGTTATTATAATTAGATTGAAAAGACTAAAATGCCCTCACCTATTCTTCTAATTTTCAAACTTATGTCACTCCCTCTCTCAAGTTAAAGCATGTTGATGGAGGTTTGGTAATTGTTCTTAAAGCTTCATTCATGGAGCTACATTCGGAGTGGGCTATAATTGTGAGCTCAGGCACAACTGAACTATTGGAGGAGGAAAAGAAAATAGGCCATGACTACATAAATGTGGGGCAGTAGAAAATTGTTCAGAAAACGAGTGTTTTGCAGTGGTATAAACAAGGGTATCATATTAATGCCACTTAAAATCATGTGGTGGGTTTCAAAGTTACTATCTTGGGGTCGATGTTAGCTACAAACAGTTTGAGGAGTTAAGCACAAAAGGGGCAGTGAAGTTCTTGAATGGTCACAGAGTGTAACCTGTTGAGGCTTTAGGGCAACATATAGTGAGGTGCTCTTGACTTTAACTAAAGGCTTACTCATTACTTTTTATATGAATTTAATGGTTCCAGTACAATTTGTGTTGGTGAACTATGATGAGAAATTAACGCCCAGTATAGCCCGGATGGATGATAAGGAGCTCTGGTTCCATTCACTTAAGCCCTTTGACCTCTACTACACAGTGAAAGGAGTTGAGACTGAATCAAATCTGGTAATTCTCGTGTCTACATTCTCAACAGTTACTAAATGGTCTTCCATGAATACAACAACAAGACAAGATCCGCACATGACTCGACTTGTTCATATTTACAAGCAAATGTCAGTGTATGAGGAAGGTGAGCAAGATTTTGAGGTAGATTCAGTGACGGGAGCAGGGGATTCCTACGCCAAGTCTTCGGGTGGACTCACATGTCTCGATATCCAATGGAGGATGAAGACACAATATTTTGAGGATATGTACACTGTGAGCTCGTGTGTCACCTTATTGGTATTGATCTACTTGGTGCTCTGGAATTGGAGGTGCGGGAGCTGAGATGGCAACAGTGGTGTCATTATTATTGTTCCATTGTTGTTTGAGTATCAATTGGAGTTTATACAAGAGCTTGCTGTGCGATTTATGGTAAAGACCCTCCCTTTAAAAACCAGACAACGCATATAGAAAAGTGAGAGATGTTCCTTTTATAGACATAATATATTTTGACTTTATGCCCAAACTATTAGGCGGTTGTTTGCAAGCAATGGCAGAAGCTCATCTCCAATACAAGACAAAAGAGAGGAGAAAGAGGGAGTGACATGAGTTTGAAAATTTGAAGAATAGGTGAGGGCATTTTAGTCTTTTCAATCTAATCATAATAACTCATTTCAATTTAAGGGTATTTTATTCAGTTCACATGTAAAAAATGTTAAAAACTAACGGAATTGGACGGAAAGTGCAAAGCAAAACTTTTACACATCTTAGACGTAGGTAACTGAAAAAAAAGTTCTAATGATTACCTGAAAAACAACAATATATAGGTGTAGCCACCTGGAATTATCCCTTTATTTCTCATTACACTAAGATAATTCTTCATATGGAGGAGGAAATCAATGACTACATGCTTATTACAAGACTCTACCCACGGCCTTCGATAATAAATTCACATATACTACTTGTTCATACAAACAGTCAATGTCTCAATAATAAGAAACAAGTAGATGAATATTTGCCCAAAGGCATCTACAACTACAAACAAACCTAGCTCACCTTCTTGGCGAGTTTGAATACTGACGGACCAAGAAATCTCCCCTAATCCAAAGAAAAAGCTCCGTTGCAATACCTGTACAAAAACTCGAAGCACATACAAATTCAGAGGGATAGGTAAAAATGCGGAGGTGAAACTGAAAACAACATTTCCTCGATAAGTTCCAAGAAAATTAATGGACTATTCCAAATAAACAAGAACATGGCATTAAATTATCACATTAGCTGAATTGTCACACAATTACAGAGATATACATATACCTGTCGCTGAACTTTTCAACAGTTTCGGAGGCATAAAGAAGAGTTCCATCGGCTTTCTCTAGAACCATATAAAGCTCTTTCCCTCTTGTCGTTCGACCAATAACCCAAGCATTGTTTTTCGCTCTAATGCATATTTCCAAATCCTTATCATGACCCGTGTTGTCCCATTTTGCTCTTCCCTTTTCCAAATCGACCTCTTCTCTAACACTACTTAGCACCACTAAAGATTCCTGCAACACAAGCACAAAAAATGAAACATCTAATTTTATAGAGCAAAATTGTGATTTTTTAAACATTTGAGCAAAAAACGTACTCCACGGGCCTTCAATCATGGATCCTAGCATCTACTTAGATAAAGCATTGGGGGAATGTAAAAATATGTTGTGTTTTCTAAAGGCTTACCTTGGTCAGGGTTGTAACTTTTCCTGGCGGAGTAGCCCTGGATATATTTCTGTCACCGTCTACTAACAAGTAACGATACCCACCAACATGATAAGCATTCTCACCACCCCATCCTTTTGAAAGTTTCTCTTCTACTTTCAATATTTTTAGTGATGCCTGATGTATAAGAGAAACAAAATTACTTCAACATCTGAATGTCATGATAGTTTCATGTATAGACATGAAATGTAAACTCCAAAGCATTAGAAGATAAGAGCATTGGCCAATTTGTCTATCAAGGATCCGACAAATTTATATAACACGATCCTTCAAATTTAAGGGTGAAAAGGATAGATGGTACCCGTTCAAAAGATTTCATTATCATAAGGGTGATGCAACAATTTAACAGTCATGTATTGGGTTTGCAAAGCTGGCCCCTCAAAAATCTAGGCAATGCTTTGCAAAGGAAAGAAAACAATAAATATACAAGGAACTTACGTTTTCAAGAACTTGCTGCTTCACTGCAGCAACACCTTGCTCCCCATTAAGAATGGAAGAAACGGGAAAGAGAAGGATTAAGGTAAGGTTTCTATGCTGGTAAGCACAGAGATACATTCTCTCCTCTGTCTGTTTGAGCAAAACTGTTGGGGTGGTAGAAATTAAGCTACTAACCTCTGTACCCCAAATATCAGAAACAAGAAAACCATCTGTCCCTTTGGACCACTTGTTTTGCTGTAAAGGCCTTGTGGCATGATATCTGTTATCTCCAACAGGAGAAGTGTCACGTGAGTGATGAAGTGGGTCCGAAACAGAACTAGAGTGGGCCAAGACAGATGCTATGGATCCCTGAGATTCTGTATTTCCTTTCCGTAAATAGGACCACGAACTTACTCCAGAGGACATAGCATGAGGGCACAACCTTAGAACAGCATACGTAAACAGGTTCACGGTGTCATCCTGAAAGGTTGTTATAATTGTTAACACGACACAAGAAATGTCACCATCAGAAATGCCCTTGCATTCCTTAGTACCTCTTAAACTTCTAGGATAATAAGCAGTACATTTAATAAAAATAATAACCATCAACGACTGAGTAACTATGGAAACCAAAAGAACATACACGAGATAGTGTAGAAGACACCAGAAGGTCCTGATATAAGACGAAGGAGTAGCATGATGTGCTCCCAGCACATGCTTCTAGTACCCTGACAAGCGACTGCAAAAGGCCCAAAACCAGTTGCAACATTACGAATTTGCAAAAGTGGCAACTAGATAATATTAATAATAAAGGAAGAAATGGTAATGCAAGACTTATCACAAATATGGTCCTGATAGGATGGTGTGGAAAAAAGTAGATAAAAATGGACTAATGCTTGTTGCCAAACAATTATTTAAGGGATCCATGTATGTAGGCAACCTGAACTTAGTTTTGGAAAAGGTTTTAATGTTGTATGTCACAATACTCTCCTTTATACACTGGTTTGAAGTGAAAAGCAGTTTCAAATAACCATATACGCGGGTGCGAGAAAAAATGTATATAGACACAGGTAATACAAGCCACCACATTGCACATCGATCAACTTAGATATATATTGTTAAATCCAAATCCACCTAAAAGCTCAAGCTGATAGGTGGAGGTCCCAAGATGCTTATGGAGTGGCCAAATAATAATCCACATTCTTTCTATTTGAGCAACATATGTATATAAATTCAACTTTATGGGGCATTTTTTTCATCAGCAATACGACAGCTCACATGGAGAATTAGGAAAAACTAATAACTATATCAACGAACAAACCATTTCATCTCGTGTTAGCTTCTCTATACTCTCCAGAGTGATCACAAACACAACGTTAAAATTATTTGGTCCTTTGTAACAATCTTCTAGTCATGTAGCTAATATGCTATATAGAATTTCAGCAGTTAAAATAACTCCAGTACAATTCAAGTAATACATGTGGCTCATCACTTATGCCATCACCAATAGACATGCACATCCAATCACCCTAATAATCCAAACTCCTAAGAGTCCAAGGATATAATATTCGGTCCTTTTGCACCAATTAAGTCATGCAGCTTGCTGATAAAAAAAGGGAAAGTCATGCAGCTAGTGGGTGAGACCGTGAGAGGACTTTCACAAATCCTACGTGTTGGCCACATCATCGAGAAGGGACAGAAAAGTGACTCTCGTATCACTTCTGATGTAATGACTTCCCACATATGGGCTTCTCTTAGAAATTAGTGTTTTTTGTGTTACACATTTCTAAGGAAATGGACTTCAGTCTAAAGCACTTCTCAAAGTTCCAACACAGGCTTAAATCTTTAAACATGTTTACACTGGGCACTAGGTGAAAACATACAGTAGTTGATACAACCATATGAGTACTGAAAACAGACCTGAACTTCAATTGCAGCCTCTCGTCCTACAGTCAGCATCTGTACAGTTCCACGTTCCTTCAAAGAATCGCGGAAGGATGGTAACTGGAGTTTCTTCGCGACAAGAAAATCTGCCTCAAAGATAAAAGTTACATGTAAGGTGTGAGATACAGGAACTCCAACATTACTCGGGTAGCACAAATCCAATGGAGATCATTTGATACAGCAACATCAACATTACCCCAGCAGCAATTATCCAAGGGAGAGCGCTTTTGATATGCTGACAATTAGGGACTTACAATGAAATATTTTGAACCAAAGATAATAGAGAAAAAAGATATGGGATATGATAGTTGGCATTTAAAATTCATGACTTACCACTGAGATAATCCGTGATGAAGATGTACAAATGAGACCGGATGAGGCCTCCACCAGGTTCTTTCTCAAGAAGAGATCTTATAGACCCATGAAACATTACAAAAAGTGAATGGACTTCTTTAAGGACATCTCGTAATGCATCAATCCTCCATATGGCTTCTGACTCCTTAGTTTTCTCTATTACCTACAATAGAAATTGTGATGATAACTACTCAGTATAATTATCTTTCTAATTCACTTTTCTATTTATTTTTCTTCAGTGATGAATAAACATGAGAGCACAATCTTTACACCATGAAAATAACTGCCTATGGTGTTCAAAAGCCTGTGGGGAGTATTTAATACTGTGATCATACAACATATTGCAGGAAAAGTTACAAAGGATGTGAACATTAGTGGACATCTTCCTACCTACACCAGTATAGAAAAGATAAGTCATCCTATCACAGGACCGAAATTGCCCCTTGGATTATCATTCCCACAAATGTACTAAAACCTGATTGGATGTGTGGACAGTGACGGACAGTTGTATAAATGTCTTAATTTCAATCCAAATGGTACAAGGTAAAACTCTATTTTCTTTATGTAGTGCACATTTGTCTAGCAGGTTTAATAACAGCATGACATAATAGTACATTCACATTTCAAATGAGCTTAGGAGAATGAGCAACTAGGTGGAGAACTGCTCATCGGTATTTTTTGGAAATAGGAGATGATCATACAATAAATGTTCTGAAGAAAAGCAAGTCTACGGTTATAAGAATATTTGAGGGCAAGCATTCAAGCAACACTGGAAAAGCTGGAGATAAGCATCATGATATGCGTCTAGTGGAACTATTTTGTATTACAAGTAATTGTAGCCGAGTTTTAAAAGAAAAAATATATCCCACCATCACCATCCAGATATCAGGTTCTGGCTCATAAAAAATATGAGAGTGCCTCTCGGCTTCTATAACCTCACAAGGAGCCTCCGGGGAGAAAATTCTGCATCCAAAAAGATGTTATACCTTCAACTATCTATCAATGAAAGAAATCCAAATATATAGGTAATATCACATTCAGACAACATGTTAAAACCAAATCATTTAATTTTGTTTTCCTCCAAAGAAAATGCTTCCATCTGGTCCGAAGTTCCAGCATTTTGTTCCAACGTATTCCCAAGTTGTGATTTCAAATTTCATCCAAACATCGGGCGAAGTGTTCCAATTTAGTCCCTTCAGCAACAATGAGGACTTAATTGGAACAAAATCACATCAAACTTTAGGACTAAACTAAAACAAATCTAAATTTAGACTAAATTGGATCCTAGAAAGAGATTATACCACTCATGTATGTAACATGTAGTGAAGAATGGAAACAGTGTGATTTCTAGAAACCTAGGTTCCGTAGACACAAATAATACTTGCACATAGAGAATAGTACAGCTATAGCCATACTTCCATAACAAACTCCATTTATGTACCATGCAGCTGAGAATATTGTGGGTGCTACCAAGAAAATTACAAAAATAGTCAAAATGGAAAAAGAAACAACATTTCTAACTATGTATGCATAAAATGCTCACTCTACATCATTACAAGCATCACCCAACAAGTTAAATCAGAATCTAGTCTACTAGAGGTCATTTTGTATATTCCCAAGCACGAAAATAGCTACTAACCTTGTAAACGTGATAAGTCCTTCACTAAGCCCTATCACGGAAAGTTGCGTTGAAAAGGGTACATCAGCAGGAAAGAAGAACAATATCTTGTCAAGTTCCTGACCTTCATGTTGTCCCCTTTTCAAATCAAATATACAAATCTGTACAACGTCATTGGCAGTAGTGACAGCAGATGACAACCCCATAATTTCTCTTTATCATAAACCTTCCAGGAAAAAAGTATAAAAATGTTAATTACATTGAAATTTACTTAACAAAACAAATATGTTCAGCTGTGTTTTAACAAAAGCATAGAAATGGTTTCATAGAATGCACTGGAGCCGTATCTTTTAATTTTAGAACAATTATTTTGAAAACAACTTCAACTTATCTAAATCTACCTATCGGCAAACTCCACCAAATACTGTTAAATTCAAACACACAACAATGATTTCAATCATTCCTTCTCAAATACAGTAGGCAATTCACACACAAACAAACCCATCTCCAAACCATCACTTGAGTATAGGCCAACCACAAGCAAATCTATCCAAATTATATACAGTAAAATTCCAAGCAACCTTCCATCTAACTTTCCAATCAATCCCATAACTCCAATAAACATGGATTCTCAAATTGTGATTCTCGATTGACGAAATGTTGATACACTAAGTAACTTGATTTTCATTAAACTACAGGGAAAAAGCTCATTGAGCTGATACTATATTTATCCGATTCAGTGAAGCAAAGCAACGTTAAGAACCTAAAATTTTATATTCTTCGACGGAAAATTTTCCGGGAACCAAACACGGGTAAACACAGAAAACACAAACGAAACCCTAAAATTCCAGTGAAAGTCGAAAGGGAAATGCAAATTGAGAAGAAAAATCTCACAATATGTAATTGAATGAAATAAGCAGTCGCTGAAATGGCTTAAGAATGGTCACACGAAGCAGCTTTCTCTCGGATTCGCTGCTTCCAATAGAGGATCATCGGTTACTCTGCTTCTGATAGCTCTGTGTTCTCTGTATATGAATTTTCGACATGTTTGAATGGCAGGTAGCTACCTAGCTGTGGGTCCGGGAAGATATGACGTGTACACCAAGTGGGTCCAATTTACATCTGTGGCATTCTGTGATTATTTACATTTACGGGGTCAGATGTGTAAATACTTGTAACTTGAAATATCAAAAATCAAGTAACTCTTTGTTACAGAAAGCAGCAGCATATATAAGGCTCGCCCACTTGAACCCACGTACGTCTCCAACGACCATAACAGGTTTGCTACAACACGAACCGTGCTCAGCTCTCAACTCTCAATTCCCATCACCTCTATACCAACTGTTCAAATCCCACACAAGCAAGCAACGACGCTACTATTCTAGATCTGAAACCACGATTCTCTCGATCCAGAAATGAAGGCCAAGCGAAGCACGGAGCCAGCACCACCTTCGCTGAGAATCAGCAAGAAGATCCGATCGGAGCTTCCTCGCCGGAGGCCACGATCTAAGATCTCTCCGGTTCTGCGGTCGATTGTGAACTTGAAAGCTTATGGGAAATGCAAGAGTAGAGCCGCTGTATCGAAGGATTCGAGTTCGTGTTCTCGCTATGGCGCGGCCGAAGCTTCCTGCAATATCAACAGACTTCCAGATGAAACAAAGAGGACGAAGAGATCCACCGCTAGGAAGAGAGATTTCGGTGAGATTAGCGGCGTCAACGAGGAGTTCCGGAGAGTTACGCGATCGTATTACAAGCAGAAGGAAATTGAGAGGAAACTCGAATCGGAGGTGTCTGATTCGTCTTGTGTAGAGTCGCATTCTGGAGTTGCTGCTAAAGTTTGTGGTGGAAAGAGCTTGAGTTCAAAGAAGAAAAGCGAAGATGTGGAGCAAATTGAAGAAAATGATGGCTCGGTTGCAGTTTCTCAATCGGAGATTACTTCTGTTGAGCAGAATTACGGCGAAGTTTTTAAGTCCGACGCTAACAAATTGTCCGATGTTCAGCCAAAAAAATTGGTATCTCTTGCGATTTCCGGTCTTGAATCGTATTCTGAAGTGAATTTTACGAAATTGTTAGATAAGCAGATTCAGAACGGTGAAAACAGAGAACGAGGAATTGAGTTCTCTGAGTTTTCGCGAAATTGCGCCGATACAGTTTCCAACTCGGAATCGACTATAAATCAGAATGGAGAGTGCTTCAAATTCGCTTCTGATCTAACTTGTACTGAGGAATTATCTTACTGTGACAAATCTGAGTACTCGTCGGAGACAGCATTTTCTGTGCTCCAATCGGAGATTTTCCAGGAATATTCAGATCTCGATTTCTCGGATTGCAGCTCAATTTTCACATCTGGAAGTGAATTCTCCGAGAGGTCAATAGGAGATTCAACTCCGTCACCTACATTCTCACTATTGCTCGAGTACAGGCAGCAATTCTCAAGATCAACCACTCCTCAACCTACCAAAGCTTCAACGCTCAGTGAAGATGATTTTGAAGTGAGTAATTCTCATCTACATTTTGGATCTAGCTTTTTAGTTTTCCTTGTAGCCAAACAGAACTAATTGAATTTTACTTTTACTTCTGTTACGAAATTTGTTTCAGTTTGCCAAACTTGAAGATGAGGACGACGAAGCGAGCTACCAGTTGCTGAGAAGCCGAGAGAGGAGAGAGATATTTCAGCACAACTACGCCGACGAGTACGAGTCGGCGACAGAGTACGGCCAGCTGGTGGTTCAGCAACGGTCAAAGATGGTCCATTGGATGGTTGAGGTGAGGCGATCTTTTCTCAAACCGCGTTTTTCACACTTTTAATCGCCGAGTAACGGCCTAATTACTCTGGCATTCTGTGATACTGTTCTGTTAGAGATGAAAACAAAACGTGTTTACACTCCGTTACTGAGGCAAATTTTAAACATGCACCGGCGATTTTTCAAAAACAAGTTGATGCGGTGATGCCAATGTTTTCCTTGCTAATTCCTAGTATCTATGTGATCGAGTACCAATCGATCTTCCAAGGAAGTAACTGATTTTCTATCCTTCAATTGGTTCTGCACTTAACTTTTAGTGGAAAACGGACTCCTCGCAGATGCAGAGGCGAGGATATTTTTGTCTATTCATGTCCTTTAACCCTCTAGAACCGTCTGGAGAAATTTTTGCAACTTACTTCGTGCACAATTGCCTTGTGATTTTCCATTTTCTTGTCTCTCGGTCACACTAGCAACTCCAAAAATATGTATAAAATAGCAAATAGAATTAGGATGCTGTAGTAACTTTCCCCCCAATTTAAGCTGGATTTTGCTACTCTTGTGGTAGAAGTTAGTGTTTTTGGTACATGAGGGAGGGACTATTATTGCTGCCAGTTCTCTTCTCTGTACTGTTTTTATTTAGAATATCTAACATGTGCCCTGTCATGGAAGTTGGGGGTAATTGAATTTCTTGAGTAAAAAACTGAAAACACAGATATTGATGTGTCAATTCAAAAAACATAGGAATCTAGATGACTTTTACCAGAAAACTTAATCATAAAACTGAATCATGCAACAATTTCATTATGCTATTGGATGGATTCAGTTTTAGAAAGGGGTAATAATTTGTCTACATATTTCATTATATTTTTTGTGATGCTGTGTTTTCATTTGATGTGATAGTAGCTAGCTAGTGATTAAAACCTTCGTGCAAGAGGGTTATGTTCCTTAACTACATATATGACTTTCAAGATTAGCTGTGGGACCTTAATTGCTTCATTTATCTTTTTCTGCTTGTGCATTTGTTATTGGTTTGAGTAGATGAACGAGTGTCTATCATATACCACTGCTCTTTCTTGATCATCTCTAGTTACTTTCTGGATGTTATGTGAATATGCAGGAATGTTCTGCATTGGAGCTTCAGTATGAGACAATGTTCCTCGGAGCAAGCCTTCTTGACCGATTCCTAAACAAAGGATTCTTCAAACGCAAAAGGGATCTTCAAATTGTTGGAATAGCCTGCCTTACATTGGCCACAAGGATTGAGGAAAACCAACCCTATAATAGGTAATCAACAATCTCTTCATTGTAAATTGTCATCCTTATATACGTTGGAAATAATAGATCAACTACTGTCAGATGAGCAATGAATCAACTATCCTGTTTTGACTTCCAACTCCCTTCGATGAAACGTCAATGACAGAATGAGAACAATTATGGTCAAAGTATCTCAAAAGTGGTGAAATATCATTAGCTGATATGAATAAGCGCTCAGTTATCAGAAACTTGATCGGCCAGAACTGGAACCAATTAACCTCTTCCTACGCCTTTTACTTCAACCAAATTATCACCATGCCCTCTATTTTGTAGGAATGTTCACCAGTATATAATGATTAATGAATAATGACTATCAACTTGATCAAACCTCTGTAACTACTCACTAGATATCATGTTCGGAACTCATTAGGCAGCTTGGCTAGTAGGCAGGTTTCTGCAAAATAGATGTGGATTATTCTGCTAACTGCCAGTTTTCTATGATCATTTCAGGATACGGAAAAAGAGTTTCTACATAGGGAACAATGTGTACAAGAGATTTGAAGTGGTAGCCATGGAATGGCTGGTGCAGGAGGTCCTCAACTTCCAGTGTTTCTTTCCAACAATCTATAACTTTTTGTGGTACGCCTCCATTTGTACAAGTAACACTTAGTCTGGAAGAGTTCAATCTGGGCATCACATTGATTAAATACCACGTCTCCTCGTTTTTACTATTCTACTCTTAAATACTCTTCAGTATTTTTATCTTTGCATATACTAACGGCCTTAGAAATAACATAGGTTTTACCTGAAAGCTGCAAGAGCTGATGCAGAGATGGAGAAAATTGCCAAGTACCTAGCAGTTCTTCTCCTTTCAGAGACTGAACAACTATTGTACTGTCCCTCAACAATAGCAGCTTCTATAGTCATGCTTGCTTCTACTGCAAGAAATGAAACTGCGCCAAAACGTGTTATGGAGGTACAGCTAACAAAACTTGTTATTTATGTTCCTTCTTCTGTTCACAAGAATATCATTTTTACTTTCAGCAATCTTCACTTTAATTATTAAGCTAAAACCATATAACTTAGTTTGTATTCATTAGTTTTCCCATAACAAAAAAATAAATCACCTCACACATCAATTCATGTCAATTTTGCAGACTCATATAAGAACAAGCAATGATGACTTATCTGAATGCGCTAAGGTACAGAAGCCTGATTGGTTTATCATAGGCTCTCATCTTATCTTTCTCGAATCTCTATTGCGTTTAAAGTTGGCACAACCTATCCAGTTCCAATTTACATTTGAAACTCTCTTTTGTTATAAATTGTTGAAATAAAGTTACCCTTACCCATATAGCAGGAACCTGAAACTGAATATTATGTGTTGATCTTTTAACAGAGCTTGAGTTGGTTGATAAAGTACATATGCTAGCCAGCCAGAAATGGAAGATGAACATCATCTTCGTGTTGCTGACATTTACTTCCTAGTCACTGTGTCATCAAAATGATATGGGAAAGAGGAAGATCGAAGGTACCTCTCTTAAGCCCCATCAATAGGTAGGTGGAAAGTACACAATACAGCAACTAAATCATTTTCCATCATATAAGATGGAATCAGTTGATTTAGTCATAAACTGTCCTTAAAAGCTGGGTTCTGTAAGCTCTGTATCCAGACACAAAAATGGATTATTTTTTTCTAGTAACTTCGCTTATAAACACAATTATACAAGTGATGCTAAGAATATTAATTGTTCTTTTAGTTCATATGGAGTTCTCTTTGCGGAGCAAAGGTTTATCTGATAGATGCTTATGAATCTGTTTTACTTGTTGATACTTGCATATAATTGGTTGCTGCTAATGTTATTACTGCATGTATCTATCTGGAATATGAAACCTCATTTAGCCTATACTCCTTTACATATGAGGCAATAGTTATATATTGGTGCATTTGACATGACTCACCTTCCTATAATATAGATACCAGTGTGTACAACTTGTTGTTTAGCTCACAGGATTGTTTTTTTCTCTGGATAATGTCTATGTACATCTTATTTTGGTTCCTTTGAACCACCACCTTCCTTGCTAACAAAGAAAACTTGGGGTTCACGCTAAGTCTTAAACCTCATCCTCAGAGCAGCAATAACTTTCTTAGTTCCAGATATCATACCTCCCCAATATATGCCATGATAACTTTTGTTTTAGCAATTCAAAACTAGCTTAAATAGATGAATAATATATAAGCAAATAACAATTACAAGCGTCTTTTTCCTCAACAACATTAAGCATTTTAGGCTTGAAAACGGGTTCTTTTCAATAAATTGTAAGAAACTTTATTCAGATTTAATGGTACCAGACATGGTCAATCTATGTGTACAACATGATGGTAGCCTTAAGCATATAAAACTATGTATAAGAGGAGCTCGCAAGCGTTGGGAAGAGAAAACCACATCTATCACTTACTTGCACCTGTACTGTCGCCCGAGTTACTTGGATTCGTGGCAGCCGGAGGAGACCCATCTGGAGCATTCTTTTCCTTGTTAGCATTCTCATTCTTCTTCTCGCCAGCTGTTTCAGCGTTCTCTTTGGTCTTTGGACTCTTGCTCTCGCCAGCTTTTTCAGCACTCTCTTTGGTCTTTGGACTCTTGTTCTCATCAGCTTTTTCAGCATTCTCTTTGGCCTTGGCTTCCTCAGCTGCCTTCTCCTGCTCAGCCTTTTCAACCTTTCCTCTGGTCACCGGGCTCATCGCTGCCAACCTCTCCTGTCTCTCCAGCTCGGCCTTCTCAACCTTCTCCTTGGTCTTCACACTCATGTCCTCGGCTGCCTTTGCAACAGCGCTATATGCATTTGAAACCCACGCAGCTCCCGTCATCACATACCTGTTGCTCATTATAGCATTCCCAGCACTTGTTGCCTTCTCCTCGGCAACTTGATAGGCTTGTTTTGTCTTCTCGGATACCTGGTATTTCTGATCCACCTCTCTCGCCTTCTCGTTCACCGCAGCTGTCCCTATGCTCAGCTTCTCGCTGAAACCTATCCTACGGTCAATGGAAACAACACTGTCCGAGGCTTTCGATGTCAGTTGATGTTGCTCGTCGAACTCTTTTGCTTTGTTGAGGGTGTCTTTTCCCAATACAAAGCCCCTTGCAAGCATGGTGGTCACCACATCTTCAGCCTTGTGAACATTAGAAGGCGGATTTTTGTCCTAGAAAAGTAAAATTGTAAGAAAAGCAACTGAATATTAAGTAAAAAGGCCAAGCCAGCAAAGAAAATCAAGAACAAGACAATGGTTTATGTATAAACCCATGCACAGAAATACTTCATCCTAGTTCTTTTTAAACCGATATGCATGTATGGACCCAAAGTCTCGTGTTTGAGGTAAAACGACACATACACAACAATCAAGCGGTATAGCATTTGTTTTTAAGTGCTACACTTCAGTATAATGTATTGAGCATCGGTGATAAGGTTTGTCGAAGAAACTCCAATCCATAGAGAAAGAAAACATGGTCAATCGAATCTTGAATGAGCTCGGACATCCCCCTATTTCCAACTATCCCTATTCATCATCAAGGAAGTCAAATACGGGAAATTGCATTTTAAATAAAATTCCGTGCTTCCAAATTCCTGTTGTCCCAAACCCCCAAATTCATGTGCCTATCTAAGCAAATAAAAGGAGAAACAAACATAAACAAAGACATATCTAGGAAAAGAAACCTAGGAGTAGATAAATTTTACTAGTTCATGACTTCCCATAGACAAGTAGAAAATGCACCTATTTCAGTTTCTACTTAGAGTACAGACTCTGATATTACGCTCCACAGTTCCAAACAACACGGTTAATCTGAAACTGTTCTAGACTAGCATCAAGGAATAGAACTTACAGAATCTAGCGGGGCAGCATCAGGAGGCAGCTGGTAATCCTCCACAGGAGTAATAGTGACTCTAAGGTCAGATATCATGGCACCCTGAGGCAATTCCGAAGGATATAAAAATCATGTTATGGGGCTTAATCATGTGAAATAAAGAAATCATAGACGAGATCCACACAGTTTTCTTGTGATTCAACTGTTAGTTGTTTTTACAATATGTATTGATAGAAGAGGACACCGTCTTTCTCAAGTGTATATTTCTAAATGTTCTTCCCAAGGTTCACATATTGTTGGTGTCGTTGGTCTACATAGTAACATACCGATAGACAAAGAGCTGTCTCTGCTCCTTGAGGATCCTTGTAGGTAACAAAGGCAAGCTGGGTCGTATCACTTTCCCTGCAAATTAAATTAACAGGCATATTTATTGACAACGACTTGTGCTACTGAACCAACCTTCACTAAGTCAAGATTACTTACTTTTGTAGTTCAACATGTTGAATATCGCCGGAGAAGGAGAAGAATTCTGTTAATTCCACCTTATTTGTTTTTAGCGAAACATTGCTAACCTTAATTGTTCTCGCCTGTAAGAAGATGAAAATCATACTCAGTCACAAATAGGAATTACTTTCAAATTATTGTATTATTTACAAAAGAAAGACGACGATAGTTAATTTCGACAGCCATTAAAATGGTTGAAACCCCAAACAAGTAAAAGCGATAGTCACATTGAATTGACACTAGATATATAACCATCCACCATTACACGAGACCTCAGAAAAATCCTATTAATTCAATTGCTACTGCTAATATTATGACTTTACAGGGTAAGACGCAAGGCATATCCATAACATTCGATGTCAGACTTGTTACGATCAACTCAATTGTCGTAATATTAATATAATTATAAATTCTAATAGTTATTACCCTCACACGTGAAGCATTGGTCGAGCAGTCTCGTGTGGCAGTTGACTGGGAGCTCGCTCCATCAGTTGACTGAGAGGACGCTTCATTCGATGGCTTGGAGGATGATCCATCTGTTGGCTGAGAGGACGCTTCATTCGTTGACTTGGAGGACTCTTCATTAGCTGGTTTATTTGGCTTGGAGGAATCTTCATGAGATGGCTTGGAGGACGCTTCATTAGTCTGAGTAGTATGGGCCGCTACAGCCTCCTGTACATGAGACAATGAAATTAAGTATTCCTCGGAAAAGAGAAGCCATATAGGATCTTCTTGAAGCTCCATGAGTAATATAAATGTGACATTTGCACAAAACCCAAAATCCTTAAGTATTCACAGTAAACCAGCATATTAATGCAAACATAAATCATTTACCAAGTAAAAAAACATGAGAAATGGAATGTGGATGCTCTGTTTGTTGCATATTGATTTGAGTAAAGAAACACATCATGCTTACATGTATCATGCAGTGAGGAGCAAAACAACCCAAGATGACAAATTTGGGTATAGTTTATCAGATGAACCATACAAGAGAATTCCAGAGAACACCCAGAAGAGAAGATGACAATCTGAGAGAACCCAGAAATCCAAATGATATAAACCAATCCACCCAACAAATATTTCGAGAAAAACAGAACTCACCGACATTTGACGGCGGAAAAGTGAATGAAGAAGATGAAATAGTTGGGATTTGAGATAGAGAGATGGGTTTGGGAAGAATGGTGGTTTAGAGTTGAGAGAGAGAGAGGCAAAATAAGGGGAAGAGAGGATTTGCAATCCATCATCAGCGCGAATTTTGCTGTCCCCACCAAATTCGTACCTCACAATCAACAAGCCATCCGTACGCATACCCAAATTAAGGCTGTCCTTTTCATGTTAGGAATAGAAACTAAAGAGAAGTATTCACTCGTAATTTTAATGGATTTAAAAAAAAAATTCAAAAAGTTTTTAATGATTTATTAAAATGGATGATTTTTAAAATCTTTGTAAACATAACAAATTTTTGTAAAAATATAATCTCCAATAATGAGATTTGCAAATAATTTTTGAATTTTTAAAAATCATTCAAAATTTATTAAAATTCTAATTGAATACACCCTCTATTTATATCATCTCAACATTAATGAATAATTTTCACCACAACTCATCTAAACACTACTTTCTTTCATAGATTCATGAATTATTAAGACATTGATCATAAATTATGGGTTTGTGAGAGATGGATCAAATTTATAAGTTTATCCACAATACATTCACCTCCTATGTTTGGTGATAACCCGAACATACTTGATGATTCTTGTATTGTGGTTCTTTTTGTTTATGGGCTTTTGTTTCTTTTTTACTTCATCCTTATTTGTTTGAAATTACAATATTTTAGAATTTGTTTGAAATTACAATATTTTAGAATTTTACTGAGATTATTAATGTTAAAATGTGATATACTTTATGAAAATAAATGTGTAAATTTTTTTATTGGCCTAAATTACACAGCCTACTACCCACCCAAGTTCAGGCAGGTCTTAAACAAATTCTACCCCACCCCTAGCTACACCTTGAATCCCACGAGGCAATCGAAATATAGCAGCTACACTAATACTAGGTGCAAACAATCATCCAGACTGGCCTAGTGGATAAATGAGAAATACAAAAACAAAAGCAGCAAGTAATATTTTAAGAGAAGAGATTGCGATTACATTATAAGGTCGCAATTGAAGAGTTCAAATTGACATAACATAAACCTAGCATGTCACTTTTGTAATTTAATACACTAAGTAAACATATTAATTCAATCCAAAGTGTATACAGTGCATGTATATCATATTTAAAATCCATGTTAATTTTATTCAAAAAAAAATTGATTTTTGTAAAGCATGTTAATTGAATGTGACTACCCGAATTAAGGCATATGTAAAATTACCATAAAAATGATGATGATTATAAAAACCGTCAAATAATAATTAAAAAATTTTGAAAACGCAAAAATCTCCGGAATCTTCTTCCATGTAGTTCACACGAGTCGTGCTTCTCCAATATATTGCCTTTTGAAGCCTCCTCAACCAATGTGCCCTAAAACCCCTCACTGCAAAATTACCCATAACCCCAGCCAGACCACCCAATACTCCCCCGCCACCCAGGGGTAAATTCGTCATTCCATCCCCAAAACCTCTCACGGTTTTTCAGTTTTCACCCAGCACCAAACTAACCTCTTCTTGTTCTTCCTCTTCGTCTCTCTCTCTGTGTGGTTCACCAATGGCGCTCTCGGTGATGCAGAACTGCAAGAAGCGGAAGCGAAACCCTAAGACGATCGGTTCCCAGATCTTCTCCTCCGACGATCCTCCGACGCCGCCGATGAACCTGTCCGGCCCCTTCCGCGAGAACATCCGATTCTTCCTCCGCGATTTCTGCGAGCCCGAGGAGTACACCGTCTCCGGCAACCCCGTGTGGTCCACCCTCCTCGTCAGCCACTCCAACGGCGTCGTTTTCCCTCTCTTCTTCGTCGAAGAGCCCGTCCACCGCTCCCCCAATCCCCTCTGCGACATCTGCAGATGCGTCGGTACGTTTTTTCTATTTCGATTTTCTGCTCAATTGGATCTGAATCGTGTCTGTTTGATCCTCTAGGTTGGAGCAACCATTTTGTGTCTCGGCGGAGGTACCACATGATAATACCCAGAGACGAGGACTGGAACAAGCCGTTGAAGAGGGACGTCTTGAATCTGCAGACCCATCTCCTGCATGGGCTGGTTCACTGCAATGGCTTCGGCCATCTTCTTCGGATCAGCGGGGCAGAGGATGGCACCAACTGTTTCCGCGCACAAGAGATCATGGACCTCTGGGACCGAATCTGCACTACCCTCCATACCCGGTAACTGAAATATCATATCAATTCTCTAATCACAGTCACCCACTATCTCGATTTCACCTTCTGACCGCGTTCAATTTTGCAGGAAAATCACCGTGGACGATGCCGGGAAGAAGGGATCGATGGAGCTCCGGCTGCTCCACGGCGTGGCGTTTGGCCGCTCTTGGTTCGGGAGGTGGGGGTACAAGTTCTGCCATGGAAGGTTCGGAGTTACAGAGCAGAAATATAACAGAGCTATCGAGATTCTCAACTCCTTGGACCTCAACAGAGTGATCTCTGATTTTCACGGAACAGAGCGAGGCAGGGCCGTTCAGAGAATCGTCTCCACTTACAGAGCAATGACCGATTCTCGACTAACAACATTGAGCGATCTTCTCCAATTCATGCTCCTCTGCTCCTCCAGATCTCCCATCCAGCGCAAGACAGCCTCTGCATTGGCCGCCATATCTCTAAAACAGCAACCACCTCCCTCGCCGGTTCCTGACCCGGTGCCTCGCCGGAGAAAAAGTCCGGCAGTGAAGGAGAAGCAGAGCGAAGAAGAAACAGAGCACCCAGATTTCAACAAGGTGGCTCCGAAGTTGGACTCCAGATACCCAATAAGGAGACTGGTGCAGGCGGCGAGAGTCATCGTCGACGTCCTGACGGACCACAAGTCGAAGAACCCGGGAAGAGGCAACATGTGCCGTCAGGACGTCCGCGACGCGAGCAGAGCCCACATCGGCGACACGGGCCTGATCGATTTCACACTCAAGAACATCCACAACACCGTCGTGGCCGACAGGATCGTCCGCCGGCTGACCAACCCGTTGACCCGAGTCCTCGAGTTCTCGGTGGAGACCGTCGCCGAAGAAGATCAACCGCCGGAGACCGAAACAGAGGATGGCCAAGAACAAGAAGAAGAAGAGGACGTGAATAATTCGAACGATGTGGAGGAGGAGATGGAGTACATATACAGGAAGGTGGTGTTAGGGTACAGTAGTCGGTCGGAGACGGTGAGGTGGGCGACGCGGGTGGTGGTGGACAGCAACCAGTTCGTGAAGGAGTATTGGGCGGCGAGGGACGACGGGAAGATAAGGCTGCTGTGCCGGTTCATGCCGAGCTACGAGGAGCTGGAGAGGGAGCTGACGCGGCCATTACCGCCGGGGGAGGTGGTGGTGGTGCCGCAGAGCACGACGACGTGCGAGCTGAAGGCGATGGCGCAGAGGGCGCTGAGGGACACGTACTGCATAATGGAGGAGGTGGTGGTGACGGACGTGAGGGTGGTGGGAGGGGGGAGGGAGGAGGAGGAGGGGGAGGGGGAGGTGGTGACGTGCGCGGTGGAGGAGTGGAGCGAGATGTGGGTGAGAGGGAAGGGGGTGGACATGGAGACAAGGCTCAGGTACGAGGGAGGGACAGAGGGATGGACGGTGGATTGCGGAGGCTGCGGCGCCAGGGACGACGACGGGGAGAGGATGGTGGCCTGCGACACGTGTCAGGTCTGGCAGCACACGGCCTGCAACGCCATCGAGGACGATGCACCGCCGCCAAACAACTTTCTCTGCCATAAATGCACCACCACCAATGCTAGTGGAAGTGGTGGTGCCTTTACAAAAGCTCGGTAACTCCAACCACGTACCTTTGGCTTTCTTTTTTTGTTTTTATTTACATTACCTACTGACATTAATTATGTTGGGTTTCAACAAGTTCTAGTTTCATATATTTCCAGATGTGAATATCATTATTTTTTGATGATTACCCATGATTTTATTTACTTGTAGACTTAATTTTAGAAAAATAGATGAGATTGATGAAGAAATTTCCTGTGTAATTGCAAGGATCATTGTGAACAAGAGTACGAATCAAATTCTCCAATTTTTGTAGGAATTCAAATCAGACATCAATTGAAATTCTTCAAATTATGCAACCCAGTACATTGATCAGGGAAAGTGGGATAATCACTGTGATTTGAAATGAATACAATTTCCTATAATTCAGTTTTGCACTCAATGATGAATATGTGACTTCAAGTTGTTTATGTGAAGGCCCAAAAAGGGCAAGTCCGGACCGAAGGCCCAATGCTTCACCTGATGGACAGGTCCATATAATCTTAAAAGGACAGAAACTTCGATTTAAGGAAAGTGATAGAAGATAAGATAATCTCAAATTTGTAAAGATGATTATCATAAACAGAAAGGGATTGATTTATCCTGTTGATATTTGTAATTTGTAATTAACTTTCAAGTTGTCTCAAGGGTACATCCCAATAATTCCAGACTCACATTTATGGTGGGTTCAAAATTTTTTTTAGAAGAGCGAAATTTCATGCTAAATTTCTTTTTAATGATTTTTACAACTAATTCTAGACTACTCATACACTTATCCCATTCAAAATGACCCAGCTGGCCTCGAGCCCAAAGGAATAGTCAAACACCATGCAAGCAAAAAATTTAATTTCATCAATAACATAATTAATTAAAACAAAAAGATAATGTAAATTTAAATTATATTTAAATTTCATGTATATATATTTTAATTATTTGTAGTATATTGATAACAAAATTATAAATTGATGTACATGAGAAATAAGAAAAAAAAATAATAATAAAATAATAGTAATAAGAAGTAATCCCACCACCACTAATGATAAAATTAAAATATATGCTACCAATAAACCATGTATTATAACTCAAGAGGTGAGATGCAATTTTCGGTCAAAATTCTACACTAAAAGTTTCCAAAATCTCCGGCCAAGGGGGTGGCTACCCCTCATTGCCTCCCATATGGAACCTTTTGAAACCTTGTATGGTTATAAATCTCCAGCATTGAGTATTTTTTACTATACTTTTAAAGTGACATCAGTGATATAATTTCTCATAAATAGTAAATTATTGATGACAATTTTGAAAGAGAATTTAACTACATCGCAATACAAGTTGAATCGTTATGCTGAGCAAAACAGACATAAGAGGGTTTTTTCAAGTGTGGGATTAGGTTTACCTCAACCTTCAACCATGTAGACAAAGTTATATTGTTATAAGGCAGGACATGAAGTTTGCAGCTCGATTCTATGGTCCATACCAAATCAATGAGAAGAAAAGAGTTACAGCTTATAAACACATATTACCTGCAAAGTCTAAATCCATCATATTTTCCATATCTCATTGCTCAAGAAGCGATCATTGACATTAGAATGATCAACAAAGAACCACCAACATGTGGTGCATAAGTTATGCAGTGGAAAATGTATGAAACTGAAGATGCAACTTGGGAGGATATTGGTTTGCAGATTTGCAGGAGTTCGATTTCAACACTTTAGCTTGAAGACAAGCTTGTTTTGGGGAAAGAATTTGTTAGAAAGTTGAGAATTAAGAAAGAAAGGTGGATTATAAATCAAATAATGTTATTGTTGGGTTGTGGTGTATTTGAGTGTTTTTACTAAAAATAGAAGGAAATGTAGGATTTGTGCCCTAAGCTAATATCAGTTTATGTGTAATTGTTAGATCATCACTACAATAATAAAACGACATTATATTATCATTGTGTTGTGATAATATGTTGAATGCGATCTGATTTATGTCATCGAGTGTGTCATCACTGATAGTATAACCATAGGTCCGTAAAGATCACATTTAACGGGTCCCTGGTCAAGTAAGCTTCACAAGAAGCGACCTGTATGAGGATGACTCTTTATGATCACGCTTTACGGATCATTGGCAATGGTATTGCCGGAGTAAGATCATAGATATCATTTGGGAAATGATATTGGACGACCCGACCTGAATATGCGACATATATTTTGTCATGAGCATATTCAGTTGTCGTAGCTTGTCATTGTATCCTTAGACCGAGGAGTTTTTGTGATCACAGTATAATCAATATGCGAGTTTGACCTAAACCTAACGTTATCTGTAGTAGGGTAATCATAATGGTTGTGATTGGCTCAGGAACGGGTTATATGGGTGATACGAAAGACGGCTAAGGAATTTATCTTTTATAGTCCGGTGTGGGAACGGTATCCCTTTGGGCCACTTGATGAGAATGATTGAAAGGAAATGCATGGACATGTTTATGATACGGGGTATCATTTTTTAATCATCTCACATATCAAGAAACATGAATTAATTAAATAAGGATGGCGACTCTATACCTTATGATTAATCAGGATACCTAGTGGTAAAAGGATAGTAACATGGACGACATGAGGTTAAATCGGATCACAGATAATCATGTACGTTGGGCAATTCTAATGTCTTACTAGAAGCCACTTATGATGGAAAAGGTAAAATGATAATTTTACGATGATCTACCAAAGGGACATGAGCCTATATGGTCACACACGAAAACACACATTGTGGACAATTAAGCAATTATGGTAAAAATTATTTGGAACGGGTCGTGGCCAAAACCTATGGTTTTGAGCCACGGGCCCAATAAGCACAAAAGGGGCCACAGACCGGCCCAAAACCGGTCCGGTTTTGGGGCTGGCCGTGGCAAGGCCTTGGAGGCCGAGCCCATGAGGGGCTGTCATGGAATGGTAGCCTCATGGGCTGCCACTTAAAAGAGGCGGTGGGCTTGCCCAAACCGCCACTTTAAGGGACGGCTAAGGTTTTCTGGAGCCACCGCACCTAGCACTTTTATGGGATAAATTCGTGATCCCCTAAACCCTAATTTTCTCTATAAATAGAGAGCCCCTTGTGTTGAAATTTTAATTGCATCTCAGATCATACCGAAACGCTGCTGAATTCTCTACTCTAGCCTTTTCCATTCTAGTAGGTGGTTTAGACTAAGTTTACTAAACTTGTGTAAAAATTAGAGGGAGGGACGTAAAAATTTCTCCTCATCGCTGATCCGGTTCATCGATTCAGGTAATAAGTATGGTTGCACCGAAGTGAAGAATGGCCATAAAATTCTCCATGTGGATGCAATTACACGTATGGCTACTATTTGAACTAGATTCGCTGACATGAAGTAAGTGTGGCCATAGAGAAAATATGTGTGGCTACCATAACTGATCACAGAAAACTCATTCAAAATTGCAAAAACAACACCAAAAATATGGTTAACTCATTCACACGACAACAACAATTAAAACAAAAACATTCTTTTGGTATGACTGGTGCACACTTTCAACAAAATTAAAGTTCGTCTTCTTGGTATGCATTAAGGACTTGATTAGTACAGAAAGACATCGAATACTGGGATATAGTATAAGTGCGGGGACTTCAAAATAGTTTGTGTTTGTAGACGAAGACGTGTAGCTGCGAGGGAGAGAGTGTGCCTATAAAGGAGGTGAGTATGGCTCCAAAAGAATCAATATGGCTATAATGGATATGAGTGTGACTGTTAGGTAGTCAGTGTGGCTACCATTGTAGTGGGTATGAATATCCTAAAGAAAGGGCATTACAGCCTTCCTTACCGTCACTATATCATGACCATTGGGGTGGATAACTGTTGGATACTTTAAAGAGATTTAGAGATGGTTATCTTGTAATAAATTTATAACATGATTATCGACAAATATATGGTATAAAATGATATAGTATGTGATGCAGGAGCATGTGAGTTAGGTCAAATACACGAGCCATATATTTATAACTCAATCACATGGATTAATTTAAGCACATGGATTCAACAACCTTAGTTTCCTAATTTATATATTTCCTAGTATTTAGTTTCTAGAATAATTGGCTTGCAAGCCAAGTAATTTATGTTTTTCAAATTTCCTATTTTCCTAATTTGTTATTGCTTTTTTTCTAGTTCTAGTTGTTATAGACGTTTCACCTATTTCCGTAGTAACCCCTGTATCAATATGAGTGTTAGTCTCTGAAAATGGTGAGTAGCTGTGAATTAAGAAGTATGACTTCAATTTAGAGTTTATGGTTGTATTTTCAACAGTTTGCCTGCTAGGGAGTGGGTGTGGCTACCAAGGAATCAGTGTGGCTACAATGGCAATAAGTATGGTTGTTAGGGAGTACGTATGGCTACCCTGAAAAGGGAGATGAAGTCGGGCTCAGTCACCATACCATGACCTTTGGTGTGGATAACTACTTCATACTTTGAAAAAATGGAGAGTTCGTTATCTTGTAATGAAATTAAGACATGATTATCGACAAAGAGATGAGAAAAAGTGATATAGTATGATTGTCAGTACGTCAAAATAATGTGAAGTTGTGACTTAAGAAGTATGCCTTCAATTTAGAACCAGTGGCCGTGTTTTCACCAGTATGGCTAGTAGTAAGTCTGGCTATCATAGAAGTTGATCTAAGGAATGCCTTCGGAATTCATCAACACATAACTCAAACGGAGACACAATAATTGAGCGCAAAAACATAAACTAGAAAACCTAATAATTGTTCGAGATATTAAATAACGATATGATTTACAAAATTTTTTTTAATTAATTTTGGAAAGATAGAAACTAAATAACCTAATCACTGTTCGAGGTATTTAATACATATATGATTTATAAAAAGGGGAAACAAATAATTTTGCAAAAATAATGACACAAAATCGGTGAGAGATTATCCTTTAGAACTTTAGCTTATTTACAAATTGTCCAAACCCATGGTAGACATGGGAATCTGCGCGCACAGTCTCCTAACGTGCGACACGTGTCTAGGAGCTGACCCTCAGTGACTTTTGGGGTCGCAAAAGTTCCACTTGCGGGTGACATGTGTGAAACTTTTTTCGTTGAGTGTGGAATTTTTGCGACCCAGAAAGTCACTGCGGGCCATCCTCACTGGACACGTGACACGCTGGGAGAGTGCGCACATATTTCTATAAAGCAACAGTTGTGAGTGGATTTGATCAGTTTGTAAAAATCACAAAATTTGTAGTGGAAGACATATATATATATGTATAGAGAGAGAGAGAGAGAGAGACTGGAAGTGGAATTTCTGTGCAAAATGGTGGAATGTTTGGGACAAGTGGAATTTCTGTGCAAAATGGTGGAATATTTGGGACCCGTAAAAACACTACAGGTAAAATTTCTGGCCACATGTCGCGCTCTAAAACAACGCGCGCACAGTTTTATACTGATCCAACACTTGAGATTAGTTCAGCCGGTTTGAACGTTTGAGCTGATTTGTACTAGAGTGCATCCCTATATATATATATATAATCTGATTTTTATGTTGGAATGGGCCGGGATGATTTCATGAAGTTTGTGAAGAGCTCGTAATGAGTTGTTGTGGGATTAGGGTCATGTTCTCTATTGTGAATGTCATGATGTCGGCCAAATCTTTTTAGGGGACTGGAAGTGTGCTCAGTGTAAGGTGAGTACAGGTTTGACTACTCCAACTGATCTTGGAAAGGTGGGTAAAACCTCTGCTTGTGTCTGTCAAGGTGAATGTGGACGGGGCGACTGGAATGAGTAAAGTCGGTGTGGGCTGTATGGCTCGGGATGACTCCGGGCAGATTATTGGGGGTCGCGGGTTTAGTTGCGAGGGTAATCTTGACCTAGCTGGGTGGAGGCGTGTGCAGTGCTTAAGGCGCTTGAGTGGGCGATAGGTTCACTTCCGAGATCGATAATTATCGTGTCACATTGTTTGTGTGTGATATTGGCGATGAAGAGGGACTTCTGAAACGACCCGAGAGCTTTCTCCAAAGTTCTACGAGACGTCCGATATTTAGACTTGAACTTTCGACGCTCGAACGAATCTAAACCAACCTTGAGACATCGGAACGAAATAGTTACGAAAACTAGAAAGGAGCTTATATATAAGTCTTTTGTATTTGAAGTAGTTGATTTAAATTACGAGTGTCAAACGATGCCTTTACAAGCTACTTAAGCTCCTATTTATAGTATGTACAAGTTTTTCTCCTAATGTTCCTTCACGGTAAAGGAAATCTTAGGAGCTATCCACCTCTTCCTTCTCCTTAGCATGACAAAGCACGATTATTCACCTAATTATGGGATTACTCATCTTATCTATTCAAAATCTAGCCACCTCTTTCTTAAAAGAAATGACTCATGTCCTTTTCTTACTTAGTTTATAAGAAAGTGCCACCTTGAGATTTAAGGAGTCATCTCGTGCTTATGGCCCCGTCGAGCTTCTCTATTCTGTCATGCTTCTACAAAAAGTTTGCGTATATCATATTTGTACACGAAAAAGAATTTAGACTTGTCGCGACGTTACATTCTCCCCCACCAATTACATCAACGCCCTCTTCGATGAGATGTTAAGCTCGTGACATAAGTCTGGATGCTACCGTTGCAGTTTCAGATCAGTATTACCAAAGTTCTGAAAAGGTTGGTATGTACGAAGGACGCATTTCCTATTAGTTTTGTGCCCCGTTGGCGCATTTGAAGAAGTCTTAGCACGTTTGCAGGCTCGGAACCGTCTCTTCTTCCGTGAGGTGGGCGCCCAGCTACGCGCATCAGCAAACTCCGATTTGCCACATGTTGTCAAGAGGTCAAAGTGTGCTGGAGAGTTGATGTCGGATGCATCTAGTAGCATTGGTTGCTGCTTGCGAATAACTTCCTTACCCGGAGAGCTTATGAGACACGGATGCGGTGCCGATGGATTGACACCCCGTTCGGTGGTGAGATGCATGGATGAAAGAACCATGCTGCCCATCTTTGCCCGATACTGGAGAATGGATTTACAATCCACAACAACCGGTATTTCACCACACCCCTTGCTGATGACTGATAAATCCTTGTACGAAATTGGATAGGCTTCATATTTCCTCATGAAATCTATCCCAAAGACGATATTGTAATCGTCTATGGGCACGAATGTCAAGTCGACGTTGCCTTTCCAGCCATCAATCTAAAACTTAGCGCCCTCGATGATGCCTTCGACCGGAACAGGCCGGGAGTTCACGGTCTTCTAAGTTGCCACCGACACCTTGATCATATGACCTAGGCGGTGTGCTTCTCGCTTCCGTATGAAGCAGTTGCTTGCGCCTGTGTCAAGCATAACAAATGTTTCCCTTGGAGCATGAGGGATGAAAACTCTTTCGCATACTCGCGAATGGAATTGACATGCTTAAATTCCCGCATCTGGTTACGAGCGTCCATCATGGCATTCTTCGGATAGAATTGCACCTTGAGTTCAACTTGGAAATCATGCCAAGTATTGATGGCACATACACCTTGCACGATCTTGGAATGCTTCCGTCTCCACCATACCGCGGAGGTATCGACAAGGTAGAGAGTTTTTGTAACTTGGTGCGCTCATCTGCGAGGCCCAGTGCCTCAAAGTACCGCTCCATATGCCAAAGAAAATTATCGATTTCCTCGGCATCACGACGACCACGATAGTACTTCGGTTTGGGAGTATCCACCCTTAAAGTCCCTTCCCGAACCGGCTGCACATTGTTTCCTCGAGCAACGACAGCGAGTTTGCAAAGTGCAACATCCGCTTTGCACTCTTGCACCACGGTGTTGAGACCTGCCTGCACGGTCTCAACTTGCTTCACGAATGAAGCCTCTATCCGACTGAGGGAACCCATCAACTTCCCTTCGAGAGCCCTCAAGTCTGCACAGACAGAATCGTTATACACATGTAATTCATCAAATCTGATCGATATGGAATTATCCAAACCGTCCACCCTGTCATGGGCGTTTTTCAGCTCCTGCTCGTGATCGTTGAGCTTTAGTTCGGCCTCTCCCATACAGTCCGCAAGCTCTCCTAACTTCAACGTGAGTCGAGTCACCTCTGCCTCTTGGCTGCTCAGCCGGTCCCTAGACTTCCCACGTCCACCTTTGCCAGCGCCTTGTTTGGTGGTCTCTGCACGTCCTTGCTCCACCGTTTCGTCCGACATGCCGCCGCTTGTTTGCTGGAATACGAATTGAACAGCTCTGATACCAACTAAAACGACCCGAGAGCTTTCTCCAAACTTCTACGAGACGTCCGACGTTTAGACTCAAAATTTCGACGCTTGAACGAATCTAAACCAACCTTGGGACAACAGAACGAAATAGTTATGAAAACTGGAAAGGAGGTTATATAAAAGTCTTTTGTATTTAAAGTAGATGATTTGAATTACGAGTATCAAACGATGCCTTTACAAGCTACTTAAGCTCCTATTTATAGTATGCACAAGTTCTTCTCCTAATGTTCCTTCACGGTAAAGAAAATCTTAGGAGCTATCCACCTCCTCCTTCTTCTTGGCATGACAAATCACGATTATTCACCTTCTTATGGGATTACTCATCTTATCTTTTCAAAATCTAGCCACCTCATTTTTAAAAGAAATTACTCATGTCCTTCTCTTCCTTAGTTTATAAGAAAGTGCCACCTTAAGCTTTAAGGAGCCATCTCGTGCTTATGGCCCCGTCGAGCTTATCCGTTCCGTCGTGCTTCTACGAAAAATTTGCATATATCATAATCGTAGACGAAAAAGAATTTAGACTTGTCGTGACGTTACACTTCGCTCTCTTCTTGGTATTTTGATATCTGAGTGTAAGAGGCTTGTCGGCTCAAATCCTCGTATTTCTTTATTCGTTAGAGCTATATATTTTTTATTGTTATTTTGATGGGGGAATATCTCGTCTTTCTTAGTTGCGCGGTTTGTAACGCTGATCTTGATCAGTAACGCTAATCTTTTTTCTCTGACAAAAAATATATTATTAATCTGCTATACGTTTTCGTTCTATAATAATACATGTTCATATTGAGTATTAGGAGATTAAACAAGTGTCCATAATCATGTATTGCTGATAAAAAAAAAAAAAGTGTAAATAATCATGAATCGTGACTGGTATGATTCAAGTGGATATAAGAGGACCCATCTCAAAGATCTTCATTACGCAGAGCTTGACATTCATTATTGTTTTGCTTTCTTGCATGTTTTCATATTCATTACATGATTCTCTTAAAATTTGTTTACATTATTTAATCATAATAAAAAAATTAATAGATGATATAAATATTTTTTTATTAAAATATAAATTCATCATTTCTTCTCAATGTTCATAACATAAACATTCCATGGCTTGATCATGCAATGATTGTATGGCATAATTGAAATGATTGTATCTCAAACCACTGAAAAGGAAAAACTTGTGTGGACCAAAAGCTAAAATGGACGCATGATCTTGAGGATTATTGACGATATAAGGTGTTTCGAATCCATAATATGCTAGGAGTCCTCCTCCTCCAAGGTTTAAAATAGCAACAAACTACTTAATAAATTGATGATAACCAAAGTTTTGTGATCAAGTGCAAATAAATGGTATAAAAAAATTACTCATATTTTCAAATAGTCTTGATTTCTTGTTTGCATTTAATTTGGTCATTTTACAATCTCTTAAGAACAAAAGCAAATATCATTTTAATTTTTTTTTAATCGTGATCAATATTTAGCATATAGTATTAGAGGATAAGAGTTATGGATTGCAACATGTATAATTTAGTGATTCCAATCTTCTGTTCATTCAAATCGATAATACTATGTCCCCATTGAGATAAGTGTATTTTGCCTATTTATGGGATGACAATGTAGTAGATACAGTGAACTCGTCCCCTACTCTGTCGGGCCAGGAACACCAATTTCCTGCCCGGAGTTTGAAATTTTTTTCTCATCTTAACAAAAACACTACCTTATGTGTGACATAATGAACCAATCCAACATGTACAAAGATCAGCACATGTATAGTTTGATCAAACATGGCTCAAATATAGATATAAAACATATGTTTTGTTCCTTTAAGAGGAATGTGCAAACCAATACCATCTCAAGCATGGCATGTTCAACATTTATGGGTAAAAGTTAATCAGCTTGAGATCTCAAGATCACTGTATTTTCTCAACATCTTTGCTCTCCTCCACCAACCCTTTTTTTGTCTGCCACAGTTCCACATTAACAAAACATTCTTGGCATATAATGTAATGTGGCCCTATCACACAACCACCACAAAAAGACCAGACAGCACCAAAAACACTAATCAGCGATCACAAAGCTCTCACATTCTTAACATGATCCAGGCTCCAGAAATGAAGAAAATAAGAACAAGATGATGTTAATTTAAAGCATCCAAAGCTTTATTATAATGGGGATATAATATCCGATTCAACCTTAAAGTACAAATCTGGACACATTTTGAACCAAAAGTCACCTGCATACGTACAAAAATCATGTATTGAGCATTACTGCTAAATACTGCCCATAACCTCCCACCATCGCCTCTTTAAGCGCTGTACAACCTAAATAAATTAGTCTGTGTTGTCTCAGACATAGTGGGGCTCATCATCCCCAACTAATCCAACTAAAAATCCCCAAAATCAGGTCACTTTACTTTCATCAAATAATTTAGCACAAAAAAAAAAAGCTTCTTCATCAAGGTGTCGTTGAAAATGATTTGAACTGTGGTTTTGTGGGAACAAGAAAGTGAAAAGAAATTTTACATTTTGTTTCAAGGCGTCAGCATAGAGGAGCTCTGCGGGGAACGCCTTTTCTTTTGTGTAATTGCCTCCTCGGCTTCAATGCAGGACTCTTCCATGATTGAGTATAGTTCTCCTCGGAGGACTCTCCAAGAGAGACATTCCATCCCCTCTCGTCCATATATGTTTTTGCTTTATAGTTCTCTTCCAATGTAAGATCAATTGGGAAGGCAATGATTTTATGATTTTCTTCTTTAAGTATTGAAACCTAAAGATTGGTATACAAAATGTTAAGTATCTAGAACTTATTATTCAATCAACACTATGACGGAGTTTGAGAAATGAGGTTTGTGACTGACATTACCTTGCATCCAATGGAGCAGAAGCGATTAGGCGCGTCTTGTATGTATCTTCCACAAGCTTCACAGGATGCCCCGTTCTTTGACTTAGTAGATGGCTTGCTATCTTTGGATTGAGGTCGGAGATTCAGATGCACAGCCTTTTCACCGTTGATTTTGTATGTCTGCAAAACCATGTGTCATAACTCATAAACATCCATCATTTGTAAAGGAAATGCAATTGAGATGAAAAGTCTCACGAGAACTGTGTGATTTAATTAGCGATGAAAAATATAAACTAAACCACAAATATAATTTACAAAATCAGGAAGGGCTATTTCATGAAAGCCAAATGAACATACAACCAAAATGATACAATAACTTTAATCATGAAATCAACGACAAAAGATCAATGGTGTATTAGAGAAGAGAGTAAAACGAAGAATTTGAAGATATATCAAACTATATGTTCATTGAAGAAGACATTCAGATGATTTCGTACCAACCCTATTCTTTAATCATAACAATCACTAGAAGTCCTGTACTAACGAGATGAAACAACCCATGTCAACGATAAATTTATGCAATCAACTACAATCCACAGCTACAAACCGACAGACATTAAGCAATTCAAGTTGTCAATTAACTACAGAAATCTAAGATAAGATGTAGAGTTTTGACCATAAAAAGATATTTACGTAACGTTATTCAAGATTTAATCAAAATTACCTGAATTTGGGAACAATCTAGATACTTCTGCATATCCTGCAGACGAACAACATCATGGTAGACATATTTGCAGATCTGTAGCCTCCGATGGAGGCAATGAGCCTTTGTGCAATGCCTACAGAACTCCAAATTACAGTCAATGCAAAACACATTCTTCTCATTCTTGCGAAGCTCAGAATGATTAACACAAGAACCAAAGAACTTGCTGGACAAAAGGGTGTTGAGCCAATTACTATTCTTCTTCTTTATCATTACTCTGCAACCCACCTGCAAATCAAAGAAAATAATCAAAACCTTCCATGTGAAATTCACACAAAACCCAACAACACGAAACATTCAAAATCCAATGATTAGTATTTAGTACAATCAAAATTCTTCCTTTTTTGATACCCACTTCACAAAACTCCTCCCAAAAATTAATCAACAGTTCCAAAATCTCATTGAGCCAAACAAAACCATGTGGGTCAGTTGAATAGAGATTTTTCCAAACACCTAAAACGTACAAGATTCATTTTTCTTACAGAATCTCTCAATTTCTCAGCCACCAAGCAGAAAATTGATGACTGTGAACTCAAAAGCTACACAGGAACCAAAAAGTTTTCATATTGATGAATTGGAACGCTTCAGTTCTGAGCCTGGATGAATGGGAAAGTCCAAATCATATCAAATAAAACAAACCCATAAAAAATCATTACCGACTTACCATTTCTGTGATATTGAGGAGTAGACTCTGCTTCTGCTCAAGCAATCAATGGAGAGAGAGCTAAAAACAGAGGCCAAAACAGAGGAGGCACAGTTAAAAGAGGAATTTATTTCGTGGGGAGAGGAAGTTGCATTCAGAAATAATAATGAGAGAATTTCAAGGCATAAAATGAAATTTAAAGCACAAAAATGTATTCTGAGAAAATAAAATATTAATAGAAGGAGAAATATTTGCGAAAGCTGTGTTTTAGTACGGAGCACACACATGGTAGTGGCCTACCACAGGCGGGAAGGTGAAGGTATCTGAACCGTTGGATCTTAGTTGATCCGACGCTTCTGATTTATGATATTTTGTGGGGCCACGGAGAAAAACCCTAAATATAAGAAATGCTGTTTTGTTGTATTTAATTTTCCAATTCCCTAGATTTGTTCTCTGTATTTTAACTCGTGTGTTTTTTCAATTTTCTTATTCCAATCCCGAGAAGGAATATTCATTTATTTTTTTATGAATGTGTTTAATTGCTCCTCGTTAGCTATGATATGATGCGTTAAATTGGTCTTACCAAAACAAAATGGTTGACGTATAGTTTCCAAAAGTGAGAATACAAAAATATTTATTTACTTTTTTCTTAATGAAGATACAATATGTTTACTAAAATAACAGAACGCTCAGAATCTATGATTGAAGATTATATATTGTTGAAACTTGTCAAATATGAAATTTAAAACTTATTTATAATTGATGTTATATTTCATACAAATATGGTGATCAATTAATGTTTATATTTTTTATAATACAAAAGAATGATCTTTAAAATATTTTGAAGTTAAAAACAAGGGAAAACTACACATATTGCCAAAAGACACATAGCTATCCCCATCTTTCAAACTGGACACCTAGCTACACCTAAAGATTGAAAATGGACACTTAACCCCTACCATTAGATTTTCTGTTAAAATTTTAAGTAAAAAGACGAAAATGCCCTTGGTCAGACTTTAAATTTTCAAATCATGCCATTTATGAGTTTTGGTGTGTTTTTTCGATCAAGCTTCTCCACAACCACCAGTCGGAGGTCGGAGACGAGGCCGACGAGGAACACGGTGGTTGTGGAGAAGCTTGATCGAAAAAACACATCAAAACTCATAAATGGCATGATTTGAAAATTTAAAGTCTGACCAAGGGCATTTTTGTCTTTTTACTTAAAATTTTAACAGAAAATCTAATGGTAGGGGTTAAGTGTCCATTTTCAATCTCTAGGTGTAGCTAGGTGTCCAGTTTGAAAGATAGGGATAGCTATTTGTTTTTTGGCCTTAGTTGGGTGTAGATATGTGTAGTTTTCCCTAAAAACAATTATTATACCTAAATGTTTTGAGGTCATCATATTACAATATTTGTGCAACAAATGAATACCATCCTAACATAATATTAAACATGACCAATGTTATAAAAACTCTCCGTTTAACATATTGGTTCTTGATTAGTCCCCAATTAATAATTTGATATGATTTATTTTTCAATTGTTCTTCGATTTATTCCTAACTAGTCTCAAAAATGCCCTCTCCACCCAACTAACGCCCTAACGTTTTCTAACACACTGAATATACCATTGCAAATTTGGAATGTTAACATTTTATTTGAGACTGAAATATTAACACTCATTTGAAGATGAATACAAAAATTGGAAATAGATGTACCTAAGCCACAAGGAAGTGTATATACCTTGCTCATGTCAGCAAAACTGTGAATATGAACTTCTGACCCTAACTTGACACTCAATGTAAATAACACAAAACTCTTTACCCACTCCGCAAAAAAAGGGTTCACATAAATATAAACTGCTACTAAACTCTATTCACTACCTGCATGCTCGGACCCTAAAACTTCCCAGATTTGTGTGATCTCTAACCTGTATCCTCCCCTAACCTGACGTCCAAGCTGGTGGATATGATGGTTGGCTCATTGACTAGAGCAGGCAGATTCAGTTCAGCTGCTGGATGCGCAAGTGGAACAGTAAACTATGGCTTGAAGATCGACACTGCCGCCAAAAGTGAAGAAACAACACGGATCTGGATGTCAATTGTGATCTTCTTTATGCACTATGAGATTGTTAATCGGCATGCTGTTTTCTCCTTCGACACCTATTGACATACCATGTGGCGTGTTTTTGTAATCCGATCCTGATCAATACCTTAAGGCTTCCGAGCATGACAAAGGTCATGACAGTCAACACGACAATCCAAAAAAATCTCCATGGAAGAGGGCCATAAGGAAGGCGAGCAGCGTATACTGGAGTAAGCACACGGATTACCTGAATCGAGAAAAATATAAGCAAATTTTACACACAAAATATGCAAAACCGTGTGACGCACTGGATGCATTTTTATTCCTAATATGTATTTGCTATCTTTGCCGGCAAATAAATTATATCCTAACAAGGAATTATATCCTAACAAGGAATTATATCCTAACAAAGAATTATATAATAACAAGGCATTATTCAAAGAGATATTATCTGCGTCATGTAAATAACAGTGAAACCAATAATTGATTAGAAAAATTAGAAAAAATCTTAAAAGTGCTTACCACACACGCTGGAGCAAGAGGAACAAATGTGAGTTTTTTCTTCACATCATCCATTTCAATGTT
The DNA here is from genome assembly GCA_963920655.1 of Geranium rotundifolium. NCBI lineage: Eukaryota > Viridiplantae > Streptophyta > Magnoliopsida > Geraniales > Geraniaceae > Geranium > Geranium rotundifolium. Next base: position 16,428,217 of record OY987313.1, read on the forward strand.
CAAAGTCTGAGGAAGGAAAAAAAACACAGTCGGAACAAAGTTTGCATTCCCTCTAGAAAAACATTTCTGTTTTAACCAAGGGCATCAGACATATATGGCATGGACTTACAATCTCCTATAAAAATCATTATGCTTTATATCAGCAAAACTAGTCCATCTGTTTCTGTTCCCCATATATGCATACACTAAAATCTTCTCATTAGTCCAATCTGTTGTGTTCAGTTATACCAAAATTTTCAGTATTTTTCATATGTTTTATAAATCGAGAAAGCTTTATTCAGATGGGTATGACATTCCAAAGAACCAGTTGGAACTCATTAGAAATTAGAACAATTGAAAAGGGCAGAAAACAAGAAAGTACCTGTTTGCACAGATCTTCTAGAAATTCGGAGTATGCAATGGGCTTTATTTCATTGAATTTGGCGATAAATGAATGTTTTATGATATCAATCGCCATTTCACAAACATATACCATCAGAGCATTCTGCAGAAATTCAATAAATCATACATAAGTAGGCCCAAATATATTGCACCACAAAGTAATTGTTTTTGAAGAAACTACGCCCCTTCAAAGCACTGAGTCTAAGAAACTTACATATATAAAATTTCCAAACCAGGGGCCCTCAGCCTCCAGAATATTTTGAGCTAAAACGAACAATACAAACGCTGAAATGTGGAATCTCTCTACTGAATCTGGATACGAGTTTTGCATAAAATAATAATATAAGATCAGATGAAAAAAGCACAGCCAAACCAAAAGATAAAATACAAATACATTCAACAACAAAAAACACATCTAACTGGCCTCACTAGCATAGCATATATGTATTTTTTTTAAATGTAGACAAAAAATATATATTACTTGGTCCAGTGTCTGATAGCATCAGATATATTTAATGGGTAAAATACAACACTATCATCTAAAGAGCATACAGAAAAGTATGTAGACAACTCACCAAAGTAGACCAGACTGTGAATGTTATCCTTACTAAAACGTTTGAACACATTGCTTTTTATTTCCGCGAAGTTATTGGATACAAGTAAAGCCAGCAAAGCGTTATTGTGAGCCACAATGCAAGTCGATAAAGTAATTGCCTGAACTAATAAAACGAAAGAATGAACAAGTGTGAACAGTCAAGGAACCAAATGAAAGATATGATCATAATTTGAATAAAAAAATAATATAGAGGTGATTGCCAAACTAAAGGATATTTGAGGTAGCCACAGCTAATGCTTGATCAGATATGAATCTCCAAACCCAAAATTCCACGTTCTCTGGTGAGCAACTAGCAAGTCCCTCTGCAGAAAGAAACAGAGCTTGCAGTACATCTCCAACAAAGCTTTGACATAATTTATCAAATATCTGTTCAGAGTGTAACAATCAGTTTTGTACACGCATCTCAACTTAATTATTAAAATAGTTGATTCAGAAATATGACAACTCATGTAACAGTGCAAGATTATCTTAACCACTATTACTCAACCAGGCTAGAAGCAAGAGGAAAGGGAAGATAAACTTTATGCAACATTTTGTATGCTATTATTCTGTCCTGCCGCCATTTGAGTTTGAACCATATCAAGTACAAGACTTAACACATTTTACTCAGTGCTATAAGTCATTTTCTTACATCCAAAGTGCTCAGCCTCAACTTCACACAAACTTAAATGCCTTTTCTTGAAGAAATCCTTGCACTGAGGCTGAGTTTGTATAGTTTTTGTGTGGGGATGGGATCCCTCCTTTCTATGTAAATGAGGGGAAATACAGAGTTTTTGCTATCCCTATCTTCATTTCCATTCCCAATTTAAAAATGAGAAACATATGCTTATGAGGTGGTTTGGCAAAGTGAATGAAAATCAAAATGGACCAAAGTTATACAAAAAAAAAATATGGTGATTTCCATTCCCACGCTCAAACTCCTAACAAACACAGCCTCAAGATCATGTTTACAAGATATCTAAGTAATAACTTATCAAGAATTTTGAGTTTAAAAATGTTTATTAAGAGTTAGTAAATTGCGTATGCTACCACCACCAAGATTTTCCAAATGTTATATGAGTTTTTTTCCCTATTCTGTCTTGGCAGGATTGAGTACACCAGTCTTAGTTTTAGTATATGATTCGGTCAACCAAGTAAGACAAAGTGAATGTTTGGTTCCCTTGACTCAAGGTCATGGTTCAACTCTATAGAGAAAAAAAAAAGAATAAGACAAACACTAATGTTTCAAAATCCAAAGATGTGCTGGAGTTCATACTGGTCCTCCATCAAAAACTGGTATCAAAAGAATGACAAATCAGAATGTCAATACATCAAAAACATAGTTATGTTAATATTTCACTAAAAGGGAGGGAAGAAGATGGTGTAACACCATTTGGTCAAGAAGCCTACTGAGGCAATTTAAGAGTAGGAGTTAATTAATTACCTATGGAGGCACAGTACAACATATTGATTCTAAACCTACACTTCTAAGTACAGATATTATGTTAACATGATGACTCTTGTTGTGTCTTTATATGTTGGTTAGTATGCCATCAAAACTCATCGAGATTAAGGGATCAACATTGTAGTGTAGTGCAAGCCAAACACATGAGATTTGGTTTCTTACCTCCAAGACATTGTACACAACATAGAGTTTGATTGTTCCTTGACCACGAATCATGTGGTATATTAAGCTGATATCTAGGGGACATAAGAAAAGTGTAAGGAAGGAAGGGAAACAACTAAGTACACAAATGTAAGCAATTGGAAGCAAATTGCGTTAATGCCGTCAATTTACCAGAAATAAAAATAGGTAAAATATTATAGATAGAAGAACATCTCAAACATCAATGAAATGACATATTTACTACACCTGTGCGACCCAAGAGGGTAACTCCACAAGCCATCACAATAAAAGATCCAAAATCTGATAGCTCTACTGTAGAAGGCCTCTTGAACTGCCTGCCACAAGCATGGTTAGGTAATTTTGTAAATATTACAACATATACGACTCCAGCATGCAACCAGCTAGATATGTTACAAGTACAGGAGATTTGGTTTTTAGACTTAATTTATTCAGCTTTTCATGAATAATGCCAAGGTGGTGGTAGGGATGGATCGGTTGGCAACTCTCATTGCTTCATGTGGAATATTTGGTGTGAATTGGAAAAAAAGGACCACTGATTGCATCATATAAGCATATTTCAATTTCGGATTCTTCCAATTTCCCTGGATCATAACAATTTTGCATGATTATCCATTACTTTCATTTTCTTGTTCTGTCATAGTCCAAATTATAAGTTGCACTGTATCTGAACCAGACTCATAGATAGGCCTTTGAAGCTAAGCAATATAAGGAGGCGTGAAGATGCCAACTTTAAGACTTCGCCTTTTAAATATTAATCTCTTTCCTTAGTCTTCTGCAGATGGGGACAAACCCATAAATTTTCTTATATATATATATATATATAACAAAGAAATAATAAAGCAATTTCCTCTGTAGCTACACAGGAAAAGGTTAAAATATCTAAATCCCATATGCAAACAGCTTAAATATATCGTTAAAAGCACAAACACTTCAAATAATCAATAATTTAATAAGCAAATCCTAACACGTTGTGTAGATGAATGCTCAATCTGAAAAATGAACAATAAGATAATCTTTGCACAAAGATCACAAACCTTGTCTGTACAAAACTCCAAAAAGTCTTCAGGATCCTCATTGGCATGATAGTTAACAGCGACAGGAACGAATCAAAGCAGACAAAGAAACCAACATTTATAAGCTGCATAACATTGCTATGTGTCAGAATCTCTCTGAAGATATATAATGATGTCATAGATAAATTCTACCTGTAATGAATTACTGTGTAGTTTTAATACCCTAATTCCTGGTGATTCGCCACTACAATTTTTCGCATTAGTTAAAGTAATTGGCATAAGAGATTTACTACATGCATTAATCAAAAAGGGCAGTGGAATCCATAACGGGCTAACACTGAAAGTAATAATAACATTACACTACATGGAAGCAGAAACACACCCCCAAACCAAGAATGGCGAGCCACCAAAGCATCATTTAATTAGAAAGCACAGATTCAATCATGTGAATGTTACTACATATACATCTATTGGACCCGATAATGCAGCATTTAGACTTCTTCCTACAAAATTTCGAAAGGATAGTAAATATTACCAATTCACATCTCCATGGTAAACGAAAGATAGTATCATATACTCTTTCCCTTTCCTTCTCATTGCCAAGATTAGTTGTGCTCTGTAATGAATTTCCACTAAACATTTCATCCATAAAATATTTTACGGGTGACTTCTCCACTGAAAAGAGATCTGAGGAACAAAACAAAGCGTCATAACCAAAAGTGAATCATGACTTATAAAAACAAGAGAAATGGAAGTATAGTTGTGAGAGATGCATCCAATGCAAATATAAATGAGGAACCGGACATAGATGGAAAGTTGAGTGCACTTTGAACGGGGTACACTTTCCTAATTCGCCTCTTCCATTTAGATTTAATATGTATGGAAAGAAAGAAAACAACACTCTCCATTGAATTTGACATAACACCAAATGGAGCAAGAGAGATAGAGGTTCAGATTTCTCATTATTGTACAAATGTGAGTGATATTGTTAAGCAGTAAAAAAACTACATAAAAGAAGGCGTTTCACAGATAACCACTCCCCATAAGCAAACTCGATAGAAGGATTCACTAAAGTTATCCACCTTCTCATGAAACTAAGGTTTATACCAGCTCAACTCAAGCAGCAAGGTGCACCCTGTTTGCCCATTATTAAGGCAAAGCTAGAAAGATAGAGTTGCATACAAATCCACAAATTTCTCATGACTGTATTTACCACAAGACAATAGTCAAATTAAACTAAACTAAACGTTCTATTGATTTATTTTGATATCTAGTGTTTTATTAACACAACTAAACTAAATTTGTATCCACATTAAAGAAAAGAACAAGGTAACTGATTGATTAATGATTCATTCAGCTAATTCAAACACGGGGAAGTGAGGTTTTAGCTGACCTGAATTGAGTTTGAAGATTCTCTTACTAGTTACTACCATTCCACTCGCATACAGATTCAGTAATGCAGAACCACATAATCCATGTCACCAAACATAAAAAATGCCGGACCGAAAAAGTGAAATTGTTCACTACATTCACACATCAGTGACTGGTTTTCTGAAATATAGTAATTCAACCAAGCACAGAGAGAGCGAACCAAGACTGAATTTCCCGCAACTGAGTGTATCATCTCATACTAAAACCAATTCAAACTCATTTACCACAATTATCAACAATACTGTATCCAGGATAAGCAAAGAAGCTTACATTTTAAAAATCATGAATGCAACACAAATTTGAAAATCAGCAGCACTTACAATTAGGATCTTGTGCCATGAGGCGGTTCCAATCCAACGATTCGGCTGTGGCCAACTTGGTGGCGACACTCCCATTCATCTGCTTCCCCATGACGCCGGCCTCCTCCTCGGCGGCGTTGACAGGCCTGAGCCTCAACTCGGCGAAATTAAACACATCGCCCCTGAGATTATGGTCCGGCGGCGCCGCCACTTCAGTGAGGGTGACGACGCTAGTAACAATGCTGCTGTAACTCTGGAGAGAGGAGCAGGCGTGGTTGATGGAGTCAGAATCGTGGATCCGATCCTCGGGAATGTCCTGGAATTTGGGGGTGGCGCTCCCGGAGGTCTTCCGCCTCCTGTGCTTCTTCTTCCGCCGGTTCTGCCTGCCGTTCGGGATGGGATCGGAGATGGAGCGGTAGATGACGGAGTCGCCGCCGCCGCCGTCGTCGCTGTCGAGGATATCGAAGGAGAGCTTCCGGCCGGCGGATCTGATCGCCATGGATTGGCCTCTGTATCTGATTGGGATTCGCAGCTTATGGGATGCGTAGAATCATCTGTAAAGCTTCTGTTCTGTGTATGTATCACTGAAATTGGGCAGTGAATTTCAGATTTGGGCTGTAATTGTGTTTGTGGCGTTACCTTACACGCTGTTCGTATCAGGGAATTAAACATTGACACGTCACGCATTTCTTACACGCCACGTTGGCTACCACTCAATTTTATTGTTTTATTTATTTTCTTTCCTGGTTTTAAATTTTTATTCTTTCAATTATTCTTTTTTAAGGTAAAAAGGAATTGTATTAATTAAATAGAAACTAACCCGGCATCAATTCTGACAACTGAAACTACATATGGTGGGATATACCCCTTACTATAATCAAATTTACTGATAGTTAAAACAAAAAAAGGTTAATTCATGAGTCATTTGATTACGAGGAAAATAAATAAGAACACGTGTTCCGATAGTGGACAGTTTGCAACACTCTTCGCTAATGATTCTTCTAAAGTTGTTCAGCTCGACTCATTTAACATCATGTAGAGTCACGACCTCCACCTCATACGAATGGAGAAACCCCGTGACCCCGCTGCAAAATGCTTTAAACAAACATCCATGATAATCCCGGAGACCATCGACTCAAACCAGTTAGCATCATGTAAAGTCACGACATCCACCTTATTCGAATGGAGAAACCCCGTAATCTTGCTGCAGACCGCATTAAACCAGTTTTTTTTATTAACTCTGCAATCAATATGGGAATAACGAGTCCTTAAACATTCAAGTCCTCCTAGCTCATTGAGCTTAACAGGATCAACCCATCGACGCTACAGACCCCTGTATCCTCCTAGTATTGATCCCAATGGGACACCCAGATGACGTATTGAAGTTTAAGAATACCAAAAACCCCTAGTTCGATATGCTTAAATAAATTTTCCCAACAATTTCAGAGAACTCTAGTTCTCTCTCAGTACCGATCTATCAACCAACCAAAACCACAGAAAGAAAATCGCCAGAGTTTTCTGCCCTACCCCCGATAAGCCCCACCCCAATCTGTCTACTCTCACTACTCTGATCACCACCATTCTCGCAACAAGTTGTTCGCCTGAGCTTCTCTGGCTATCCATCGTTGACCCTCTCAAACCCATCTCCCCTCACAGATAATATCAAAATAATACCCCCACAATTTTACCATCGAACCCCCAGACACATGACCAATTTGCACAACCGTCCGCTCCAAATCAGCCCTAAAAACAGCCCTAAAACCAACGCCAAATCAACCCCAAAATCAGCCCCAGGTACATACCGCAAATATAACACTCACATCCAGCTGCCTTCGTGTCGCCACCGCCGCACCGGACTTCTCCCTCACAGACAATGTCGTCGCGAGACTCGTCAAATATGACGAAAACCCTAATTCCGTAATGCGAAGGGTTCTGACCGCTGTAAACGTAACATAATGTAATTTATAATATATGTTAGTAGTTCGGCTATTTATCATACCTAACAATAACAAATATTTATTTTGGTTTCAAAAACAAATATGTATTTCCAAACAAAAAGTAATAGTTTATAAAAAAGTTATTTGATTTGATTTATTAAAATATCAAGTTCAATTTTGATTTAAAACTGTTTTTTTTCTTTTGAAACAAACAGTCTACTTTCATTTCATATCTAAATGAATCAAACGGTAAAAGTTAGAGCAAACATACCAATAACCAAATATTCAATAAACTCAAAAATTGGTCCAAGTCATATAATGAGCGACGCCATTAGTTATCCCTTACTATAGCACAATATAACATAAGGAAGCCGTGAAAGTAAGAGACGGCAATCATAAATAATAGAGTTAAATGAAAATATGAATGAGGAAGAACTAAAAACAATTTATACAACAATAAGATAATTCATCTCCATAATTACATTAAAATGTGCATCATCTCGGATCAAACAAATAACTTCTTTAACACACACCACCTAATTTATGTAAGAATATATATTATAAATATTTAGTTAAATCGTTAATTCAAATGTGTGAATTATAAATAATATTATGTGCGGATTTTTTAAGTCAATCATTTGAAACTCATCATTTGTTTAACTGAAAAGATAGACACCTGAAAATAAAATATTTTATTAAAAATTATCACTCAGAGTAACGACACACCAAATACGCCGTTATAAGGCCAAAAATGCGTCGTTACAATTAGTAACGGCGTACATTTCAAAATTTATCATACGTCGTTATAATGTTGTCGTTAGTAAAAAAAGTAACGTATAATATACGCCGTTAGTATACTAACGGCGCACGAAACCTTAAACGCCGTCACTAAACTAATGGCATATAACGTAACGTGCGTTGTTACTACCCTAACGGTTCAGTCAAAGAGCTAAACGGCGTGAACGGTGATACTAATGCCGCATACACATATATTCGTCGTTACTATAGTAACAACATATAAGGCTATATACGTCGTTACTATAGTAACGGCGTATGATGCCATATGCGCCGTCACTAATTCATTTTAGAAAAAAATAAAATTGAGATATAATTTATATGATTCAATTATATATATTTTTGAAGTTAATTAGTGACACGGTACATATATCTCAATTTTATTGTTTTCAAAAATATTTGAATTGAGATAAAAAAATATTAAATTTCCCTTGTCAGGTAATTTGCATTTAAATGTCCAAATTACATTTCTCATATCAAAATACCCTTTACCCAAATTACAAAATTATACTTCTCGGGTAAATTTTATTCATGATAACAAAATTTTACAACATAATTTTGATAACAAAATTTCAAAAACTAATTAAAATATACAATATTCATATTAATCTATTTTTTCAATATTTATACAATTATTTCAATAATCATAAACCAAAGTTTTCATACAATATTTATGCAGAAATCCTTAAATATTAAACTTAAAAATTCATACAGTGCTACTAAAATTCTATACTCACACTAAAATTATTTCATAGTTCATACAAAATCATAAGCTTTATATCTGATTAAAGGGAGGAGAAAAACAACAGTGAGGATTAAGAAAAAAAGAAGAGAGGAATAAGAAAGGTTTGTTTGATGTTTACATAACTAAAAATAGTGAGGGTGCGCCATTACTAATATTAGTAACGGCGCACGTTGTCTTATACGCCGTTACTATGAAACCCTTTGTGAGAATTTTAATTTTTGGCGAAAATTTAAGCGGGAATTTTGATTTGAGCAAAAATTTAATTTGGCGCCAAAATAGTAACATCGCACACAACTATGTGCGTCGTTACTATCATAAACCCTAAATTAATATTTATTCATCTGGTTGTAATCGTGTTCCCATGGTTTGCTTTTAATAAAAACTATAGTATATTACATAAATGTTATTTTGAACAGATTGAACTGTTTGGATTTCATAAAAATTATTTGAATCATTCGAACGTTTGATGATCAATGTTTTTAGGGTTTAAGATATGGTTTACCTTCCCAAACCCTAAACTCACACTTTTACAAAAAGTGGTATTATGTTGAAAATTATGTTTTAATCCAACCGCACGGATGAGAATGCACACAATTTATGCTACACATGCCAAACTTTTAGTCAATTTCGAGAACGTATGGACCTCGATCCAACCCATTAGAGAATTTTTCTTTATGAAATGAAGCATCGCTTTCAATTGTGAGTTCATGTACATGATAAAAATGTTGTGTAAATGATTATAGTCGTTGGCAATTGCAATTGATAAATGAAAATCGGAAGATACAACCGAAAGTCAACAAACTTTACTATGAGTAACTGTGCATATGGCGCAGATACGCCGTTACTAATTTTAGTAACGACACACACAATCACGTATGCCGTTACTTGTAAACAGTACTACCAACGGTCCAATTTTCGACCGTTTGAAGCTAACGGTCAATTGGGGGTCAAAGGTCAAACATTTAGTAACGGCGCATCGTACGATGTTCGCCGTTACTATCACACGTGAGTAACTGCGGACAATCCAAAATACGTTGTCAGTAATTTAGTAATGGCGCATGAGTATCATTGGTCTTACTAATTTTACTACGGCGTATTTTGACATGTGCATCGTTACTAATGGCCTTAGTAACGTCATAGTTTTTCCCCACACACCGTTATTATGGAAAAATCTGATAGTGTTGTAATTTATAATTAAAATAAATAAATTAAATTTATTTATTTATCATTAACAGTGTATTATAATCTCATCATTTTATTTTAATGGGTTAATTACAGTTTGCCCATGCTATACTGGCGCGTTTTACACTTTGCCCCAACTATAATAAAAAGTTCAAATTCAAATACGCTAATTGTATTTTTTTTACACTTTTCCCTAACATCATTAGAATTTGGACGGAAATCTAATTTTTTTTCTTCTAAAAAGACGAAAATACCCCTGAATTGATTTGAAACTTTCGAATGTCATAACTCTCTCATACGACATGCGTTTCAAACTTGTAGTATATCAAAGCGAAGTTAACAGGATGATCAACAACTTTGAAAAAATAAAAAAATTCTATATATTATTAATAATTAATTATATAAAAAAATTGTACTATATAATTTTTTTTATAAGTTTTCAATATATTATTAATATTATTTTATAAATCAGTTATATTATTTTATTTTTTATTTCGAATGTATAGTTATTAACGCTATCCGGGTCTAATTATTAACAATATATAGATAATTTTATTTTTTTTCAAAGTTGTTGATCTCTTGATTCTTTTCGATTTGATATATTACGAGTCGGAAACGGAGCCCGTATAAAAGAGTTATGACATTCGAAAGTTTCAATATATTATTAATATTATTTTAATTATTTTGTTTTTTATTTTTTATTTCAAATGTATAGTTATTAATGTCATCCGGATCTAATTATTAAAAAACTTATATAATTAATTATTGATAATATATAGACAAATTTTATTTTTTTCAAAGTTTTTGATCTTCTAGTTCTCTTCAATTTGATATACTATGAGCCTGAAACGGGGCTCGTATGAGAGAGTTATGACATTTTAAAGTTTCAAAACAATTTAGGGGTATTTTTGTATTTTTAGAAAAAAATTTAGGTTTCCGTCCAATTTTTAACGACATTAGGGCAAAGTGTAAGAAAAATACAATTAGCGTATCTTAATTTGAACTTTTTATTATAGTTGGGGTAAAGTGTAAAACGCGTCAGTATAGTATGAGCAAACTGTAATTAACTCTATTTTAATAACTCAATTACTTATAATTGTTCTTTGTTTGCACCACATGAGGTGGTTTGCACGTGACTATACGTTAGTCTAACTTATATATAATGGGAATAGGGAAGGGTTGGGAATGCTTATATTGTTGACATGTGGCTTATTTAGAGTTTGATATTTAGGATTGGAATATATATATGTTTTAGTATATGATTATCTTGGATTTTTGTGGGGTTGACACCTGGGGTTCAATGCATAATATGTTAGAGAGCACGACACGTGTCATTGCATAGTTTATATGTCGCTTCCCTTCCCTTTAACCGTCCAAAACTGCTTCTGTGTGTTAATTTTAAATACCAATGATAAATAAATTGGGGTTTTGTTTATCAACTTAAGGATTGTATTTCTTGGCGAGAAAACAATTTTATTTATTACAGAGTGTCTAAATGTATTTCTCTTTCAGAAAGCTATGTGCAAGGACCCTCAAGATTCACAGGTTAGACATCAAATTTTTTACTTTGTTTTTTACTGTGTTGCTAACTTTGAAACTCGACCCAAGATGCACAGTAGGTAGACATCTAATTATGTTCTTGAATTTCTTGTTTTGCAATTGTGCTTTAATTGGTGGGGGTAGATCTAAAAATGCAGAATAAATTTGGAAAGTTCTCTTGAAGAACACAGTATTGTATATTGAATCTGTCCCTTTTCACCTTGTATCTAATATAGGAAGTGCTACCGTTGGATTTTTCAGAACTTGTGGCATATTTGGTTCAACAATCAAGTCCATTCTTGAATCAACCAGGTGTGCGAAAGGGTAAGCTTTTATTTATACTTATAATACTTTCTAATTTCATAGTATAAGTTCATTTTCTTATGAATTGCCAAGTGTTATTAATCACGCATTATCATCATTTTGGATCATAAATTTACCCTTTGCTAGAAATGTTTGTCCTCCTTCTCTATGTAATGAATTAAAAATATTGTTATGGATGCCAGGAATGAATTATATGCACACATGTGTATGTCCCAAATTACTAATTTATTTCCAAGAGTATGCTCATTTTTGTGTAAATATGTTTTTTTGTTAAAGTTTCAATTCAGATTTATAGTTTTAATATTTTTATTCATCTTCTTCGCTCTTATGTAAAGCGATCAGAGGTCAAGATTGAGTGGGCACTCATTCCGAGCATCAACAATCAATAGACCGATACTTGTGCGCTCACTCCCTCACCACCGTTGCTGAAGAGTCTGATCCAAGCAATAAAAGAGAGGAAAGTTAACGTCGGAGTCAGTGAGTGTGTGCCAGAAGGACGGAATGGAACGATGCGGACGGTCTCGCTGATCTATATGGCTTCGTCGCCGTGGTATGTATTTTTATTATCTCTCACACACTTCAGTTTTTTCAATCGATATGTGATTGATCGAAGGTCATTTCAATTTGGTTGCATGTAATATAATTGTAGTCAATTTTGTTTTGTTTTTTGTATGCCGATGATGTTGTTTAGATTGTGTGAATGGTGATGGTGATCAGGAGGTGTCAGATTTGGTTGGTAATTCTGCTTCTTGATTTGTGGGGATTATACTATGGATTGTGTTTATTATCGTTGGGAGTGATTGATTGGTTCAAGCTTGAGTTTTTGATATTGGCAATAGGTTTTTTTTAAAGGTTTTGGTGAATTGGTTTCTTTGGTACTGAAAATATGAGTTTGCTGATTATTTTTTTTGTTTTTGTTTATGAGTAATGATAATTGAGAACTTAACCATCTACCTATAAAATTTTAGCAATAATTAATTAATCTGATCAGTGATCTGTGTATTGCTTCTAAATTTGTTACCACTGTTATGTTAATACAAGTCATGCTACTTCAATTTTTGCTTTTAATCTTATTCTTCATAACTACTTGGAAATATGTACTTTCGGACCCCATGGAATGGTTGGGAGTGTATACTTTGTTGACATTTGGTTTTTTAAGAGTTTGACATCTGACGCTTGAATTTGTATATTTTTAAGTATAAGGTTGTGATATGTTCTTGTGGTGTTGACACCTGGGGTTTTGTTGTGGTGTGAACGGGTGCATATCATCCTTTGTTTTAAAACGATTTTGGTAACTGCCTTAGATCTTATCTACAATGTTTTATAAATCTTTATTCTTTTGGGGGTATGTTTTTATATCGCACAATGATGATTATTCTTAATCTTATTCTTCATGGTATTACAGGTTGATCTTGATTCTTATGGTTCGCTCTCCATATTCTTGGACTCTGCAGTTCAATCCATTTTTGATGGAGTAGCAGAGAAGTTTGATATTTCAAGTAAGTTCTATATATTCTTCTTACTTTTATCAATAATGATTTTGATGAATTTTTTTTCCTAACTTCTTGAGGAAATAGATATGGTTCTTAACGAAAGAGAAGTATTGTCATGAAATGGCTTTGAGGATTGTTCTTGCCTGCATTGAGCAACTATTGTCTTTTGAAAAAATTATAATTTTTCATATGAATTAATGGAATTAATATCTTCCTTTGCACATCCATGAATACTATGTGCATTGATTAGAAAAAAAACATTGGATATGGTAGGACAGAAGTTAGAATTGCCATGAACTTCCCGTTTCTTTTGTAATTGTAGATATGCATTTGGTTGTGTTTTTGTTTGCATCTGATTGTGTTTTTGTTTTGCAGGTGTGTGGGTGAATTTTTTTTCGTGTTTCGACCTTAAAAAAATACCCAGAGATCGTTTTGATGTTTCTTCCATGGAACCTCACTATCTCTCCTCCTCCTATCTCTGCCACTCATCTTATCGAAGATCGATGCTCCGACGTCGTACGAGATCAACGAGGGCCTCAACTTCACAAGAGGAATCCTTCCGAAAGGCGCCACTGGCTACTATGTTGATTTGGGATGAAATGGTGTAGTTCTGCGATTTTGATTTGCATTGTTTGTTATATCTATGTTTTGACCGATTGTGTATTTTTTATGTTTTCTAGAATTGATTGTGGAGTCTCCGTTCCTGAGGGATGCCGAGCAGAGTGATAGAGTCTGTTTCCATTAGTTTACAAATCGGGTATCGTTCATTGTTTTGGATTATTTAGAGTATTATGTCTTTATTTTGTTTGTGATACATTTTATGTATTTTCGAATCAAAATGATTAGATTTTCAACCTCATGGCTTCTATTGAAAACTTTCCCTCCTTTGAGCGTGTGTGCATTTTCGGTGATGTTCATGTCATTCTCGGAACCATGTTTCCACTGCTATTCCTTACCAGATTACACGATTGTGAGGTGAGTAGCTTCTCTTTCATTATTTTAGCTTTTCGTTCTTCGTGGAGTACTTGTTTATTGTTTTTAAAAATCTTAAGTTTATAATTTTGGTATTGAAGTTTTTTAATCATGTGGGATTGTGTAGGAACGTGAGATTGCGCTGAATATAATTTGATGTTGACTCTGTTTTTCCTTCTTTTCATATGTGTGTACGACAGAAACTTGCATATTGGATACACTCATACACATTGTTTTAATTGCAGAAAGTTTTTTGGCTTGGTGGTTGACATAATCCCCATTATCGTTGTATTAATTTAAAACTAACTCTCTTGTTGTTTATCCCATAGATTTTGAGATTGAATTCTTGGAATAATCTTTATTCAAAGGTACATGGTGTGTTTCATGCATGTGCATGCAAGGGAATAAGTGGGGTGTTATTGCTCTTCAAGAAACTCCCCAAGAATAAATGGTGTTTATTGTTTTGCAAGAACTCATGGTCTTGACATCGATTTAAATTTATTTATTTATTAAACTAAATTAATTTTAGTTCAAATTGAGTTTTATTACAGTAAATTTTGGGTAAAATATATAATAAATTTAGGGTAGTAAATGAGTCGAGCTTTTATCGAGCCGCTCGAGCTCAGCTTACTAAAATTTCGCCTCGGACTCGTCATAATCGAGCTCGAGCCTCACCTTTTAAGCCTCTGTAGGCTCGCGAGCCAGCTCGTTTAATATTTATTTATTAATTAGACAAGTCGAATATATTTAATTATTTAATTAATTATTAATTATATGTTAATATTAATATTTATTTAAAGTTTTAATAGAATTACACGAGTTGAGTCGAGTCAATCTCAAACTGGCTCATTTATTATTTACTTAATTTTTAATGAACATCTATTTTGAAATTTAAACGAACCGAAACGAGCCAAGCTCGAACTCGTCTATTTTATTTTGAGCCGAACTCGAGTTTTGTTAACTAAACTCGTTCGAGTCCGAGCCGAGCTGTAGCCGAACATTTTTTTCACGAGTCGAGGCGAGCGTGCCACTTTTTTCACTCCCTTCATTTTACTTTAAGTGTGATTGCTATAATATATATTTCCTTGACCACTTTAAGACATCGAAATTAAGAAGATTAGCCTATGACCAATTATACTTTCTTGAAAACTGAATCAGTCTGTGACCGATTATCGTCCTTTGAATTAAATTGAGAAAATTGAAAGGTTGCAACCTTTCATTTAAACTCATTGCACCCAATTCGTTAACCACCCAATCCGCCAACATCAATTTACAATACAAATGAAATTAATCTGAAACCCAATTGGAATCACAATCCCACCAATTGACCCAAATCGTCATAAAATCCAAAAAACTCAACCCAAACATCAACAACAAAAAAGAACCCAAATTCAGAAAAGTCCACTATTCGATCTGAACCTTAAATAAAAAAAATAAAATAAAAATCCAATTAGATCAAGATTCATATTTGACGCAAAAACCTAAAACATATCAAGTTTACTTAGAACAATTGAAAATTAAAAGAAAAATGAGCCTTAATATAATTGAATCATCTTATTAAATAAGACACAAATAATAGAATTGAATTAGATAATTTTGATTACCCGAAGTCGTAGGAGAATCGCCCACAAAAAATCAATACCAATAATGAAAAGAAGACACTATATGTTTAGAGAAAGGGAAGGGTTTAGAGGCCATTCCATCCTAATCATGAATTAAAAAAAAAACCGCGAGCAAATAAAATCAGTCCACAGACTTGACTTAAACATCTAAAGAGGCAAACCTAACGATCAACAACAATTCATCCATTTTACCAACAGAAAACCCAATTAAGACAAACAATCACAAACTCACAATTCAAAAAACCATAACCAACCCACAACGATCAATTATTTCACTCACACTCAAATTGAACAAACCAACAAAACAAAACAAAAATCAATACCAATATTTTAAAAAAAAAACAACTAACTTGAAAGAGAGAGAGAGAGAGAGAGAGAGAGGAGAATCATAAGGGTCAATTTTTTCTCTTCATTTAAACATATTGTTTTCATCATAAAAACATGTGAATAATCATTTGGTGATGAAGATCACACTCTCAGCAAACCTATATCTCATTTTTAGATAAGAAGGAGGGAGGGAGGAGAGAGAGAGATGGAGGGAGGAAGGAAAAATATGACATAATCACATTTTATTCTTTTGAATCTTTCTCTCATTTATAACTCATATATTCTAAATTTTTCTAATTTTATGTGCCGAAACAATGAGTGACCATGCATATGGTAATTATATATTATTATTGTTTTATATACCCTATTTTAGGCAGGAAGAGAGAGAAATGGAGGTGTATCATAAAAGTTATTGTTTTCCTTCATGAAAACAAGTCGTTGGGGAGGGGGAGGGAGAAGTATCATAAGCTTCAATTCCCTGCCAAGTAAAAATATGTAAATAATCATTTGGTGATGCAAATATCTCTCTTAGCAAATTCATATCTTACTTTTAAGTGAGAGAGAGAGAGTCATTGCCAATGAATTCTCGATGTTGTCTTAAAATTTTGGCCCTCCCTTGATTTTTAAAAGATCTAATAAATTCATCAGACAAACAAGATGTCCAAATAAAAATATTCATGCTCAAATTAATAAACTATTCATACTAATGGGCCCTATTGATAAGTTACGAATAATATATCACATAAAATCTTTTAAGTCTTAACTACCCCAAATAGGTAGGAGATTCATTAAATTGTGAAATGTTTTCCAATGATAATGTAATATGTAATCTATCGGAGTCGGCTCTGGTACCTTTTCTCCATTACCCTCCGTTATTATTTTCGCCGAAATTACAGTATTCTCCTCCGAGCTTGGCATCGTCAACCGTGGATATGGTAGTGGTGACAACAACTTTCTCTTGCCATGTGTGTCCTGTCGGCGATGGTGGTGACAAATAGATGGAGCGTAGTAGGAGCAGCAATTCTAGGGTCCCGTTTCAAGCCTCTCTTTTACATGAAGAAATTAATCAATCCCTATTTTCTTCTTACGGGTTGTATGAACAGGTTTCACGTCACTTTAGGCCGAGTTTAAGTGTTCTATAATCACTATTCAGTTTGACCTAGACATAAGTTAAAACATATTCTAACTTTGTCATTTTAACTTTTGTCCAACAACAATGTCGTATATTATACAACGTTGTACACATAATTATAAATAATAATAGTTTGAATTACCAACATTTAGATGAAAAAAAATAAGAGCATCAAATTATAGTTTACCAAGATTTTACGGGTAGCACGCGCATCGCGCGGGCCCCACACTAGTTAATATTAATAGTATTTACACACATAATGTGGTTAACCCAATGTTGGATTCTATATAAAGGGTAAGAACAATGATATAAATATAACATGTTAAGAATAGTTGAAAATATTGACAATATTTCATTTGACTTTTATTTTAAAATTAAAAAGATAATCATCTTTATTCAAAAAAATAAAAAATATAGTATTTCAAGATAGTTTAGGTATTTTTAGTATTTTAGGAGTAAAATGTCTCAAAATGTAATTCATGGTGCTGAAAAAAAATATATAGAGTATGAAAATAGGAATTGTGTATATTCAGGTGCACAAATGTGTCATTTTCCTCATCATTAATTATATATAGAGAGAGAGGGACGAAGAGAGGCGATATTTGGTACAAACTCTTCCTCTTATGTGAATGTACGAACCAAAAGAGGTATGTTGAATGCGAGTTGTTAGGTTAATAAAGTGATACTCTGCTTAGTTATCAATTTAATAATTATCATAAGTAGATATAATTACAATTATTACATATCCAATAACCAGTCATCAATCAATTAATATTATAAAAGTTATCCTAATTCAATTTAGGAATCTTTAAAAGACTACATCTAAAATTATGTGTTTCTTAGTTAGCCACTCCTAAAAAAACATTTTCACCGGGATCCCCTTAGATGTGCTTTCTAGATATTATGAGTCGGTGAACTTTCTCGTCAATATTTACTATATTTTATTCTTCATTTTTGACCGATTTTGATTTTAGATTTAGTCTCCGAGAAAACAAAAAATTCACAAAATATCTAAAAATTCTTTTTATATTTCTGGAGAGGTTCATATTAGAAGTTTCGACGCCATGGCAGTTATGTCATGCGTTGTTCACGCCCAACCCTCGATGACTAGGTCTGATATCCGTGATGCCGATCACAAGCCTTCACCGTAAGATTTTGGTGCAGTTTTTGATAATGATGAGAAAGAATTGTTATTTTATCCGTTTAGGTTGACAATTGCTTGAAATTTTATTAGATCTGATATGGAATTGTGGGTTTGCATAAGAGTTTGTTAGTCTGTGTCAACTTTTTGTTTAGTTGCTCATAAAATAAATTAAGATATGATTGGAAATTACATTTTTACTAATACCCCTTGATGCCAATGAATGGTTGGTTATAAGCATTTTTTTTCTTGAAAAATATGGTTATGATTTGCATATTTATTCTTGTGAAAAAAATAACTTACATTTAAATGAGTTGAATTAAGGACAACCAACCAAATATTCACACTGAGAAAGAAATTAGATGATATGATGTACCTAAATATCTCTTGGAGAACACGAGTTGTTGAGATGGAATATTATAGATTAATTGACAGCACAACAAGTCTTGTTATTTTTTTCTTCTTAATCGGATAAAGAACAACAACAAAATTGGTCACCGGAGACAGTGCCGGGGGCCTAAATCACCTGTGAAATCAATGAAATTGATATAGGCGGTGTCATCAGTAGAGAGAGGAAGGAGGAAGGAGAAATGAGTCAAAAAGTGCATCATTTGAAACACAAGTAGGGGCATTTTAATCTTTTCAACCTTAAAAGTTTTTAATTAAAATGGACGAAACTTAGCGGAAAAGGGGCTAAGTGAGAATATTGTAAACCTAAGGGGTCTTGGTGAGAAAATTTTGTAGGGGCTAAGTGAGAATACTGTAAACTTAAGGAGTCCTGGTGAGAAATTTTTGTAGGGATAGTTAAGTGAGAAGCACATAAAATTTATATGTAGTATTTTGAGGTTCCCCTTTTATAACTATTCTAAATTGTGTTGTTGTATAAGGTCTTATCTATTTGGTATGAGGTCTCGTTTATTTAGTATAAGGTTATGTTTTTGCAACGTATAATTTCTTGTATCTTTAATATAAAGTCTTCTCTATCTAGTATAAATTATGAACCTAACGTTGTCATAATCCCTCCATAACGCTCGTTACAGTAATTGAAAATGAGTGAACGAGTATTTGAAAGTTGTCATCATCAGTTTAAATCCTAATTGCACCAGATTTTTGCACTCATTACAATATAAAACCTCACTACAAACTCCCCCTTAAGGACTCAATATCTCACTCATGTTGTCATAATCACTCCAGAAACGTTCTTATGTAACTTATACATAAACTTATACTAAAACAGACATGACCTTATAGACATGTACTTATACATCGCAACAAATACAACTGAATTATCCTAAAGATAATTATTAGATTATAATAATTGTTGATAAATTAAATTAAAATAATTATTGAAGTTATAGTATTATCATAATAAAAGAAAACTATGAGTAGTTTGTCATCCTCCCACCCTTCTATGTCAACCTGATCTTTTACCGGAATCATCTCTTTTCAATTTTGGCCACCGACTCCATACTTCACGCCACAAATGTTCACAAAATCTAGATGACCCCTCTCAACTCTGCTCCCTCCCGTTGTTACATTTGGTTCATAAACTCTAGGCTCAAACACCAACCAGATATAACCGATTCAGGACAGAGAGACCGCTTCTCTCGGAATTCCTCACCAAGGTATTACGGGACTGGATACCCGTGAGGCTTGGATCACTGGGTAACACCCCTCGGAGGTCCCATCGTGCCCAGCGCAAGGGAGAGTTGGAATCGAAACTCCATTTCTTATATCAATATAGAGCCTAACTTAACCTTTTTTTCCAATAAAACCTAAAATTCTGACGACCTCTTCCAAAAGACCCTATCATCGCTGAATTTTTGATCAGGTAGTCGTGCAAGATGCCACACACAATGTTATGCATGAAGCTATAACACCGTGTATGACTTCTTGTGTAGATAACGCAGGACAGTGAATATAAAGCTTAATAAACAATGACACAGCAGATTGTTTACCCAGTTCGGTGCAACGTCACCTACGTCTGGGGGCTCTCAGCCTAGTGGAAAGGTTTCACTTATCAGTAATTCGTCAGAACATACAAGTACCTATGATCATCCCTAGATCTATACTTTATGCTACTTATTACAGTGCAACCTATCTCAGGGTCTCCCCCTGAATCCAAGACTCCGTCTTGATTCCACTCTTCGAGCAATCGCCTTACTCTGTCGGTTCAAGTCGTCGTTGAACATTGTGGTTGCGTGCAGTCTTCACTCACGCGATCAGTAAACCCTCAATCACCTAACTCTCAATAGTTATGGTGATACACAATCCTTAGCACAATCTACAACCTCTCAACCCGCAAACCTTCACGTCTAAGAGCTTTGTAAATTATTGTTAGGAAACAATAAAAGAACCACACGATTGCTAAGGGGGTAGCCTAAGCTTTCATAGCAATCGAGCATGAGTACTAACCCTAATGGGTTTTCTCTTAATCACCGTCTTTCTTTTTTCCAGAGTCGGAGACGTTCTGGAATTTCCTAAACGTATTCGTACTTTCTGCAGAATCTGGACTTTCCTAATTTCCGTCGATCGGGATGTTTGTCGAGATGTCGTCAACAATGTCACACAGAATGTCGCATATGATGCTTCAACATTCTTTATGACATTTTCTCTAGTTCCTTAAAAATAAGCTAATCACCAAAAACTGTCGTAATACAATCGCCAACACCCATTGCCACGTACTCGAGACTACCATTCCCTCACAAATTCTAACAATATCCTCTTTGTTCCACAATGGGACACCGATCGCATAAAACGATATACTTAATCGTACCGAGCGATACACCCAATCACACTAGGCGATCCACCCAAAACGGGTCATAAATAACAACAAATAAATACCCACAACGATGGAGGCAAAGCACCTCCGCGAAGACGGGTTCTTTCATCCATATACAGAGAGACAATTACCGGCAATAGAGAAACACCAAACGTCAGGATATAGAGGATGAGGTAGACCTTCCAGAAGTGCCGGCCCGACCGCAACTCTGATGGAGTCAATCGGCGAACAGAAACCGAAACTAGACCATCCGCCATAGCAAGGCCGCAACTACGACCCGGCACCGCCACCACATCGAAGAGTACCCGGCACCGCCATCAACACCGGAGAGGAAGCAACAAACATCAAAACCTCCGCCAAAATCGATTCCTCCAATCTCACCATGGTTTGTAGATTTCTGCTCGTAGTAGACAATGACGCTGATTTCATGAAGAACCGACGAGAAGATTGGCAGCGGAAGCAGAGGAGGACGGAAAAGCCGTGGCATGGCTTCCGCTTCCTCTGTCGCAACCGCTCTCTGTTTTTTAAGTTTGAGTCCTATGTTATTGAAACTTGAAAGCTAGCAGCATATCATTTCAAGTGGAATTAATGCACTTCAAATAAACGGTTTAGTGAGAGCAGTCACTTAGTTCTATTGTTGGGTTGACTGTAGCAATTGAATAAAAAGTCAACCAAATCAGCGAAACCAACAAGTAGTTGATCTCTTTGGAGGCATTAGCTTGAAGGTGGCGACAATAAGATTTTTCTTGTACTCCTAAGAATCATCGACCCCCTGTTATGCCAAAACATCCTTGTAATCGCATTGTCATGTTATAATAATAATCTAAAATCCATCCCCAAATAAAATCTCTCACAACACAACACAACACAAGAACAAGAACAATAAGATTAAGATATTGTTGGAGGTATGCAGCGGCGGTTCCGGCAGCTGTTCTCTTCCCTGAAGGAGCAGAGCAGCGTGAGGTACGCGAAGGTGGCGACGATGGGCGGTTTCTGCGACGTGGATCACATCGTGGTGAAGGCCACCACCCCCGACGACCTCCCCTTGCCCGACCGCTACGTCGGCGAGCTCCTCACCATCTTCTCCATCTCCCCCTCCTCCTTCCGCGCCTTCTCCGTCTCCTTCTCCCGGCGGTTCAGCAAGACGCGGTGCTGGCGCGTGGCCCTCAAGTGCCTCCTCCTCCTCCACCGCCTCCTCCGCTCCGTCCCCGAGGACACCCCCTTCCGCTCCGAGCTCCGCTCCGTCTCCCTCCACCCCTGCCCCTTCCAGGACGCCTCCTCCTCCTCCGCCTCCCAGTCCCACTCCTACACCCGATTCGTCAGGTCCTACGCCCAGCTGCTGGACGAGGCCATCGACAGCTTCACGATGGGCTTCAAGCGCGTGGAGGAGGAGGAGGAGGAGAGCCTGGCGGAGAGGACTAGGGAGGTGGCGCAGATGCTGGAGGTGCTGCCGCAGCTGCAGAGGCTGATGGACAGGGCGATGGGGTGCCGGCAGGAGGGGATCGCCGCCAGGAACCCGACGGTGCAGGCGGCGATGAGGCAGATCGTGAGGGACAG
The DNA here is from genome assembly GCA_963920655.1 of Geranium rotundifolium. Lineage (NCBI taxonomy): Eukaryota > Viridiplantae > Streptophyta > Magnoliopsida > Geraniales > Geraniaceae > Geranium > Geranium rotundifolium. The sequence continues at coordinate 16,451,132 of OY987313.1, forward strand.
CTTCACCTGGTACGCCACGTTCAGGAGGGAGATGGTGGTGGTGCTGGAGAGCCTGTTCCAGATGCCATACAGGAACTGCATCGCCGCGTTCGGGATCTACAAGAAGGCCGCGGCTCAGGCCACCGAGCTCGCCGAGTTCTACGAGTGGTGCAAGGGCGTGGGGCTGTGCGGGGTGTACGAGTACCCATTCATAGATAGGATCCCGCAGATACAGATACAGGCGCTGGACACCTTCCTCAACGGCATGTGGCAGTTGACGGACTCGGAGGAGGAGAGTGATACTAATGAGAGCTGGGAGGATTTGCTGGAAGCGGCTGTCAATCTGTACACCAATGAGAACAACAGCTTGGTGCTGTATACGGATGGGGGTGATTGTCATTCTACTGCTCATGCTGGAGATGACTGGAAGATTCAAGTATATAATCCCACTCCCTATTATGATTCTGGGAACCCTCTCTACCCATGGGGGCTGTGAATGTCATCATCATCGCCTCTGCCCTGTCATTCATACTTCTCAACAATTTCATTTATTAACTTAATAACTAAGCCTTTCACTCATAAACTTCACTTGTGTTCTTCCGGGTTTGAGTGCTATTTATTTTGCAACTTTTATTATCGGAAAGTGAAAATATTGTTAATGAAAAGAGAATCGAGCTCGCAAGAGAGACTCACTGAAACGAGATATGAGGAAATTCAAAATAAAATAATACGAAATCTACAAAATCATGAAGCGTTATTAAGCATTTTGGCGTTTTCAATCTCAATCTCTTGAAAAGCAAGGATTATCTCTTCGTCGGTACTCTTAGAGGTGAAACTAACCTGTTGGAACACAACCCACGCTCTTATGGTATGTGTTATTACGATGATTGTTGGCTTATTTTTTTAGTCAAGAAGGATGTCGAGCGTATGATCAGGAAAGATGTCAAGCCGAAGGTTACATAATCTTTCTCGACATCCTATACGTCGAAGCATTATCTAGTTTTCTTAAATATGAAGATATTCGACGATTGTGAATCTGGAAGATCTCCAGCTGTGTACAAGACTTTTGGAAAGTCTTAAATATGTTATGATTCTGGAAAGCTTCCTTCAGTGATAGAGATTCTGCAACGATATTTGGCGACAATGATTTTGGGAAACCAAGATCTCTAGGATTAAGGAAAACCTAATGCATTCCGAGAACCAGCCTGGAAAGCTACTATAAAAGAAAGGCTTCATCTTTAGTAGTGTTCGCTTCTTCGAAAGAAGATACAGAGCTCTTAGACGTAAAGGACTTGCGGGTTGAGATCCTATGTATTTTTCGAAGAACATTGTGTATCACTACCAGAATCGAAAGATCAAGTGTGAGTGATTGTGTTTTCTGTGTGTATGCGTGATTGAAGCATCACGTTCAAATTAAAAAACGACGTGTGACATCCGAGCAAGGAGAGTGCTCGTGGAGTGGAACCAAGACGGGGTCTTAGATTCTGGGGGAGTCCCTGAGATAGGTTTGCACTTGTAATAGTAGCATAGGGTAGTGATATGTGTGATGATCACCGATATTGGTATGTTGTGACTTATTACTTCATTGTGAAACATTTCCACTGGAAAAGTGCCCCAGATGTAGGTGAGTTAGCACCGAACTGGGTAAACAATCTGTGTGTCGTTGTTTACTGTTTTTTATTTTGTTATTAGTATCCTCTCTAGTTGTTAAGAACATTATCTCGACATTGCTCTTGACATCTTGTCTAACATAAGAAATCAGAATTTCAATTGGTATCAGAGGGGGGCACCTATATCTTTAGGTGAGTTCCTAGGTGTAACATTCTGATTGTCTAACATGGACAACACTAGAGAAGGAGGTTCAGTCAATCGTCCACCGACTCTGGATGGGAGTAACAATAGGTACCGGAAAGCTCGCATGTGTGCCTTCCTGAAATCCATCGACAACAAGACCTGGAAAGCTGTAATAAATGGATGGAGTGCCCCTGTGCTATCAAGATACTGAGGAAAATATTACAGGACCTAAACCTGAGACAGAATGGACTGACACCGAAGATGAGGCAGCCCTAGGAAATTCCCGAGCACTAAATGCTATCTTCAACGGCGTAGACAATAACGTGCTTATATTGATCAACACCTGCACTACTGCCAAAAGTGCATGGGACATTCTGACTATAGCCTATGGGGGAACCATCAAGGTTCGAGAACAGAAGCTCCAGTACTTAACAACGAATTTTGAAGCTCTCAGCATGAGAGAAGATGAAACTGTATTTGAATTCAATGTACAAATCGAGATCTTGTCGACGAATCTTACTCTCTGGGTGAACCAATGCCAGATGAGAAACTTGTGAGAAAGACCCTAAGAGTCTTGAGTTCAAGGTTGAAAATGAAGATAACTGCCATTGAAGAATTTCATGACCTCAAAACCATCCCATTCGATAAACTAATGGGGTCCCTAATAACCTATGAGCTGTCTCTTCCAATTATTGACAAGAAAAACAAAGGAGTGACATTCAAGGGCATAACTCAAAAGTCAGCTGAGCAGACTTGCTCGTATTCGGATGATGACATTGATGGAACCATAAACTTACTAACAAAAAACTATAACCGAGTCACAAAGCGGTTCAACAGGATGTCTGGGAAGAATGTCCCAGCGGATGGCATGAAGAATGTTCTGTCTGATGTCAAGCACAAAGTCTCACAGAAGGCTCAACGAAGTGGAAACTTTGACAAGGAAAATAGAGTTGGCGAAGGCAACAACGAAGGTAGAGGAATACAATATCATTAGTGCAAAGGATTCGGACACTACCAGAGAGAATGCCCAAATTACCTTAGGAAACAGAAAAAGGGGTACAATGCTACCATGTCCGATGAAGAATCTGATGAAAGTGACTCAGAGGAGATAAGCAACTTTGTCGCATTCACTGCTTCTACTTCATGCTCTAAACCTGATCAGTTGGTTAATGATGATAAATATGCTCAGGACATACCACCTGATGATCAGCTTAACGAAGCATATTGCATTCTCTACACCAAGTGGGTTGAGGAATCTCATATTCTGGACAAACAAGCTACACAAATTATTGTTCTTATATATGACAAATCTAGACTTGTGGAAACTATCGTCGAGATCAAGAGAGAAGTCACTCGTCTGAATGGAGAAATTGACCTCATGAACAAATCGGTAAAAATGATGAATCCTAGCACATGAAGTCTCGACAAGATTCTCTCAATCGGCAAGTAGGCCAGAGACACGAGGGGACTTGGTTATACACATAATTAGTCAACATCTCAGATCAAGTTTGTTCCGCAACAAGCCTTAATTGAAGAGAAGGAACTTCCTAAGCAACATTCCATGTTAGTTAAAGCGAAAGATGTTCCAACATATGTCTCGACAAACGTCTGCCATACAGTTGCCAGGGTGACTCAGCACAGACGACAATCGTCTCGAACACCTATCGACAAACCAAAATGGATCTGTCACTACTGTGGTCGGAGGGGACACATTCGGCCATTTTGATACTATCTCTATGGAAAAAGGTTCCAAAGGACAGGACGACACCGCACCTATCTTAACACTCAGAGGCCTAGGCATTTGAAATGGAGAGTAAAGGGTGAATCCTACCGGGCCAACATTGCCTATACCTCGGCTCGGTGTGTGTCTCGACCAAAACTGATTGATATTTTGATAACGGTTGCTCTCGTCACATGCCATGTACTCGTGAGTTCTTAACAAACTCTAAACTCTATACAAATGGTCATGTAACTTTTGGTGATGAGATCAAGGTTCGGACATTGGCAAAAGACAACTTCAGTATCCTGGAGTATCATGCCTAACAGAAGCATTACTAGTCGAGGGACTAAATGAAGGGTTTCCATGGGCTCCATACCAATTAATTACATGCGGAAGCATGAAAATAACTATGGATTCCCGAATACTTAAACAATAAGGATCATCATGTGAGTTGAATAAGTATATGAACATGAATAAAAATCTGAAATTTTACCTTTTTAATATCTCAAATCACCAAGTATATAAGTCTATACTCTCTAGATTTATCCACACAAGCTAGGCTCCTCAAATCCTTGAGGTTTCTTATAACAAACTATGCTAGTTTTTTAGAGAAGAAGAAGCAATTTTGTGAGAGAGAGCAAGAGAGGGACGGCGGCAATGGGGTAGGGTTTCGGCCAAGAGGGAATTAATTAAGGGAAGAAAACCGAAAATCAATATATAAAATATATTTGATTTTCCCAAATTTTATTTCCCTAAAATCTCTCTTATTTATCTTAATATGATTCATATTAAGAACGGGCTTAAAGCCCAACTAGCTAATCTTTAATTAAACCCATTTAATTGGGCTCTAATTAAATGGTTTAGCTAGACCGATCTAATTCCCTTAAACCGATTTTTGGTTTATTCTAATTCGCTTTCAATCTAATTAAATCGAAAGGCGAATTATCCCGATTCTCATACTTCTCAAATACTGACTTATACAAGTCCCTTTTGCTATACCTTGCTTAAAGTGTGTGACCCTCTAGGCTCACGACCCGTTGACAGACTGTCAAAATTACCATTTTGCCATTTCCATCATAAGTGGTCTCTAGCAAGACATTATGATTACCCAACGTCCATGAATATCAATGATTCGATTTAACCTCTTATCGTCCATATCACTATCATTTTATCACACCGATATCTAGATTGATCAAAAGGCGTAGAACCGTCATCCTTGTTTATCAATCAATGTTTCTTGATATCTGAGACGACTGAAAACTGATACTAAGTATCTCCCGCATAGCCATGCAATTTCCTTCAGTCATACTCATCAAGTGGCCTAAACAGATATCATTCCCATATTGGAGTATGAGAGATAAATCCCTTAGCCGTATTTCGAGTTCACTCATGTAACTTATAACTAAGCCAATCAAAGCCCTTGTGGCTACCCTTTTATAGGTAACCTTAGACTAGGTCAAACTTAAAAAATTATCACATAGTGATCACAAAGACTCCTTGGTCTAAGGATACAATGACAAGCTACGATATGTGAGTATGCTCATGACGACATCTATGTCGCATACTCACCATCGGGTCGTCCAATATCATTCCTCTGATGATATCTATGATCTAACTCTGACACTACCTTGCTATGATCAGTAGAGCGTGATCATAAAGAGTTGGCCTCATACTGATCGTTTCTTAATGAAGCTTAACTGATCAGGGACGCATTAAATGTAATTCTTTATGATATGTAGTTCTACTATTGGTGATGACACACATAATGATACAAATCAAATTACATCTAATATATTACTACAACACATTAGTAATATGATGCCGATTTATTTGTTTGTAAAGATGATAAAACATTATATCTGTAGATAACTTTTACATTGGACTAGGGCACAACTCTAACACTAAAGGAAAATCTCATAAGTATTAGCCAACTTTGTAACCTGGATCTTCATGTTAGATTCTCACGTGAAGGGTGCAAGGTGAAGAACGTCGAACAAGATGTCGTCATGCAAGGGACAAGTTCACAGGACAACTTTTACATATGGTCTTCTAACTCAAGCAACAAGGACTCCACTTAATTAATCACCAAGGCAGAAGAAACTAAATTATGGCATTAGAAATTTGGGCACCTAAATTTTCGAAGCATGCAAAAGGCTATTTCTAAACAGGCCATTGTTGGAGTTCCTAACCTGAAAATCGCAGAAGGAAAAATATGTGGGGAATGTCAAGTAAGTAACAAACTAAGATGTCGCACAAAAGGTGCAACATATTACTACCGTAAGGGTTATGGAACTCTTACACGTTGACCTCATGGGACCTGTGCAGGTTGAGAGTCTTGGAGGGAAACGATATGTATTCGTTTGTGTTGATGATTATTCCAGATATACATGGGTTGATTTCTCTCGTGAGAAATCTGATACATTCTCCATCTTCAAGGCACTATGTGTCCAAGTTCAACGAGAAGAGGGGGACAAAAATTGGAAGATTGTTCTCCTGCGTATCGATCACATGAGGGAGTTTGAGAATAGAAAGTTTGCTGACTATTACAACTCCGAAGGTATCTTTCACGAGTTCTCGGTCCCAATTTCTCCGCAATAGATCGGGATTGTCAAGCGAAAGAATCGTACACTGCAAGAAATGGCTAGAGTCATGATGTTGGCTTAGCACATTCCTACCTACTTCTGGGCTGAAGCACTTAACACTTCCTGCCACATTCGCAATCGAGTCAAAATACGCCCATGTATGTCTGTTACTCATTATGAATTGTAAAGGGGGAGGAAACTGAATGTCAAGTACTTCCACATCTTTAGCTCTGTTTACTATATTTTGGTTGATAGGGAACCGCAACAAAAATTCGACCCAAAAGGCGATGAAAGTATCTTCCTTGGATATTAAAGGAACATTAGAGCATATAAAGTATTCAACAACCGCACCAATACAATGATGGGATCAATTAACGTGGTTGTCGATGATGATGGTAAGGATGTCACGACAAATGTCTCTGAGGAGGACGACATCCTCATGGGGTGTGCCTCTAAGGATGTGGAGAAAGATGTTACTGGTGGCATGAAGGCAGTTAGGAAGAATGTCCTTGATGGAACTGATAATACGGATGTCAAGAAAGATGACAAAGACAAAATGGGAGACATTATGAGCGATGAAGAAGCTCTAGAAAATAGAAACAGATATCCTTCAAGAAGAATTCAGGCGAACCACCCAACTACTGGATAATTGGAGATGTTGATGAAGGCATGCGTATTCGTCCCAAAGCTCTCGTCAACTATAAGGAAATGATTGGGAATTTATGCTTTGTATCTACAATAGAACCCAAGAACATCAACGAAGCAATCGAAGATGAATATTGGATGAATGCCATTCAATTTGGGAAGAATCAAGTCTGGGAACTAGTGCCTCAACTAGATAACATGAATACTATCGATACGAAGTGGATTTTTAAGAATAAATCTGGCGAACATGAAAATATCACGCGTAACAAATTCAGGTTGGTTGCTCAAGGATATTCACATATTGAAGGCTTGGATTTCGATGAGACGTTCGCACCAGTGGCAAGACTCGAAGCAACCAGATTACTCCTTGGGATTGCCTGTCATCTTCAATTCAAGCCGTCTCAAATGGATGTTAAAAGTGCATTTTAATTGAGTATCTCAACGAGGAAGTCTACGTGGCTCAACCCAAAGGTTTTGTGGATGCACACTTTCCTGATCACGTGTTCAAGCTCAGAAAAGCTCTATATGGATTGAAACAAGCACCGAAAGCTTAGTTTGAACGACTCACTAAGTTCCTTATACAAAGTGGCTACACTAGAGGAGGAGCAGACAAAACCCTCTTTGTAAAGAACGAAGGTGGAAAACTGATGATAGCTCAAATATATGTCGATGACATTATCTTTGGTGGAATGTCGAGAATAATGGTGGAATATTTTGCTCGAAAAATGCAGTCTGAGTTTGAAATAAGCATGGTTGGTGAACTCTGCTTCTTTATGGGATTTCAAATCAAACAAATGAAAGACAACATTTTCATTTCCCAGAGTAAATACGCAAAGAACATTGTGAGAAAATTTGGGTTGGAAAAGGCCTCTCAAAAGCGAACCCCCGCAGCTACACATCTCAAACTCACAAAGGACGAATCGGGGGAAGCTGTTGACCAAAGCCTGTACAGGAGCATCATTGGGAGTCTCCTCTACCTCACGGCAAGTCGACCAGATATAACCTATGTTGTAGGTGTGTGCACACGATTCCAAGCAAATCCTAAAATAAGTCATATGACTCATGCCAAAAGAATAATAAGGTACAGTGCTGGCACTGTTGATCTAGGTCTCCCATACACTTTTGATACTTCCTCCACCCTTTTGGGATACTGTGATGCCGATTGAGCAGGTTGCACAATAGATAGAAGAAGCACATTTGGAAGTTGTTTCTACTTAGGCAATAATCTTATATCATGGTTCAGTAAGAAGCAGAATTGTGTTGCTCTATCCACTGCGGAATCGGAGTACATCGCAGGTGGAAGTGGTTGCACACAACTCCTATGGATGAAGCAGATGTTGGTTGAGTACAACGTTTTGCCAGAGCTTATGACATTATACTGTGACAATATAAGTGCGATCAATATTTCCAAAAATCCGGTCCAACACAGCAAGATGAAGCATATTGATATTAGGCACCACTTCATTCGTGAGTTGGTGGGAAACAGGAAAATCGTGCTGGAATACATTCACACTGAAAAGCAGTTAGCAGACATATTTACAAAAACTTTGGATTTAAACCGATTTGAGAGCCTGAGGTCATCACTTGGGCTGTGTTTGATTGATATCTAACAAGCTACCGTTTGAGGGGGAGTTAAAAGTTGGTACCCCCTCTAAAACGACACAACAAATCCCAATGAACTTCTTGTGCCCAAACTGTCAAGGGCCGAGCCAAAAGGTCATAACGTTTGAATTTTCTTTATGTTTATGTCACCTCCGCTAACAGAGCTCACTTTCCCTTAGTGAATATTTCTCTCTGCTCTCTCTATTTCTCTATCAAACACTAGGTCTTCCAAAATCGTGCAAAACTCTCCGGCAACTATGGTGAAGACAAGAAGCACATCCAGCAAGAAACTTAGTGGAAAGAAGACGGTCGGCAAAGGTCCTCGTGCTAAATCTGTCGAGAGGGAAGCCAAGGACTACACAATAGAAGTAAATCGTCACGGGGTGCGATTTTGGGGTCTAGCAGTAGCGAAAAACACCGATGGTTAGGCCGTAGATGTTTTGGCTGAGGCTCCCCTCGCCCCAGTGTTTCCAAGCTTCAAACGCAAACCCAGAATTGGAGGGGCGTCGATGTCAATGTCCGATCTGACATGACCTGTGCGAGGTGCAGAAGGAAGTCAGTTTAAGGATTTCACGACCTCAAGAAAAGAAGCCCTAGCGCACGCAGTCAAAGGTGCGCTCGAAAAAGGTGTGTTGATCCTTCCCTTGTCTACTACATCTCCAATACCTCTCGAGGAAGAACAAGGTACACAACCCTCTACTGTCTCTAATAATGAGCACTCTAGGAATAGCGATCTCCTAGATTCACTTCTAGAAAATCATGAACCTCCTCAAGAAGGAATGATAGAGGAAATGATGGGTATAATGAAGGGGGTAGGAAGGGATTTCGAGGGAAATGGAGAGAAAAGAGATTAGGTGAATATTGAAGAAAATGTGGGAGAAGTAGAAACGACCCAAGATGATCAGGGTCTTATGTCCAATATTGAGGAAGAAGGTGTTCCTACTGAGGAACATGCAGCTAAGGATCAGGATCGTATTATGGGGGAAATCATTCCGGGTAAGGAACAAAATATTGTTGCAAATGTTACTGATGGGGAGGGTAGCAAAACCTCTGATGATGTTGAAGTGAATGTCGAAACCACTGTGATAAATGGTAATGAGAATGTAGGGGAAACTGCTAAGAAGGAGGTGTCCAAGGATGGCTCAAACAATGTTTTTGTTGAAGTAGAAAAGACTAGTACTACGGAGACCAGTAGTGCGAAGTGTGTTGCAGAAGATGTCGCTGAAGATGTTGCGATAGAGGTTGCCAAGGATGTCCTGACATCCTTGAAAAACAAAATTGCTAAAGAAGAAAACTTAGCTACGATTCTTGTAGAGGAAAAGAAGAAGAACTGAAGGATCCAAGAAGGTTGAAACAACGAACAAGAAAAAGAAGGTGGGTTGCAAGGAGCTCGAGAAGAAAGAAAAAGGAAAGAAGCAAGTACAATCTATTAGAATGATGCAGAATGAGTATAGTGATGATTTGCAAATGAGGAGATGGTTGTCAAGGAGGTTAAATATGTTGCAGGACAGAAACTTGCCAAAAATGTGCCTGGTGTTGCCACTGACAACATCTCATTTCACTACGTGGAGGCCGCCAATAGGTGGAAATTCATTGTCCAAAGAGTCATTTTTCATGAGAAGAAGCTGTCCTTTGAGGCTCTTGGCCTGCCCCAGATCGTGGAAATGCTAGAAAAGGCATAAATTCTCGAGACTGTGACTAATATCGGTACTTACTATCCTCAGCTTGTCAAGGAATTTGTTGTGAATCTTCTTGTGGTTCCTAAGAGATTGGCTATTCTGTATGATGGAAAGATGTCCATTCACATGTCACGACCTAAGAAGCCCAATGCTGGAAACGAATGTTGTCTATCCAGAAGTCTCAACATTAAGATCTGAACATCTCAAGAGACGACTTTCTGGAGTTTCCTTATTTAGAAAATCTCATAATAAAAGCTTGATTTGATCTGATTTAGCTGTGTGCCAGCTTTAGGAATCCTGCAGAAGAAGAATTGGAAAGGTGTGAGATCTTTGAGGAAACCCTAAAAGGATCTGTTCATCTTCTACAAAAGGCATTCGACCTCTCTCTTAGAAGGTGGTGCTTGTAGAGTATCTTTGGGCTGAGTATTCAGAGTTCCTAAGCGTGTTGGATTAGCGTGTTGAGAAACTGAATGCTTTGACAAAGAGTAACTTTTGTGTGCTCAAACAAATATTCGAGAGAAAGATTGTTTGAATGAACCAGACGAACTCGCACCAGTAGAGCTGCGTGTAAACCTTTGAAGAAACGACAAAAGAGGTACAGAACAGTGGGATCTGTTCTAAGAGTGAACTCGAGTTGGAGGCTCGAAGACTGGGGGGACCCTGGGTTAAGTTGTCACTAGTAACAATACCATAGAGCTTTGATTTGTGTGATAATCGTGAGAAGCTTTGTATGTGTTGATTGGTTACATTATAGTGAAACTTGTTCACTGGCAGAGTGCCCCCAGACATAGGCGACGTTGCACTAAACTGGGTAACAAACTTTTGTGTCGTCTATGTTTTGTTTGTTATATTGTTTACTGACTTTGCACCAGCAAATGTCTATCACTTAGTCTGAACACTGTGATAGACATCTTACGTTTAACCATAATTTCAACTGGTATCAGAGGGGGCATCTAACTTGCTAGGTGATTTCCTGTTTGACAAATTCTGGTCATTAGTCATGTTAGGTTCTAGAGAAGGAGGTTCGATCAATAGACCCCCGTTACTAGATGGATCAAAATACGGGTACTCGAAGGCTCGTATGAGTGCGTTTCTTAAAAAACTCGATCACAGATCTTGGAAATCAGTGATAAACGGATGGGAAGTTCCAACTATTACTGATGATGAAGGTGTAGTTCATATCAAGCCAGAAAGAGACTAGACTTCTGCAGAAGATCAAGTAGCTCTAGGTAACTCATGCGCTCTCAATGCTACATTTAATGGGGTTGACCAAAATGTTTTCAGATTGATCAACACATGTCTGGTCGCGAAAGATGCATGGGAGATTTTGGCTACTGCATATGAAGGAACGACAAAAGTGCGTGAGCAGAAGCTCCAGTATCTCATGAAAAGTTTTGAAGCATTATCAATGAAAGATGACGAAACAATAAGTGACTTGAATGTGAGAATTAGAGATCTTGCAAGTGAATCGTTTTCCCTGGGAAAACCCATGATAGATGAAGACCTGGTGAGAAAGACACTATGATCTCTTAGTCCTAGGTTCAAAATGAAATCAACTGCAGTTGAAGAAATGCATGACCTAAAGAAGCTTCGATTCGATGAACTTATGGGATCATTAATGACGTTTGAGCTCTCCCTTTCAACTCCAAACAAAAAGCTCAAGGGCGGCCTTTCCCTCACCAACTCAACTGTTCCATCTCGAAATCAGGTAGATTTTGACTCTGAGGATGATACTGATGAAACTATTGCCTTGATGGTTAAAAACTATAGCAGGATTATGAAAATATTTTCTAAGGAAGCTGGGAAACATGTTTATCAAAATGTCAAAGACAATCAGCTGCTCAAATCCCAGAAAGATGTCTATACCCTTAACGGTGGTAGAAGCTCAGAGAAAGCTGGAAAAGGAAAAGGAGTACAGTGCCATGAATTTGAAGGCTTTGGTCACATCCAGAAGGAATGTCCTAACTTTCTAAGGAAACAAAAGAAGGGATATAAAGCTTCCATGTCTGATAATGAAGAAGAGGACATCGATGTAGAACAGATAAGTAACTTTGTAGCTTTCACAGCGCATTACTCTAATCAGACCTTTGTTATTGATGAATTAGAACTATTGTCAGATGATGCCATGAACGATGCGTACAACCAGCTGTTCACTCAACACATTGAGGAATAAAAAATTCTTAAAAAACAGAGAGACACTATCCTAACTCTTACAGAAGACAAAACGAGGTTACTAGTAACCATTGTCAACCTAAAGAAGGAAGTGAGTCAGTTAAATGGTGATAATGATCGAATGAAAAAGTCTGTGAGAATGATGAATCCAAGTACATACATGCTAGACAATCTTCTCTCTGTAGGCAAACCTGCCAAAAACATGCAGGGACTTGGCTACACTTCAGAGACATCAACATCCCAAACGACGTTTGTCCCTCAAAAGAATAAACATCTTATGTCAAATCAAATGTCCCAGACATCTGGAGCCCAACAAGGTCAACAACATCATCTATTGAAGCAAGGTAAAAAAAATGTATCCTACCGAGCTAACATTGCGTACACTACATTGTCTGCTTCCACAGGAAATGACTGGTATTTTGATAGTGGCTGTTCAAGACACATGACAGGGGATACGAGCCTGTTGGTCAACATTAAACCATGTTTTATAGGACATGTAACTTTTGGCGATGGAGTCAAAGCCAGAATAATCGGGAAAGGTCAACTCAAACTCCCAGGTGTTTCATGCTTGAAGAAGGCCTTACTAGTTGAAGGGCTGACTGCTAATCTCTTAAGCATTAGTCAATTGTGTGATCTTGATTTAATAGTTAACTTTACTCGTAACAAGTATTCTGTGCTCACGGACAATCAAGTCGAGCTCATGCAGGGCAATAGATCCAGAGATAACTGCTATCTATGGACGTCCACTCTAAGTGGTATGAGACCAACATGTATGCCCTCCAAAGCTAATGAGGCTCAATTATGGCTCCGATGACTTGATCACTTAAATCTGAAAAGCATAAAGAAAGTCATATTTGAGCAAGCCATAACGGGAGTCCCTTCACTTAACATAGCTGAAGGAAAGATATGTGGTGAATGCCAGATATGGAAGCAAGTCAAAATGTCTCACACAAGGTTGCAACATTGTACTACGTCTCGAGTTCTGGAACTGCTCCATATTGATTTAATGGGTCCTATGCAAGTAGAAAGCTTGTTGAGGAAGGAGATATGTCTTAGTATGTGTTGATGACTACTCCAGGTATGCATGGGTAGAATTCATTCGAGAAAAGTCTGACACATTTTCTGTTTTCAAATCCCTATGTAACAGAATATGTCGAGAACAAAGGGAAAACATTGTCAAGATTGTCCGACTTCGTGGTGATCACGGCAAGGAATTCAAGAACTGCACTTTTTTTTATTTTTGTGATGAAGAGGGGATATCCCATGAGTTCTCGGCTCCAATCACTCCTCAACATAATAGGGTTGTGGAAAGAAAGAATATGACTCTACAAGAGATGGCAAGAGTCATGCTTCTCGCCAAAGATTTGCCTACACACTTTTGGGCTGAAGCGCTCAATACCGCTTGCCATATTCACAACAGAGTAAGTATTCGACCAGGTATGAATGCAACATCTTATGAAATTTGGAGGGGGAGAAAGCCCAATCTCAAGTACTTTCGTATCTTTGACTCGACATGTTACATCTTAGCAGGCAGAAATTCGATCCGAAAAGTGATGAAGGGATATTTCTGTGATATTCCCGACATAGCAGAGCATATTGAATATTCAATGTGGTCATAAACGATACCGACCTTATCTTTGAGAATATCGGTGGTGAAGAAGCAGTTGTGTCACATGTCGTTGAGGATGTTGAACCGCAAGATGTCAAGAGAGATGTCATAGAGATTGTTCTGATAAGGACAAGTTTAGTAACATCAGTTCAGACATTGTCGCTACCCCGGTGCCAGATCAGAGAATCCCTTCTAGAAGGGTACAAAAGGATCATCCAGTACAAGAAGTGTACGTAGCCCAACCTATAGGGTTCGTCGATCCAAGCGCTCCAGGCCACGTCTACAAACTCAAGAAAGCCCTGTATGGGCTCACACAAGCTCCCCGTGCCTGGTATGAAAGACTAACTCAATTCTTATGCACAATGGATATGTCAGGGGAGGAGTGGATCGAACATTTTTCGTAAAGATGGAAGGACACAACATCATGATAGCCCAAATTTATGTAGATGATATTGTCTTTGGAGGGATGTCTACCAAGATGGTGGGACATTCCATGGGACATACGCAGTCCGAATTTGAGATGAGCATAGTGGGAGAATTAAACTATTTCTTGGGGTTTCAAATTAAGCAGATGGAGAATGGAATTTTTATTTCCCAAAGTATGTATGCAATGAATCTTCTAAATAAGTTTGGGCTGGAAAAGGCTTCGCACAAACGGACACCCATTGCTACAACAACCAAGCTGTCCAAAGATGAAGAAGGTAAATCAGTAGATTATAGCCTATACAGAAGCATCATTGGGAGCCTGCTATATATCACTGTTAGTCGACCTGACATAGCATATTCAGTGGGAGCATGTGCCAGACATCAGGCTGATCCAAAGGTTAGAAGTACAACCGATCAAAGAAGCGCGTCTGGTGGATGCTTCTACTTAGGTAATAACCTCATCTCATGGTTGAGCAAGAAACATAATTGCGTAGCCCTCTCCACGGCTGAGTCTAAATACATAGTTGCTGGAAGTAGTTGTGCCCAACTATCATGGATGAAACAGATGTCAGACTATGATGCCCAGCAAGATGTCATGACATTGTTCTGTGACAATGTCAATGCGATCAATATATCAAGAATCTAGTACATCATAGAAAGACTAAACACATAGACATTCGACGTCACTTCATCAGGGATCTAGTTAAAGGGAAGAAAATTAAACTAGATTATCTACCCGCAGAAAGGCAACTAGCCGATATTAATACTAAGGCTCTCGATACAGCTCGGTTTGAGAGCCTACGCTCCTCACTAGGGCTTTACTCGTTGGAGCCCTCCTCAAATGCCTAATGCCAAAGGAAGGGGAGCGGTGGATCAATATGTGTATGATCCACATCGCATCATGGGCTGTCTGATACTCAAAGCCCGCAAGAGGATGCACCTTAAGAAGTTATCAAAAAGAGAAAGAAAAAAAACCTGCAGAAAAGATTTTCAAATATTGTCCTATATTCTCGATCCCATTATTCGAGAAACTCTACAACTGCCTCTTTCTATATCTTACCTTTTGTTTTGCTCCAACAGATTTCTCTCCTAAAAAGTTTGTAGTTCTGTGGTTATTCTTCCCTTTGCGAATTCTCTCTCAATCATGGTGGGAACGAGGAGTGGAAGGGTTGCAGCAAATTTCGCCAAGAAGAAGGCGCTGAGACTAAAATCGATGTCTCCTTCTCGATCAAGCTCGGAGAAGAATGTATAGAGTAACAAGCACGGGGTCAAGGTTCGAGGCCTCCGTCCGAAGCGGTCCAAGAAGAGCACTGCAATCTCAGAGCCATCCGAGACTCCAGTTGTTGAGACAAATGCCGCTGTAGAAAAACCCATTCATGTGGAGACTTCTATCGACCACGTGCAAGGTACCTCTGTATCTCCTCCTTCTCAAAACCCTATATCGAGAGTTTCTGGTATATCCCATGTTCAAGATTCAATTATCAAGGGCATAGGTGGCGATGAAATACCTGGGGAGATGTTAAAGGTGCTACCTTTGAGAACTATTTTTCCAACCGAAGTGGTCGAATCTGATGTTTTTCAAAAGGGTCAGGGATATGTTCCTGAGGCGTCTGATTTGTCCAAAGAGGTGGACGAAGATCCTAGCCAGTACCTCAATAGTACTAAGGGCACACAAGATGAAGTTAGGGTTGCAAGTCAGGAAAGAGTCTCTGGAGATGTTGAGGGGCTAGTGTCTAATGCAAAGGTTGCAGAAAGAGAATGTCAGAAAATTGTGTTTGATATAGATCAGGAAGATGTGCCTGATGATTTCCCAAAAAGTTGTTTCAGTTGATAATTTGTGTAAAGATGTCCAGAACGATGTTTAGGACAATGTGCACCAAGATGTTCGAGACGATGTCTTGATTGATGTTCGTGAGGAAATTCAGGAAGATGTTCCTGAAGAAGTTGAAGAAGAAGAGGCACATGTTGACACAACTGTAGAACTTCTTGCTGAAATAAGAAGCGGTGCAAACGATAGTGAAGCTACACTATCTGCTGAGAAGGAGGTTGTAGATGACTCCAAATCAGCTAATGAAATTTTTGCTGGAAGGGGCGAAACTGTGCCCTCGGAAGAAGATAATGTTGTTATGTCTAGCTTGCAATCAAAGAAGAAAAGAACAAGCAGAAGAAAGTCAGTGTGTCTGAGAAGAAGGCATCTAAGAAGAAAAAGAAGATGATTGTGGAAAAGAAATCCACAAGCAAAGATAGTAAGAAGTAGAAGTCAAGCAGTATGTCTAGTCCTGCCAAAAAGAAAACCAAGAAGTCTGTGAAGATGTCGAGACCTCTAGTCGATGAATCTTCCTTTGCTGAAGGGGATGCGGTTGAGGAAATTGTGGAGAAAGTGGCTTTTGAGCCAAAGTATGTGGGAGAACAAAAGCTACCCAAGAATGTGCCCATAGCCTTTGTAGAAGACATCTCATTCCATCATGCTGAATCGACTTTAAAGTGGAGGTTTGTCGTCCTAAGGAAGATCTTTCCCGAGAAAGAAATATCTCTCGAGGCAATGAGAATGGAAGAGATTATGGATCTGATCACTGATGTATGACTGCTCCAAAGTGTCACCAATATAGGTACATATTACCCTTCTCTTGTCAAAGAATTCATTATTAATCTGACTCCTGGTTTTGATAACCACACAACTACCGAATTCAGAAAAGTTTATGTTAGAGGGAAGGCTTGTAATTTTTCTGTTGAGGTTATAAATGGATACTGTTGGGATTTGTGCCCTAGCACAATGTATTTTCAATCTAATCTTGTAATAAAGATTATTCGTTGAATAAAAAAAAATCGGCATTCATATTACTAAGTGTTGTAGTAATATCTTAAGTATGATTTGATTTGTATCATTGATGTGTCAACACATAATAGTAGATCTACAGATCAGATAAAATCTTACTTAAGCAGTCCCCGATCAGAATAGCTTCATAAGAAGCGATCGGTATGAGGCTAACTCCAAATGATCACGCTCTACTGATCATGGCCAGAAGGGGGCCAGAGTTAGGTCATAGTATCACCAGTCAGGGGTGATATAGGACGACCCGAATCATGGGTATGTTACATAGACACAGTCATGAACATACTCATATGTCGGATCATGAAATCACATCCTCAGACCGAAGGACCATTGAGGTCAATATGTAATGAGTGACGAGTTTGACTCAGTCTAACGTCTCCTGTAAAAGGGTTGCAATAACGGCTGTGATTGGCTCGATCACAAGTTACATAAGTTGACTAGATGGATCGCTGAAGGATTTATCCCTCATACGGACGTGTGAGCAGATATCAGTTTAGGCCACTTGATGAGTACAACTGAAACACAATAGCATGGCCATGCAGACGATACGTAGTATCAGTTATAATTCAGTTAACTCAGAATCAAGAAACAGGACAATAGAACGAGGATGACTTGTCTATGCCTCGTGGTTGTCAAAGATATCAAGAGGATAAAAGGATAGATTCATGAACGACAAGGTTAAGTCGAAATCTCGATAATCACAAGCGTTGGGTAATCATGATGTCTTGCTAGAGGCCACTCATGATGGAAAGGGTAAAATGGTAATTTTACCAGTCCACCGACGTGTCGTGAGCCTAGAGGGTCACACACTTTAGGTTGAGTAAAACAGATGGAGTTATATGGAGGAATCATGAGAAAGACAAAATCCGGTTTTGGATTAAACCAGTTTAGACCGATTTCGGTTTAGGATTAAACCGGAATCAAGAACGGTTTAGCAAGACTAAATAATTATAATCTAATTAAATAGATTTAATTAAATTAGCTAAACTGGGCCTAGCCAGAATGGGCTAAGCCAGAATGGGCTTCTCTACACAGTTAATTAAAAGCTTTGGGCTTTAAGCCCATTAAGGCCTTTAATTAATTAAAAGCCCAATTAAGGTCTATAAAAGGGAAATTTTCAGATCTGAAAATTACACAGTTATTTTACAAACCCTAGCCGTCTTCTCTCTCTCTCCCTGCCAAGATTCGGCCGGCCCCTCCCCTCCCCTCCCCGTGCTCCGTCCGTTTTGCTTGCTTCGATCTTCTAGCAAGGTTCGTTGCAAGTATCCGTTGGATTGCTCTTCCTGTGTGGACGATCTTTAGAGGTTACTAAATCCAATTTAGTAACAAGGAGATTTTGATTCAAGGTAAACTTAAATTTTAATCTAGTCTAGATCTCATGATCAATTCATGATCATGCAAGATCCGTATAAATCATGGAACTTTGAGGTTAAATTTCTTGTATGGGCATGAAATTAATTGTCTGGAACCCTCAAATAATTCCTTCAGTGGTATCAGAGGCAGGTTATGCATGATTTTGTATTCGAGCATGATAGGCTAGATTTAATTTTTGCAATTTAATTTGGTATTGTGAATTTGAAAATTGCAAACTTTATGATTTTGGTTAATGAATTAGTTGCTGGAATTTTTTTTTTAATATGACTGAAAATATTATTTTGATCAAGAGAGATCGGGATCGAGACCCGTGGAAGGCCGAGGCTAGCCGAGAGGCTAACCCCGGCCGAACCTCGGGCCGATCGGCCAGCCGGGAAGGACCGACCAGATCTGCCCATGGCAGATCTGGCCGAGCCCCTCTGCTCCGGCCAGGGTTGGGTTTCGGCCCAACCAGACCAGGCCAGGCGGCCCGCCTCGGCCAGCCCTCACGGGCTGGTCGGCCAAGGCGCGGCCAGCCCGGCCGGCTAGGGTTTTCGGCCGAACCCTAATTGGCCCTCGGGTCAATTTCGGTTCGGCCAAACCCGATGGATTTGGGTCAAGATCCGACCCAGAAAATCCAGAATTTTTCAGCAAATATTAATTAAAATTTCAGACCGGTTCGGTTTCGATAAACCAGCGCGTGAACCGATTTAATTCAGAAATTAACCGGTTTAAGAAACGGTTTAAATAAACCGTATTTTATTATTTAAATCAAGATAAAATTGGAATTAATATGCTTGCTTGATAACATGCTTGTTTGATAACATGATTGTTTGATAACACGATGTATGCAACATGATTGCTAAGTTAGCCCGAATTTAGGATTTAATTTCGGTTTACAACCTGCGAGTTGCTTATGGGTTGTAATTTATTAGTGACTTGCATGTCACATCATTTATTTTATTTTAAATTAAATGTAATTACGAAGACCCAAGATAAGAAGAACCGAAGAGAAGGACGGTAATCCCGAGGAGGTGTGGAGCCAGTGGGAGTCCAGGAGAATGAGGAAAGACAAGACCTAGTATAGGTTCTAGTTTATTCCAGTAGGGTTAGCGGGCTAGCTAAAGCAAGTTTACATTTATGTTTATGAATGTATGGATGAATGTATGATTTAATTTTCATAAGTTCATGTTAATTAGATCATCACCCACATGTGTAAAGATTAATAATCAGTCAATCACGCACATGTAAACCGGAATTGAAATTATCTCTACATGGATTTGTAGACGGTAAATTCAAATTAAGATCAAATTATGATCAGTGATAATGAATATTTAGAAGGCAAATAATTTCAAGTCAAGCTAGATACCGCCCACTTTTCATCACTTCGATTAGCTCTCGGACTCATGGGTAGACACGATTAACGTGGATCCATGAGAAAGGGTTCTAATAGAAGATGGACCAGTTTGCATGGTTGCGTGCGCATTAGCGTAGTAGTCATGCAGATTAGACCATGCGTTGAAAATTGGTTGACTTGTCTGCGATTCTCAGATGATCTGAGCCAGGGTATCAAATATAGGGCAATGCCGTATACACACAATGTATAAGCCCTAGCCAAGAATCACATGGAATTGTGAAAGGACTGGACTGTCCTACTCCAATGTCCAAAACTGGGGCGATGAGATTAACTCACTCTAGTTTTGGGTATGCAGAGATCTTGGTTTAGATTCAGACACAAGAATCAGATATATTCATAGTCAAGTGTCTCTTACTTCAACTTAATTAAAATCTGATCGAGTTTGTTTTCATGTAAAGATTAGATGGCAACCTCGCTACCCAAAGCAACACGTTCTGGCAGTGAAGCCTTAAAGTCTCTTCTGTCGAATAACAGGCTGACTGGGACCAACTTCCTGCAATGGGAGAGGAACCTGAAGCTTGCACTTCAGTATGACAGACAGGAGTATATCCTTACAAACAAGCCTTTAGTTGAGCCTGCTGATGATGCCAGCGATGCCGATAAGAGTGCTTTTGAGAAATACAAAAGCGATCGACAAGACGTTGGCATCCTCATGGTCGGGTCCATGGAAAATGAGATCCAGGACCAGTTCATGCATCTCATGGGAGAACCCCAGGAGATGATGGAGGAAATCAAGATATACTACCAAAAGAATGCCCGCGTCGAAAGATACGACACTCTTAGGGAAGTATTCTATTGCAGACTCAACACTGGTGAGGCAGTTAGCCCACACGTCCTAAAGATGAAGCGGCTCTTTGATCGCTTGGCCAGTCTAGGTCATAAGTTCACGGAGCAGCTGAAATCAGACATAGTCCTGATGTCGCTTCCAAAGGCTTATGGAGATGTGATCACAAATTACAATCTCCATAATATGGAAAAGACCATCAAGGAACTTCATGGAATGTTGGTGACAGCAGAGAAAGACCTCAAGGGAAAAACCCCTGAGGTCCTGATGGTCAATAAGGCTGTAAGCTTCAAAAGAGCTGGCAGACCTAATACCAAGTCACCAGGACAACCCAACAAGGGCAAGGCACCAGCAGTGTCAGGTAAGGGTAAGGCGCCAATGCACCTAGCTGGGCAAATAAGGGCACCTAGAGGTCCGAGAATCCAAGCGGTTCATAGAGCCGAAGGGAGCTCTTCGACCTCAGAGGTGATCTGTTACTACTGCCAGCAGCCAGGTCATTGGAAGAAGGATTGCAGGCAGCACAAAGAATATGTGAAGAGCTTGCCGAAGGGAGGACACCCTTCAGGACCTGGATCAGGTATTTACGTTGTTGAGCATAATCTCAACGCTACTTTCTCAGATACATGGGTAGTTGATACCGGAGCAGAATCTCACATTTGTGTTAATCTGCAGGTTCTGGAAAGTAGAAAGCTCCTTGGGAAAGGCGAGCGGGATCTGAGAGTCGGAGACAACAGTTCGGTGTCAACGACGGCTGTCGGTTCTGTTAGTCTTAGGATGCCCACAGGGCTAGTATTAGTTTTGGACGATGTCTTATGTGTACCTACATTTTGTAGGAATATTATTTCAGTGTCCAGTTTGGACAAGCTTGGTTTTGTATTTGCCATAGACAATGGCTTATTTACTTTATCAAGAAATAATATCGTTTATGGCACTGCATCTATGGTTGGTGGATTATATATTTTAAATATTGATAACACTAACTACAGTACAAACTATAACGTAAATAAGAGGTTAAAGTCGGATGACTCAAACCAGACAGTGATGTGGCACTGTCGTCTAGGCCACATAGGCGAGAAACGTGTCTCGACACTTCATAAGTGTGGACTCTTGAGCCCGTTTGAATTCACACCAATCGAGAGATGCGAATCTTGCATTATGGGCAAGATGACAAAGGCGCCTTTTGGCGGCTTAGGTGAAAGGGCAAGTGATCTCTTGGGCCTAATACATTCAGACGTATGTGGGCCCATGAGTACACAAGCCAGGAGAGGTTTCAGATACTTCATAACCTTTACCGACGATTTCAGTAGGTATGTGTATGTCTATTTAATGAGACATAAGTCGGAATCCTTTGATAAATTCAAAGAATTTCAGAATGAAGTACAGAACCAGCTTGGTAAAAGTATAAAGGCACTTCGTTCCGATCGAGGTGGCGAGTACTTAGATCAAGAATTTCTCAGTCACCTAAAGGATAACGGTATACTCTCAGAATTAACCCCGCCAGGAACCCCTCAGATGAATGGTGTTTCCGAACGGAGGAACAGAACCCTGCTAGACATGGTTTGTTCCATGATGAGTCACGCCGACCTTCCAATATCGTTCTGGGGCCATGCCCTAGAAACGGCCGCATTCATATTGAATCGAGTACCTACAAAGGCAGTGGAGACCACTCCATTTGAGGCTTGGCAAGGGAAAGCTCCCAAGTTGTCTTTCCTCAAGATCTGGGGGTGCGATGTTTACGTCAAGCGGTTGCTTGGTGATAAACTCGAACCCAAGGCAGATAAGTGTGTCTTTGTAGGGTACCCCAAAGGAACCATGGGATACTACTTCTACAAACCCGAGGAAAACAAAGTTTTTGTTGCTCGAGGTGGGGTTTTCTTGGAGAGAGAATTCTTATCCAAGAAACCCAGTGGGAGTCCCGTGCTTCTTGAAGAAATTCGAGAAGACACGGAACAGCCAGCAGATATTGTAGAGGTACCCGATGAGGTAAATGATCCAAGTCCTAATCCAACAGAAACTCCTGTAGGACCAAGGAGGTCTGAAAGATCTCGTCAAAACCCAGTCAGATATGGCTTCTTAGCCACAGAGGGTAATGACTTGATAGTTGTAGATCAGGATGATCCTGCAACAGTTCAGCAAGCCTTGGCCAGTCCCAACTCAAAAGAATGGCAGAATGCCATGGATGAGGAAATGAAGTCCATGAAAGACAATCAGGTCTGGAACTTAGTAGACAGCACACCTGGGATAAAACCCATAGGTTGCAAGTGGATATTTAAGTTAAAGACAGATATGGACGGAAAGCCTCAGACTTACAAAGCAAGACTGGTTGCTAAAGGTTATCGTCAAGTCCAAGGTATGGACTATGATGAGACTTTTTCACCAGTAGCTATGATTAAGTCAATTCGGATGATGTTAGCCATTGCAGCATATTTCGATTACGAGATATGGCAAATAGACGTCAAAACCGCATTCCTTAACGGGAATTTGCAGGAGGATGTCTATATGACCCAGCCAGAAGGTTTTGTCGACCCTAAACATCCCGAAAAGGTGTGTAAGCTGCAACGATCCATTTATGGATTGAAGCAAGCTTCCAGGAGTTGGAACTTACGCTTCGACGAAGCCGTAAAAGAGTTCGGGTTCATCAGAAATCCAGATGAACCTTGTATCTACAAGAAGAGCAGTGGGAGTAACATAGTGTTCCTGGTGCTGTATGTCGATGATATACTAATCATGGGAAACAACGTCCCAACCTTGCTTGAGACCAAAGCTTGGTTAGGGAAGTGTTTCTCCATGAAGGACTTAGGAGAGGCCGCTTACATTCTGGGGATCAGGATCTACAGAGATCGATCCAAGAGAATATTAGGTCTAAGTCAGAGCACCTATATAGATAAGGTGTTGAGAAGATTCTCGATGCTTGACTCTAAGAAAGGGAACCTCCCGGTAAGACATGGCATTAAGCTAAGCAAGAAACAGTGTCCTAAAACACCTGCTGAGCTTAAGAGAATGAATGGAATCCCGTATGCCTCGGCAGTGGGATCTATCATGTATGCCATGATCTGTACGAGGCCTGACGTATCGTTTGCCCTCAGCTGCGCCAGCAGATTTCAGTCTAACCCAGGCCAAGATCACTGGACTGCCGTCAAGTGTATCCTCAAGTATCTGAGGAGAACAAAGGACGCTTTCTTAGTGTATGGTGGGATAGAAGGAGAGCTAAGCGTCACTGGATATGTTGATGCTAGTTTTCAGACAGACCCAGATGACTTTAAGTCCCAAGGTGGGTATGTGTTCATGTTGGATGGGGGAGCTTTCAGTTGGAAAAGCTTTAAGGAAGCGACAATAGCCGACTCCACCACGGAGGCAGAATACATAGCTGCGTCGGAAGCAGCCAAAGAAGCGGTGTGGGTCAGGAGCTTCTTGAGAGGATTAGATGTACTGCCGCGAACGTTTGATCCCGTGAGCTTAAGGTGTGACAACACAGGGGCCGTAGCACTAGCTAGAGATCCCAGATTTCACAACCGGACCAAGCTCGTAGAGAGAAAGTATCACATCATCAGAGAGATGGTTGATAAAGGCGAAGTAGAGATAAGCTACATTTCAACGCATGATAATCTAGCTGACCCTTTAACTAAGGCACTACCGCAGCCTAAGCATGAGGAACATGTCAGGGGAATGGGTTTAGATTGGAATACCAATTGGGTCTAGGGCAAGTGGGAGACTGTTGGGATTTGTGCCCTAGCACAATGTATTTTCAATCTAATCTTGTAATAAAGATTATTCGTTGAATAAAAAAAAATCGGCATTCATATTACTAAGTGTTGTAGTAATATCTTAAGTATGATTTGATTTGTATCATTGATGTGTCAACACATAATAGTAGATCTACAGATCAGATAAAATCTTACTTAAGCAGTCCCCGATCAGAATAGTTTCATAAGAAGCGATCGGTATGAGGCTAACTCCAAATGATCACGCTCTACTGATCATGGCCAGAAGGGGGCCAGAGTTAGGTCATAGTATCACCAGTCAGGGGTGATATAGGACGACCCGAATCATGGGTATGTTACATAGACACAGTCATGAACATACTCATATGTCGGATCATGAAATCACATCCTCAGACCGAAGGACCATTGAGGTCAATATGTAATGAGTGACGAGTTTGACTCAGTCTAACGTCTCCTGTAAAAGGGTTGCAATAACGGCTGTGATTGGCTCGATCACAAGTTACATAAGTTGACTAGATGGATCGCTGAAGGATTTATCCCTCATACGGACGTGTGAGCAGATATCAGTTTAGGCCACTTGATGAGTACAACTGAAACACAATAGCATGGCCATGCAGACGATACGTAGTATCAGTTATAATTCAGTTAACTCAGAATCAAGAAACAGGACAATAGAATGAGGATGACTTGTCTATGCCTCGTGGTTGTCAAAGATATCAAGAGGATAAAAGGATAGATTCATGAACGACAAGGTTAAGTCGAAATCTCGATAATCACAAGCGTTGGGTAATCATGATGTCTTGCTAGAGGCCACTCATGATGGAAAGGGTAAAATGGTAATTTTACCAGTCCACCGACGTGTCGTGAGCCTAGAGGGTCACACACTTTAGGTTGAGTAAAACAGATGGAGTTATATGGAGGAATCATGAGAAAGACAAAATCCGGTTTTGGATTAAACCAGTTTAGACCGATTTCGGTTTAGGATTGAACCGGAATCAAGAACGGTTTAGCAAGACTAAATAATTATAATCTAATTAAATAGATTTAATTAAATTAGCTAAACTGGGCCTAGCCAGAATGGGCTAAGCCAGAATGGGCTTCTCTACACAGTTAATTAAAAGTTTTGGGCTTTAAGCCCATTAAGGCCTTTAATTAATTAAAAGCCCAATTAAGGTCTATAAAAGGGAAATTTTCAGATCTGAAAATTACACAGTTATTTTACAAACCCTAGCCGTCTTCTCTCTCTCTCCCTGCCAAGATTCGGCCGGCCCCTCCCCTCCCCGTGCTCCGTCCGTTTTGCTTGCTTCGATCTTCTAGCAAGGTTCGTTGCAAGTATCCGTTGGATTGCTCTTCCTGTGTGGACGATCTTTAGAGGTTACTAAATCCAATTTAGTAACAAGGAGATTTTGATTCAAGGTAAACTTAAATTTTAATCTAGTCTAGATCTCATGATCAATTCATGATCATGCAAGATCCGTATAAATCATGGAACTTTGAGGTTAAATTTCTTGTATGGGCATGAAATTAATTGTCTGGAACCCTCAAATAATTCCTTCAGATACTTGGGAAGAGACACACCAGATGTTTCAGATGATGTCCCAACATTGAACGAGGTCATCAAGGAAATCACTGGAGGAGTAAGGAGATCCTGGCCTATCAAAGGGAAAATGTCCTCATCTGTCCTCACCTCCAAATACTCAGTCCTCTTCCGAATTGATATTGCTAACTGGGCTCCTTCATCACACGGGTCCAGTATAAAACCTGAACTTCCAGTATAAAACCTGAACTCGCTCGTCTTATCTATCAAAAGGTACGTGTTTTGTGTTTGATTTTGGTAATTTCGTGATCGATCACTTTAACAAGCATGTCATATCATTTGCTGTCAAAATTCCAATCGGTTTCCCTTCGCTTATCTCTGGAATTATATTGAGTCAACGTCCAAAGTTTCTACGTTAATCTGATGTTGCTAGGAAAAAGCCTTCTGCTATTACCTTTAGTCCAAAATTATTTGAAGGGACTCATGTCCAAGACATTGGTCGTCCCTCTTGGGAATCATCAAGGACTACAGCTGGATCGGGAGATGTTCAGAGAGATATCGAAAAAGAGCTTCGTGAAGAAATCATGTTCCTGGACAAGACTATTGATGCAATGTTCCATAGGAAGACTATCTGCAAGGGTCTACTCAAAGACATCCAACATGCAAGGAAGGGCAAAGGCAAAGCAGTGTCTGATGAAGAGGAGGAGGAATCTAGCTCGGAAAGTATCAAGTCGGCTACTATTTTACTTATCTCTGGGTCTTGAAAACTTTTTATTTTTTGGATAACGGTACGAACTTATATTCACTCGGGGGAATGTCCGAGGTAACTTTGTAGGGCGGATCATGTGCCCTGGGTACGTTTGTTTGAACTTACATTCTCTATTATGTTTTTTTTCGCGATATGTGCTTGTTTACTTGTGATTGTATATGCGTTTTGGCATATTTTTTAGGCAATCAGGGGGAGAGGAAAAGAAAGTAGTGAAGTATAGTATTCACGTGGAGTATGCACGTGGAGAATGTCAAGAAGCACGCAGAGAAGCACTCGCCTGTACTTGAGTTAACATGTTTGATTAACATCTTTTGGCTTCATATGTCTAGCCACATGTTCGAACATCTCTCGATCTGAACTACTGTCAAGATGGATCAAGTTTCTCCCTCTGGATCACGTGAAGAAAGGTTTGCTCGCCCAAAACTAGCCAAAGGGAGAGATTGTGGTTCCTACGAGATTGGCTATTCTGTATGATGGAAAGATGTCGATCCACATGTCGCGACCTAAGAAGCCCAATACTGAAAACGAATGATGTATATCCATAAGTCTCAACATCAAGATCCAAACATCTCAAGAGACGACTTTCTGGAGTTTCCTTATTTAGAAGATCTCATAATCAAAACTTGATTTGATCTGATTTAGTTGTGTGTCAGCTTTAGGAAACCTACAGAAGAAGAATTGGAAAGGTGCGAGATCTTCGAGGAAACCATAAAAGGATATGTTCATCTTCTACAAAAGGCCGTCGGCCTCTCTCTTAGAAGGTGGTGCTTTTAGAGTATCTCTGGGCTGAGTATTCAGAGTTCCTAAGTGTGTTGGACTAGCGTGTTGGGAAGCTGAATGCTTTGACAAAGAGTAACTCTTATGTGCTCAAACAAATATTCGAGAGAAAGATTGTTTGACTGAACCGGACGAACTTGCACCAGTGGAGCTGCGTGCAAACCTTTGAAGAAACGACAAAAGAGGTACGGAACAGTGGTATCTGTTCTAAGAGTGAACTCGAGTTGGAGGCTCGAAGATAGGGGGAGACCCTGGTTAAGTTGTCACTAGTAACAATACCATATAGCTTAGATTTGTGTGATAATCGTGAGAAGTTTTGTATGTGTTGATTGGTTACATTATAGTGAAACTTGTTCATTGGCAGAGTGCCCCCAGACGTAGGTGACGTTGCACCGAACTGGGTAACAAACTTATGTGTCGTCTACGTTTTGTTTGTTATATTGTTTACTGACTTTGCACCAGCAAATGTCTATCACTTAGTCTGAACATTGTGATAGACATCTTACGTTTAACCAGAATTTCACTTCCTATTGCGTTTGAATGCCCTGAAGACCAGGAGTACCAAAAGGTCTTTGTTAGAGGAAAAGAGTTCAACATCTCCTCTTACATGATAAATACCTTCCTGGGAAGACAGACTGTACAACTTGATCTTGTGCCGACACTGGATATGGTGGTGAAGGAAATCACAGGGAACAAGCACCGGGTCTGGCCAACAAAGGGATCAATTGTTGCCTCCAATTTGACTTCAAAATAATCGGTGATGTACCGTATTGGGCTGGAAAACTTGGCACCATCCTCAAATGGCTCATTGATGAAGGCCGAACTTGCAAAGCTTATCTTCCAAATAGGTATCGGTTCTTCTTTTGACTTCGGACAATTTGTTATTGATCATTTTAAAAGACATGCTAGGTCATTTGCGGTGAAATGCCCTGTTGGATTTGCCTCTCTCATTTCTGGTATCCTCATTCATTAACATCCATCTGTCCTACTGGACACTGACCGAGTGGGCAAGAAATCGGGGGCTATCACAATCAACCACAAGCTCTTTGAAGGGAAGCATGTTGTGGATATTTCCAGGAAGAATATGGAGTCTTCTATCAAGCAACCTGTCAAGCTGAATGTGAAGAAGAATGTCATAACACCTGTAGCAAGTTCCAGTCATACTGTAGACATTGGTCCCATATCTGCTGCCTTCCACAGCGATGTCACAATGGAGCTGACAAGCGAGATCGCCACGATTAACAGGGATATTGCTAACCTGCAGCAAGTGATCTAGAACCTAGATGTAAGGAAGAAGATGTGGGAAGACATACTTGCCAAGATGCATGCGCCTACTACAGAAGAAGTGGAAGATAATACTAGTACCAATGACGAAGAAGTTTCAAGCAGTGATGAATCTGCTTGATTTTAGTCCTGATATTTACTACAACTCTCTATTTTCTTTTGATACACTTATTATGACTTTGTTGACTCGCATGTACGAGTCTTACTGTTGACATTTATTTGGGGCATGATCCCGGTTTAGTTATGATAGTGCCTACCTATGCATTCGTCATTGTCTGCCTAATTCTTTCTAGATCGGAAGGGTGTCTCTTTTTTAGGAAATCAAGGGGAGACATAACACAAGACCATAGTGGTGAGAAACAAAAAACATAGTGACCGAAGTGGTGCACAAGACCGTAGTGAACAACAAGTTTTTTTGTGTGCATATGGGTGCTTGCCTACAAAAATTAGCCAAAGAGGGAGTTTGTTATTACGATGATTGTTGGCTTATTTTTTAGTTAAGAAGGATGTCGAGCATATGATCATAAAAGATGTCAAGCCGCAGGTTGCATCATCTTTCTCGACATCCTATACATCGAAGCATTATCTAGTTTCCTTAAATATTAAGATATTCAACAATTGTGAATCTGGAAGATCTCCAGTTGTGTACAAGACTTTTGGGAAGTCTTGAATATATTATGATTATGGAAAGCTTCCTACCGTGATAGAGATTCTGCAAAGATATTCGGCGACAAGGATTTGGGAAACCAAGATCTCTAGGATTAAGGAAACCCTAATGCATTCCGTGAATCTTGAAAGCTACTATAAAAGCAAAGGCTTCATCTTTATTAGTGTTGGCTTCTTCGAGAGAAGATACATAACTCTTAGACGTGAAGGACTTGCGGGTTGAGAGGTTGTGTATTCTTCGAAGGACATTGTGTATCACTACCAGAATCGAAAGATCAAGTGTGAATGCTTGTGTTTTCTGTGTGTATGCGTGATTGAAGCATCACATTCAAGTTAAACAACGACTTGCGACATCTGAGCAAGGAGAGTGTTCGTGAAGTGGAATCAAGATAGGGTCTTGGATTCAAGGGGAGTCCCTGAGATAGATTTGCACTTATAATAGTAGCATAGAGTAGTCATATGTGATGATCACCGATATTGGTATGCTGTGACTTATTACATCATAGTGAAACCTATCCACTGAAAAAGTGCCTCCAGATGTAGGTGAGTTAGCAACGAACTGTGTAAACAATTTTTGTGCATTGTTTACTGTTTTTATTTTGTTATTGGTATCTGCTCTTGTTGTTAAGAAAATTATCTCGACATTATTCTTGACATCTTGTCTGACATAAGAAATCAGAATTTCAGTATGGTTGTCCATTTTTTTGTTTATCGCATCAAATCAAAATTAAAAAAAAGTCCGAAATCATAAATAGTAGTTTAGTTACTGTTTAATTTTATCAGTCAATTTTACTTTAATTTCAATTATTATAAAATAAAATCGACAGCTAATAGAAGAAATCGAGTGAAATTGAGATGAAAGACGTCGCTCTCACAAACATTCGTGTGTCGTATCCTTTAAATTAAATAAAACGTCGCCGTTTCACATCTCTTCCTCATTTTTATGCACATATATAATTATAGACAGTTGAATGGGTACAAAGTAGAGCCTAAACAAAATTCCGGAACTTAAAATAGGTATCAAATAAAATAATGAAATATAGGAACTTAAAATAGGTATCAAATAAAATAATGATGCGCAAATGATCTGATGGTTGAAAATGGTTCACTATTTCTCACGTAAGGCATCGATTCTTACTTGATTACAACTGTAGTTTATTATATTATTATAATTATTTTATTTGGTAAGAATAACATTTGAATAATAAAATATGTCAAATATGTCATAAAAATATAATATAGGACAAAAGAGTATTAACATTAACATTAAATTAGAGTTGTATGCTAAATAATATATTGGAGAGACAAATAAAATATTAGATTTTACACCAAATATAGACTCTTCAATAGGAGGATTTTTTTATTAGGTTACTTTTCAAAATATTTAACAAAATAGGTTTGACTTTTTAAGTTTTTTTTTTTTAATTTAACCGTATAGAGAGAGACTTGTATTTTCAAACGTGCCCTAGGAGAATCGACCCCTCGACCAACTGAGCCAACTACAACATGGTAATTCATACGCATTTTTATAGGGTTAATTACAGTTTGCATATACTGTAGTGGCGCGTTTTTACAGTTTATTCTGGCTATAATAAAAAGTTTAAAATTAGTGCATATAATTGTATTTTTCTTACAATTTGCCATAACGCCGTTAGATTTTTGATGGAAAACTAATTTTTTTCAAAAAGAAAAAAATACCCCTGAATTAATTTGAAATCAATTTAGTTGGTTTGACTTGGATCGAAAATAAACCAGAATTTATTTTTAGTTTATTTAATTGAACCGGTTTCATATTAAATTATATGATAATAAAAATTAAGTAATTAACAATATATTGAAACTTTCGAATGTCATAACTCTTTCATACGATCTCCGTTTTCGGATCGTAATATATCAAATCGAAGAGAATCGAAAGATCAACGACTTTGAAAAAAACAATTTTGTCTGTACATTATCAATAATTAATTATATAAATTTTTTAATAATTATACCCGGATGACATTAATAACTATACATTCGAAATAAAAAAATAAAAAAATAGTAAAAATAAAAATAAAAATGATTAATTAAAATAATATTAATAATATTCTGAAACTTTCGGATGTCATAACTCTCTCATACAAGCTCTGTTTTGAGCTTATAGTATATCAAATCGAAGAGAATCATAAGATAAATAATTTTGAAGAAAGAAGTTGTGTTGATATATTATTAACACTCAAAGTTGTTGATCTTTCGATTCTCTTCGATTTGATATATTATGAGCCCGAAATAGAGCTCGTATGAGACAGTTATATCATTCGAAAATTTCAGTATATTATTAATATTATTTTAATTATTTCATTTTTTATTTCGAATGTATAGTTATTAATATCATTTTGGTCTAATTATTAAAAAAATTATATAATTAATTATTAATAATATATAGACAAAAACTTATTTTTTTTTCAAAATTGTTGATCTTCCGATTCTTTTCGATTTGATATATTACGAGCCCGAAACGGAGCTCGTATGAAAAGGTTATGACTATCGAAAGTTTCAATATATTATTAATTAATTTATTATTATTATTATTATTATTATTATTATTATTATTATACAATTTAATTTAGAAATGGTCCAATTAAATAAATCAGAAATCAGTTCTGGTTTATTTTCGGTCCAAGTCAAACCAGATGAATTGATTTTAAATCAATTCATGGGTATTTTTATCCTTTTCGAAAATTATTTATGTTTTCATCCAAAATGTAACGGCGTTAGGGAAAAGTGTAAGAAAAATACAATTAGCTGAACTCATTTTGAAATTTTTATTATAGTCGGCGCAAAATATAAAACGCGTCAAACCAGATGAATTTTTATTATAGTATGGGAAAACTGTAATCAACCATTTTTATATTAGTACTTTCCATTGGTTTTTTAATATTAATTTTAAAAAATAATATATAAGGTAATTTTATAATATTGAAAATTATTAATTTTTTCGAAAAAGAAAATTATTAATTTATAATATTAATATATAAATTAATTAATTTTTTTAATACTGTACATTATTAATATTTAGGGGCACACTCGGCTATAAACCTGTATGGAACGTCCAAACGATTTAGAACCGTCGGATTTGAGACGCGCGTTATCTCAGAGTGCGACATGTGGTAGGGTTCAACACATTATACAATATTGCACTACATGTTCTACATGGTTATACAACATTGCACTGCATGTTATACAGTTTGGACGTTTTGACATTTTTATTGGTTTGTATCTGATATCTCCTCTTAATATTTATATATAAATTAATTATTTATAATTGATTAGTGCTGAAAGTTTATGGGTTTCAATCGTTTCAATAGGGACGGTGCATCGGGTTAACTTTTTTTTACCATCCTTAACGTAGGGAGGTTAATAATTGTTTAAAAGCTTACTTTCAACCAATATTCAAACCCTATGACCCATCTACGTTAAGAACACATTACTCTCAGGTAGATCTGGACTGGTCGTGTTGCTCAGATCTTGTGCTGCACAGCGGCACCGGTTTTGGCGGATGAGGCAGAGAATCGATGGAACGACGGAGGAGGTGGGGAATTGAGTTATCGCGAGCGAAGGAGGTGTTTGGCGACAAGAGGCGATGGATAAACATAAGAGAGGATTTGAGAGATGTGTTTAGAAAGTAATGGAGAGAAAAGAGGTGAGAGTTAGGTGGTGAAGTAATTAGTAATTAAGAAGAGAAGGAGAGAGAGAGAGGTGTGTGGATAAGAATGCATGGGTGAGCAATTTGTAAGAGAGAGAGAGAGAGAGAGAGAGAGAGAGGTGTAGATAAGAATTGTGTAGTATTGTGTGGTGAGAAACAAATTTGATGTGATATGTGATAACTAAAATTACTAAAGTGTACCTTGGGTTATTATTATTTACATTTCAAGGGTTGCGTACGCAGCCCGAATCAGCTGTGTACATGCTTGTACGCAGTCTAAATTAGCTGCATACTGGCTTATTGTCGCTGCTTGGATGCTCAAATGATGTAGTGTGACACGTGGTAGCGTTTGAAAAGTCAAATCTATTTAGTGACTTAATTTGTTAAATAACTATATTATTAACATTATTTTGATAAAAAACATCAATAACATCCATTTTGGTTACAATTATAACAATTGTAAAATCAAGATTATCGGTTCAGTCTGGACCAGCCTAGCTTTGGGTGTTCAAGATCAAGAGGCTTCAGATGTAGATGGACTCCTGGTGTTAAAGGTGGGCTTATTCAAGCCCATAGCCCGGTAAACCTTGGGCTGAAAAGGAGCCCAGAGAGTTAAACAAAGTCTGAATACAACAGTTGGAAAATGACTAATGAAGTCAACATCAGTGGAGCAAAATACTAATATGTAACCACCGTTCAACCCGGAGATCATGGAGAATAACATTAAAAAGTGCCATAACTTTTGCCACAAACGTAAGGAACACGAAACATATAAATAACCGTCAGACAAGAAAACCAAATGCAGCTGGCAGCAACATCAATATCAACAATTATTCCTCTTTCTCTGCCCTTCTTCAACGTCAACAATCTAACCTACTTGTCGTGTCCAGACAGAGTAACATAGATTTAACACTTACATAATTTCTCCACTGTCCCTATCTATTACAACTCATTTCTTCTTAGATTTTAGCACAAATGACAAACAGCACTCTCACTTCAATTAGTCAAATATTCTGCACTGGTATTAAGGATTTAATTAGATACAGTA
Organism: Geranium rotundifolium; assembly: GCA_963920655.1. Classification (NCBI taxonomy): domain Eukaryota; kingdom Viridiplantae; phylum Streptophyta; class Magnoliopsida; order Geraniales; family Geraniaceae; genus Geranium; species Geranium rotundifolium. Next base: position 16,485,215 of record OY987313.1, read on the forward strand.
AATAGTCATTTTCCTTGAATTCTAGTCGGAGGGCACTCATAGGAAATGATTTGCCAAATCAAAACAATTACAAAACTCAAATGGAGGAACCCGGTGACACAAAAAATAGGGGTTTGAGAAATCAATATATATAACATGACTGACAAAAATTACAAAATTTTAATGAACTTAAATACTTTCACACAACATTGTCAGTAAAATATATGTATTATAAGAAAGTTTCAAAACATATGTAAAAATAAAATTTGATCAATTTTGATCGAATGAAACGAAACTCAGTACAAAATTCGGCCAACTTGATTAAAATCGGGAGTTTTATAACATTGCCCTGTTTCTACATTACTTTCCATAACTTCTAAAGAATATAAGTAGATCAACATAACTTATCAAGAAGACGAAACCATAGCAGATCTTAAGTGCATGAGAAAAAGGATAATAAGTTAACAAACCATACAAGACACAAACTTAAACAAACAAAAGTTATGAACAATAACACAGACCAACCAACCTCAGTGCCTTCACCTTCCGTCTGTTGATGTGAATGAATCTGCAAACCCGGACGGGCGGGTAGGAATGCTCGTCTGGGTATTGTCCCCGCTCGCGAGATACGAAGAGGACTCGTCTACGTTGCTACTCCCCTCGAAGGCCTGCCATTTCTTGAGCGCTTGTGGCAACGTCATGTCCAGATCGATCCCATATATGTCCTCCGTTTCTGGTTCTGAGGGCTTCCAGAGCTCCACGAGGGATGAGAGCACGTTGACGACGTGCCCCATGTCTGGTCTCTGGTAGGGTTCCCTTGCACAGCAGTGACCAGCCAGCTCTGCAACCGTGCTCACACTGCCTAAAGTTTCATCGCCTAGCTCGATTGTGGTGTCGATGGCTTTTTGAAAGGTGTCTTTATTTATGTGCATTCTTCGGAACCATGTTACCAGGTGTAAGCTCTCCTCAGGCTGTGTTTCATCCAGTGCTTTCCTTCCGGTTATCATTTCCATTAGAATCACCCCGAAGCTGAACACATCAACCTTAGTAGTCACTCGTCCAGTCACTGCCAATAATAAAAAACCCTCAAATTCAATCCCGACACAATCAATTCAACACCAGAGAGAAATGAACCAGGAACAATTTATATTCGTGACAAGACAACCAACAAAAATACTGTTAGAGTACCACATCTAAATTCACCAGCTTAAGTAACATGGTCTCCGCCTATCAGCTTGAGCTTTTAGATGGATCGGGCTTTTAACAAACACGTTCATCATTCAAGTACAAAGCATTTTATTTTCATCATCAACTAACAGTTAGGCGATTCAGAAGCCGATGCGTTAAGAAAAAGGCATACAAATGCATATGAACAAAAGGACTAAAGGAGTGATCTCATCCAATTAGGTCCCCCACCCCCTCAATTTGACAACAATGCATCAATCAGGCTATGCCATTATTGATTTCGGTTTGTATTTCATATGGACAACTGCAAGTTTTATCGTATTCCTCCATGCTGAATAATGACTATAAATTATTTCAACTATGAAATTAGAATGGATCATAATTCATACAAGATTGTCGTGATTAGATTTAATTTCAGCTGTAGTAACGAGTTTATGCACCATATTAGATTATGTAAACCTCTTACCTTGGATACCAAATCAGCAACAGCATTTGATGTATGCATCTGAAGTGAAGTTGTTAGATTTATTTACCTGCGTATTCTGGTGCGAGATAGCCAAACGTTCCTGCTAGTCTTGTTTCAAACGATGCTTTCCCTTCTGGAGCTAGACGAACAAGTCCAAAATCAGCAACTTTTGCGCGCATATCATCTCCAAGCAGTATATTGGATGGCTTCAAATCTCTGTGAATAAAACTCTGATGTGCTAGTCCGTGTAGATACTCAACGCCTCTTGCCACATCCAATGCAATTGCCAACCTTCTCGTCCATTCAAGGGGTTTCAACTCTTCCTCCCTCCAGTTAAATAAATGCCTGCTAAGGGTACCCTGCGGCATGTACTCATAAACGAGAAGCCTCTCATTTCCATCCAAGCAGTACCCGAGAAGTGCAACCAAATGCCGGTGCCTAACCTTAGTCAGAACGGCAATCTCGGACTTAAATTCCAACAACCCTTTTTCCGTCATTGTTCCAGACTCCATCCTCTTAACAGCAATCTTTGTTCCGTCATGCAGTTCCCCTTTGTAGACAGTCCCGAAACCGCCTCTTCCCAATATATTATCTTGGCTGAAATTGTTAGTCACGTTCCTCAGCACTTGAATGGAGATGACCATATTCCCAGCCTCGACTATATGCATATCGCTAGGCGCGCTGCTTCCATAACTGTAGGTTTCACTCCCTCCACCGTTGACACTAGAGCTCGCCACTGTGATTTTCACAGCGTCTTGATTCCCAGAATGCCGAGGATGGAGCACCATGGTATTTGGACTTTGCACTCTACCGTGATTCTTATTTCTTCTTCTCTTATACACACAGACCAACACACCGATGAGTCCCAGAAGAGCGACACCACCAGCTGTTCCACCTACAATGCCACCTATATTGGCCGATTTTCTGCCACCACCAGAGTTGCTACCACTCCCAGGATCCGAACCCGACCCTGGAGTGCTACCACTCTCCTTGCCTATATTCGGGTTTCCTTGGGTTTTCACAACTACATTCTGCTTAAAAGACGGTACCTTACCATAAAGATTGTTATTCGAAACATCAAGTAACTGAAGACTAGTGAGAGCTGTGAGCTCAGCTGGTATGGTGCCCGAAAGCGCATTATCCGAAAGGATCAATTTTTGCAACATTGGAAGCTTAGAGAAGTGTGGGGAGATTGTACCGTTGAGACCCAATCTGGGAAAATTGACGGTCGTGATCTCGTTCGTGGTGGAACAGACGATCCCATACCAGCCACTGCAAGTATCATTACCTCTCCAACCGTCTGCGAATTTAGTCGGGTAATTCATTGCTCCTGCAATTGACAGCATAATGTCAACCTTGGGATCGCAGGGAACGCCAGGAGCTTCACCACAGAAGCTGTTAGTCCCTTCCTTCATGTCCACCCGAACGGAGCTGGTGTTGAATTTGGGCGGCGACCCTTGAAGAAGGTTGTTGGTCAGATTCACCACCTGAAGGGCCGGGAGGGTGGTTATGGAGGGCGGGACGATTCCGGTCAGCTGATTGTCTCTCAGGCTCAAATCGGTTAAACTGGTTAATTGAGAAAGGTCCGGTATGGGTCCGGTGAATTTGTTGCCGTGGAGCCAGACCTGTGTCAACTGGGTCATGTTCCCCAACACCCCGATGGAGCCGTCGAGCTTCGAATTGGCCTGGATATTGTTCAGCCAGAGGGACCGAATCGGCGAGCCGGAGAAATTGACCGGCAAGCCGCCCTCCAGAGCGTTCCTGGAGAGATGCAACTCCTGCAACCCCGTGAACGTGCCGAGAAACGCCGGTATGGCTCCGACGACGCCGGCGCTGTTGGCGGAGAAATTCTGGAGCGAGGAGGCGTCCTCCAGGCTCGGCGGAATCTCCCACTCCGAGAAGGGGTTGTTTCCGATGTCGACGGCCATGAGCGACGTCATGCCGGAGAAGAAATCGGCGGGCACGGAGGAGAAGGCGTTGTCGTGGAGGAGGAGGACCTGGAGCGAGCTCAGACCGGAGAGGCTCGGTAGTGGGCCGGAGAATTTGTTGTTCATCGCCTCCAATTTCTGCAAGGCGGTGAGGTTCTTGAGGTCTGGAGGAAGCTTACCTTGGAGGCTCTGGGAACCAATCTGGATCCGGGTCACCCGGGAATCGGAATCGCACTGGACGTGGACCCATTTGCACGGGTCCGGGTCGGACCAGTCCAGGTTCCCCATTTTCGTGATGCTGTTCTTCAGAAGCTGCATCACCGCCGCGTCGGACTGTGAGAGGACGGCGGAGAAGAGGCAACAGGTCACCAGAGAAAGAACCCACAAACCCAATTCACTGTCCCTCATGATTTTTTTGTCGGAAAAAGGAAAAAGGAGGTCGCTGGAGAGGGTTTACATGAAGGGGCAAGAGACTGTTTGGACAGAGAGAAAATTGAGCGGCGGAAATGGAGTTACAGAGAAGAAGAAGAAAGAGTGAAGCGCGTGGGATGGGTTTTGTTTCTGTAAATAGTGGGTAAAGGGAGTGTTTGGATGCTCGGAAAGGGAAAGAAAATTTGTCCCCAAACCGGACCGGTCGGACCGTGATCAATGCGGATTCCGTGTGGGCCCCACGTAAGTACTGGAGGCCACGTATTTGGATCGTCGACGTTGGGATAAGACTATTTTATTTTCTTTTCTTTTTTCTTTAATTAATTAAACGTCTGTAAATATAATACAAAATTGTAAAGTTTATAAGTTTGGTGTGAAGAGTAGCCTACTCTGTCTCTGAGTAGGTATGGAAACAAATAAACAATTTGGTTGTGGTTGAGTGCTACTGATTACCAAAATTATATTATTACCATTTAATTACGATTTTAAATTTTCATTTGCACATTTCTATATTTGCTAAGATTAATTTAGGGTGGTTTGCCACTGAGCAGTGAACTGGTGGACACTTAGGTTATTTGTCTTAATGACAGTGTAAATAATCAAAAGGACCAAATATTCGTTGTAATCGAGTACAAATTATTTCTTGTCAAATAAACTTCCAAGCATTACTTTATTGTCGAATTTTAAAATTAATGGATAAAATTTATGATGATCGCAGACTAATACATTCATAAATTAATTGTGAATTTGTTTAGTTATTTTCACACCAACAAAAGGGTATAACATATTTTTATACAATTAATTATTTTATTATTAATTCTTTATTTTAAAATTTCTGAAAAATGAAATCGTTTATCAATTTATTTATTGTGAAATTGGTTTTATGGTTTTACTTTCGAATAAATGCTCATGGAATCAGTTTTATCAATTTATTATAATAGTTTCATGTTTTAACTTTTCAAGTTTCATGATCTAATTCATCAAGTTTTATGCTTAAATTTATGAAGTTTCATAATGTAAGTCGTCAACTTCCATGGTTTCATCGTGACATGTATCATAGTTTCATGAACAATTTCTAGTGGTTCATCCGTTTCATTTTCGTTTCATAGATATCTTATATATTTCATTGATAAACTAATTGGTGAAGATAATTAAACTAACAAACAAGTTCAATCATTTCATCAACCAAAAGTCAATATCTAAATATCACACCATAAATTTCAAAAAATCAAGAGAATTCCAATCATAACCTATATTCAAAAACAATATACAAAATTGAGAACAAATCGACAAAACATAGATCTTGTCTCTTAGGCTCCGACATCGATCACTTCTTAAGGCTACTGCGAGACCAATGTTTGAGCCACCAATGTATGTAAGATTGAGATCATCACGGACTCGAGACTGAACCTTGTTGTGGTTTTTAGGTCTGGTGAAACCTGATTTTGCAGATCTAAAGACAATGAAGACGATGTAGTGCACGAAGTCGGGGTCGGTGGCTCCGATGGTTGATGGCGGCACGGATTGTGAACGTGTTTCGGTATGTGAAGAAGGTGGTGGCGAGTCGAAAATGAGAATCGGAAAATGGTGATATTAGGGTTGAAAAACCCTACTGTAAATGTTTCAATTTTACGAATATACCCTTTAGGGTGTTGTTTCATTTATAATTTTATTAAATGATCCCATTAATGTATAATTAAGTATATTTATTAGAAATTATTCCTAATTAAAAATAATATTTTTAAATAAAAGGTATTTAATTTTTTAGGAGTTTCTGACGAACACCGTATAATATTAGGAAAATTGCAAAACATGTTTTATACCATAACATTTTTGCAAAAAAAAGTATTATACTTTGTTAATGGCAAAAAAGCTATTAAATTTGATTTTTTTTGTACAAACTGTGTGTATTTGTGAAAAATAACGAAATTTCCCATAATATTATGAATTATCGAAGGGATGTTGGTCGTTGAACCAATAGGGAGAACTGGAGGAATCGCTCTTGATAGAAATAATGAGGGATATATTATTGATGTGTTGTGAATTACAAGAGACCTCTATTTATAGAGGTAATAGGAATAGAATAGAAAACTCTAATACATGTGAGAAAAGGAAATATAAATATAGGAAACTAAAGATATGAAACCTAATATAATCTAACAGCCCCCCTCAAACTTAATGCGGTGAAACAAGAATTGAGTTTGAACTTTGATAGTATTGAGTTGTGGCGAGGGTTTCGGCTGTCGAGAATGTTGTCGAAGTGATGTGGCGAGAATTGAGGATGCGTGCCGCTCACGACCAATGGCAGATGCCTGATGCCCGTATGTGTTGAATGATGCATGATGCCCGATGATGCCTGCTGATGCCCGAAGATGCCTGATGGCAGATGGCGAGATAGCAGCTGCCTGATGATGCCTGATGCCTAATGGCTGATGGCGAGATAGCAGATGCTCAATGATTGACATATGCCTTATGGCTGATGGCGAGATAGTAGATGCCCAATGATTGCCAGATGCCTGATGGCTGATGGAGAGATAGCAGTTGCCCGATGATTGCCAGATTCAGGATGGATGATGGCGAGATAGGTTACGGGATTGCCAAATTGATTGTTTGTTGAAGCGAGAAGTTAAAGATTGAGATTTAATTATTGAGATTTAATTGAGAGATTGATGATAGATTTGGGTTGATTGCAAGGTGATTGCAATAAGCAGAAGCACGAGACTGGTTATAGATTGAGATTGAATTGCCTCGCCTACCCGTCAGAATCACGAATCATCTACGAGTGGGCAAATCGATAAATTTGTAAAGATTTAACCAAGGATCGGTTATTCCTCTGATACCATGATAGAAATAATGAGTGATATATTATTGATGTGTTGTGAATTACAAGAGACCTCTATTTATAGTGGTAATAGGAATAGAATAGAAAACCCTAATACATGTGAGAAAAGGAAATATAAATATAGGAAACTAAAGATAGGAAACCTAATATAATCTAACAGCTCTATTCTAGAGAGATAAGGAAGAGGTGGAGGTGATTTCCATGACAACTAGACACATTGATGTTGTGATCTCGGTAGGCAGAGTGGTAAATTATAGAATGTCGGGGGTTTATGGAGAAGCCAATAGAAGTTTGCGACACATAACTTAGAGTTTTATGAGAATGTTGGCTGAATCGAACAGCTTACCCTGTTGCCTACTTGGAGACCTAAACAACATAACATCTCAGAGTGACATCAGGGGAGGTGAGCTATACCCAAATGTTCTTGTTAATGGGTTTAATGCAGCTTTGTTCGATTGTGGGTTGAGTGATATTCCTTTATCGGGTTATGATTTTACCTGGGAAAGGGGAAGAAGGACGTCCGCGTAGGCGGAGGCCAGGCTTGATAAGGTTCTGGTTACAGAGAGCTGGCGTGAGAAGTTCCTTGCTGCCAGATTGATCCACTTAGAATATTCCAGGTCTGATCATACGACCTTACTATTGGAGTCGGAAGTCAGAATCACATCGAAACCCGCTAAAAAGTTTAGGTTCGAGGACTGGTGGTTGAAGCAAGATGGTTGTAAAGTTGTGGTTCAAGAGGCCTGAACGACCTCAGAAGGCTTGGAGTTTGCGCAGATGGTCACCATAGTAGGGGAGAAGCTTTCGTTGTGGGGCAGATAGGAGGCTAGAGGTCTCTCATGCGAGATTTCATCCCTCCAAGTTGAAGTCTCTAATCGTTTTTAAAAGCAAAGATGCAACCAGTATAGCCACTTATGGGGAAAAGGCCACCAAATTGGGAGAGGCTCTAGAAAAAAAAAATAGTATGGAGACAACGTTCCAAACAACTATGTCTTCGTGAAGGGGATAAAAATACAAAGTATTTTCATGCGAGTGCTTCCAGTAGAAGGAGGATAAACTTCATCAAAAAACTTAAAAAATTCTTGGGGATGTGGTGTGATTGGGAGTCTGGGCTGCAGGATGTTATTTCTGAATACTTTAATTGTCTGTTCAATTCTAGCAGTGGAGAGATGGACAAGGTTCTTGATCTTATTCAGCATGTGGTAACCCAAGAAGAGAAGTAAAATTGTTAGAAGAAATATCATAGGAGGAAGTGAGAGAGGTCGAGTTTAGCATGGAGCCCGCTAAGGTTCTGGGGCCGGATGATTTTACTCCAGGATTTTTTCAAGGATGTTGTGACATTATTCAGGAAGATGTTGTTCGGGTTGTGAGAGACATTTTTGAGACAAGAAGTTTTGAAGTTCACTTCTCTAGTGCTTATTCCGAAGATCTCATATTTACAGCCCATAACTCTTTGCAATATCATTTACAAGATCTTGTTGAAAGTAGTGGCCAACAGGCGTAGACGCCTCTTATCGAGACTGATCTCTGAATCTCAAAGTGCCTTTGTCAAAGGGAGTCTTATCTCAAATAATATTCTGGTTGCGTTCGAGACTCTCTATTATATTCGGAGGAAAAAATGGGGAAGGAAATGGAGGACGACCATGAAAATCGATATGTCTAAAGCCTATGGCCGGATCGAATAGAGTTATGTTCTTGGAGTTCTAAGCAAGTTGGGGTTTAGCATCCATTGGCTAGCACTGATCACTATGTGTATATTTTCGGTGCAACTTAAAGTTGTGTCAAGCGGAAGAACTATCTAGCTTGATCCTTCATCAAGGGGAATTAGACAAGGTGACCCTCTACATCCTTTCCTTTTTATATTAAGCACTGAAGGTTGATCGAGGTTGTTTGATAAATTCATAAGACAAGATCGGTTACAAGGGTGTTCAGTGTCTCGGGGAGGGCCTAAAGTTTCTCATCTCCTATCTGCAGGAAATTTTCTCGATATATCACGAAGCCTCGGGTTAGTTAATTAACTCGCTGAAATCCACAATTCAATTCACCCCAATACTCGTGCTGCGGATCGAGCCTTTGTTGTGTGTGTGTGTGTGGGGGGGGGGGGGGGGGGGGGGGGGGGTAGGCTTTTGTGAAGATGAAGACCCAACAATTTATCTTGACCTCCCCAACGTGATAGCCCAAAACAGAAGGAGTAGTTTTTCCTACCTGTTAGACCAGATCCGAGAAAGAATTGGTAGATGGCATGGGAGGCTGTTTTCAAATTCGGACATGAGGTATTGATAAAATCTATAATACAAAATATTCTGATCTACTCCCTGAATGTGTTTTATCTTCTTGATAGGATTCTAAATGACAATAAGAGGTTATTGGCGCGCTACTGGTGGACAAGCAAGATAGACGGTAAAGTAATCATTTGAAGGTGTTGGGACAACTTGTGTTCGCATAAAGAGTCAGGCGGGATGGGGTTCTTAAGAATCCGAGAATTTAATATCGCCTCACTCGCTAAACATAGGTGGAGATTCATGCTAAACCCCAACTCTCTTTGCTCTCGGGTTCTAAGGCCCACTATTTTCCAAGAGGTTCCTTCTTATCAGCTCAGATTGGGAACAACCCAAGCTCTATATGGAGAAATCTAATTAGGTCCCAACCAATTCTCAGGCAGGGATGTCGCTTGGCATTTAGGCCAAGTTCGTCCAATGTTGATTACCTTCCCTGGTTCGAGGGTCCCCCGATTCCAACACAGAGTATTAATGTCTCTCTTACCATCAGAGGCCTTTTCTTGGAAGGTAAACAAGCTTGAAACAGAGAATTGATTGTGGCTTCCTTTCTGGTTGAGGTTAGTAATGCTATTCTTGCTACCCCAATCAGCTCTTCTATAACGAAGGATAACATGTTGTAGAAATAGGGACTGCTATAAGACTTCTCTTTCAAATCCTCTTGCCGGCTTCAACTTAGAAATCTGGGGTTGAGGAACGCTTTGTTGTAAATTATAATCAGTTGTCGTCGTAGTCAAACCGCAAAATCAACCCGAACGGTGAGGTTTTAACAATAGCTCAATTGTTGGTGGAGTTATTGGACCGATCTGTAAGAAATGATAACGAAAGGAGAGTAAGCGTCTGTGTCGTGGCGCGGAAAGCCACTGACCTAAAAGCTAGGGCTCAGGTGGCAATCCTGATGTGATAACTTCCCGAGGTTTAGCACAGATCTTCGAAACAACGCTCACTCGCAGAACTAAAAGGTGGAATAGAAAGTACTTACACTTCTCCGAGACAGATGAATACGAAGTAGAAAAAGTGACAGAGTTTCTAGTTGGAGCTTGTAAAATGATTATGGTGTAAGAATGAGTGAAAGAGAGCTCAATTTATAGGAGGACAAAGATTTTTAATAAATAAATAGGGAAAACTACACATAGCCACACCCAACTATGCCCAAAAGACACATAGCTATCCCCATCTTTCAAACTTGACACCTAGCTACACCCAGAGATTGAAAAATTGACACTTAACACCTACAGTTAGATTTTCTGTTAAAATTTTAAGTAAAAAGACAAAATGCCCTTTGGCAGACTTCAAAGTTTCAAATCATGCCATTTATGAGTTTATGCGTGTTTTTCCGATCTAGCTTCTCCACGACCACCGTGATCCTCGCCGGCCTCGTCTTCGACCTCCGACCGACTTCTCCGGTCGTCCTCGCCTTCTAGCCGCTGACCGGAGGTTCGTCGGAGCCCGTCACCGGAGCTCGTCACTTTGGCCTCCTCTATTTCTCATGACCTCACAAATGCCTGAATCCGACCCACCACCTCAAATGACCACCTGTTTTGTTTCTATGGCCGTCCCTTACCTTACGTCATTTTCTCTTAATTTCCCATTATGTTCGTCGATCGATCTCACTTGGGTCTCTCTCGATTTCATGGCTCTGACCCAGAAATTGAAATGGGATTGCAGAGAAGGAGGAGGAGATGGAGCAACAGGCTGGGGCGTTGGGGACGAGCGCGAGCTTGGCTCTGCGATTGGGGCAAGCCACCTTCTCCACCGCTTCTCTCCTCTTCATGTGCTTTCTGGTACTGTTCTTCGATATGGGTTTGTTTTTAAAAGTGGAGATCGGAATCATGGGTTGATTGGGTTTAGTTTTGATTTGGATTTGGTAGAGTTGATGATTGCAATTTTTTATGGCCTTTTAGATGACCCTTTCTGGGTTTCTGATTATTGAATTGATGAAATGGGTCAAGGATGAGAGTTTTGAAGAGTGGTGGGTCACAAAGGGTTTATTTAATCAGAATTATGATTCAGTTGAGTTTCAGTGTTTTGGGTTTGGTTCTGATTTTGGTATGTAGTGAAGAATTGTTAGAATTGGTGATTTGAATCTGTTGAGAGCTTTTTCATAGCCTTTTCTAGGTTTCTGATTTTTGAATTGGTGAAATATGTCTGAAATATTAGATTTTTGGAGAGTGGTGGCTGGTGATGAACGGTTGGATTGAAGAAGCCAAGAGGGTTCTCGAACAGTGACGAGGAAGCAAAGCTCTGGTCAGCAAATTGTGATCATAACTTGCTCCGGTGAGCCTCCGGTAAGCGGCTAGGAGGCGAGGACGACCGGAGAAGTCGGTCGGAGGTCGAAGACGAGGCCGGCGAGGAACACGATGGTCGTGGAGAAGCTTGATCGGAAAAACACGCATAAATTCAGAAATGACATGATTTGAAAATTTGAAGTCTGCCCAAGGGCATTTTCGTCTTTATACTTAAAATTTTAACTGAAAATCTAACAGTAGGTGTTAAGTGTCCATTTTTCAATCCCTGGGTGTAGCTAGGTGTCTAGTTTGAAAGATAGGGATAGCTATGTGTCTTTTGGTCTTAGTTGGGTGTGGCTACGTGTAGTTTTCCCTAAATAAATATTATTTAATAAAAAATGTTGGAATAACAATGTAATAACCGGTTGTAGAGTAGGCAGACTCGTGAGATCGATCCGAACAATGAGTTTGTAACGCTATCTCAACTATGGAAGAAAACTGAACCCATTGTATAATTGTGTTCTCTTGCGTGTATAACCTTATGTTCTTCCTCGTATAACCTGTTAACCTGGTAGAACCTGGTACAAAACATGAGCGGAGAAGAGGAGTCGAATATGTATCGTGGCGCTAATGCCATTGACCTGAAAGCTATATGTTTGGTGGATGGAGGTGGTGATCCAATCTGGTAGCTCCCGAGGTTTTGCACAGAATTCCAGAACAACGCCCCCTCGAAGAGCCAGAGGTGGAACTGGTACAGAGAGTCTCATGAATGTATAACTTTCAATGAAAACTCGTATAACTTTATGTGGAAATCAACATAACCTCAGTTTCGTGAAAAAAAACATAATAAGTAGTATTTTTTCGTGTGTGAAACAAATGAGCAAGGCTCGCTATTTATAGAAACGAAAATAAAGAATAATTAATTAATTCAAATCAGACATTTATGGGTAATTAAACCCCTAAGAGTAACCACAAATTATTGAATTCCAATTCAATACAGACTATTGTAACCAAAATGTATTGATGACCAAATCAATACAAGGATCTAATTTTTGAAATAATTATTTAAAGAAATAAAAATAGAGAAGTGGATCAACCAAATGTCAATGGGCTTAACACAAACAAGGCCCAAATCCATTTATTCAACAATCACCACAAAATGGCTTTGAACAAAAACGTTTTTAAAACAGAGAGAGTTCTTGAGAAAGAAAGGTAGCGATACTTAAGCATCAATGTCTTGCGGCTTGAATTAACACATAGTGAAATGAGATAACAACTTACTTTGAACAAGTGAAATTGAATCTTAAACTTGTTCAACTTCGGTTGATACGCCCCACAACACATATCAAACCTTCAGAATATATCTAGTTTCGCGATACAACTTACATGCTTTTATGGTCATGCATACGCCTCGGTTTTAGTGAGTGCTCCAAAAAGACTTTCACACGTCTTTCATCGATAGCGGCCACACTATCACACTCACGTAGGTAGTTCTTCAGGTGTTTCACAAGCGCCTAACATATAGTTTTGGGCTATTAAAGACAAAAGTCCATCCTCACATCAACTAATAGAATCCTCAAGGTGCATCTCATATGCACCACCAAACTCTGACTATGGATTTATCAAACACAAGTTCCATCAAGTGCTCTCAATAGCACTACCGAGAACCGTTTATGGAATTACAAACACGGGATCCATCAAGTGCTCTCACTAGCATCACCGAGAACCGGTTATGGAATTACAAACACGTGATCCATTAAGTGCTCTCACTAGCACCACCGAGAACCGGTTATGGAATTACAAACACGTGATCCATTAAGTGCTCTCACTAGCACCACCAAGAACCGGTTATGGAATTGCAAACATGGGATCCATCAACTGCTCTCACTAGCATTACCGATATCCGGTTATGGAATTACAAATACGGGATCCATCAAGTGCTCTCACTAGCACCACCGAGAACCGGTTATGGAATTTTCAACCCAAGATCCATCAAGTGCTCTCAATAGCACCGTCGAGAACCGACTATGGATTTGTTATACCCGAGATCCATCAAGTGTGCCTCTGCAACACCGCCGAGAACCGGATATGAACTTGTTATCTTACTATCACGCGCCATAGAGATGAATGTCAAGATTCATATGGTTTCACTCACCCACTTGCGAGTATCTGCCATATTATCTTGATGTAAGGGTACACACCCCATCTACCTCGACGTATCAAGGACAACATTCCTTGACAATCCCTTTGTAAAAGGGTCACCAAGATTTTTTCGGACCTCACAAATTCCAAAGAAATCACTCCGTTATGCAGGAGTTGCTTAACCACACCGTGCCTGATACGAATATGTCTCTTCTTACCATTGTAGACATTATTCTTGGCCACACAAATAGTTGCATGTGAGTCACAGTGCAACGAAATCGACACAACCTGTCAACCCTAAACTGGCACATCTGCCAGTAGGTTCCTCAACCAATCTGCTTCTTGCCCAGCCAACTCTAGGGCAATGAACTCAGATTCCATGGTGGATCGTGTTATACAAGTCTGTTTCAAATACATCCACGAGATAACACCTCCACCTATGGTGAACACGTAACCACTAGTTGAGCTCACTTCATCAGTACTAGAAACCCAGTTAGCATCACAAAATCCTTACAAGACGGCAGGAAACTTGCTATAATGTAGAGACCAATCGGAGGTCCCTTTAAGTATTTTAACAAACGGGGGAGCATCAATAAGTTCATTATTGTTTATAATAGCTACAGGGGGATAATGCAATATTACATAGTCGATCTCTAGTTGTTCAAAAAACATAAGCAATTTTTTAGACCATCTACGATAATTCGTACATCTAAAGTTTCAAGTTTTGACAGAGCATAATTCATGTTGAGACTAGCATGCATGGCCATTGATAACTGAGTATTAATATACAGCTTTCAGATTGTTGGAATAATAATGTAATGGCCGATTGTAGAGTATGCAGACTCACGAGATCGATCCAGACGGTGAGGTTGTAACGCTAGCTCAATTGTGGCAGGAAACTGAACTTGTTTTATAACCGCGTGCTCTTGTGTGTATAACCTAGTACCCTTGCGTGTACAACCTTATGCTCTTCCTCGTATAACCTGGTAACCTATTACAAAACATAAGCGGAGAAGAGGAGTCGAATTTGTGTCGTGGCGCTAATGCCACTATGACATTTTTAGTTGGTGTGATTCTCAATAATTGTGTATCTCTTCTTACATCATATTGTAATTTTTATTTTTCTTTTGTAATTAGATCAGATAATTGTGTAGCGTATTATATGGCGGCTGCAGCCCTTTCGAGCCCTGATAGTGTGATGCTTCTTGGAACATTTCCCGTAAAGTTGTGCTATGTATTTGAGATAGATTTGTCCTAATAAAATGGCCATCCTTCTTCAAAAAAGATATTTTTTAAGTAGTTTTTAAATGTATTTTAACTTCAAATATTCTTGTAAGTATTTTAACTTACAAAAATATTTACTCTTGTAATTAATTACTACATAATATATTCTTACAAAAATGTGATGATATATAAAATGTTTTTGCAATTTTTCCTATAGTATATACACATAAGTCCAAAGAGACACTTCTTCCATTTCCACGCACCAAAATACCAAATCATCTGTCTCTATATTTATTTATTTATTTTAGGGATAATTCCAGATGGGTACCTCTGGTTATGTCCCATTATCACATGACATACCCTAAATTTTTTTGTATCGGGGTGAATACCCTAGAATTTCATTTGTCTCACCGTTACTAATTCCGTCCAATTCCGTTAGCTTTTAACATTTTTGACATGTGAAATGACTAAAATACCCTTCAGAGTAAATAATTTGTTTTTAAATTGAATGAAATGACGCAAATACCCTTCATTATTCATTTAATTTTCAAAAATTGCCACTCCTTCCTCTTCAATCCCAAAACCACAACTCAGCGTTGGAGTAGCACCGGAGCAGTGCCGGAGCAGCGCCGGTGCTACTCCAACGCTGAGTTGTGGTTT